>BROG01000045.1:0-507500 GCA_030159075.1 Atrina japonica | reverse complement strand
ATATCTCCACAATAATCATACATTTTACTCAGATGACTGTTTAGGCCAATCAGGCCTCTTGTTTGCAAAAATGACACTGTCTTAAAATGTAATTTATCAGGGTTCGCACAGACCTTTAAAAGTGCTTGAATATAGAGTTAGTCCTTGAAAATTGCTTGAAAACAAAAGTACCCTTGAAATATGCTTGAATTTAATGGAAAATGCTTGATTTATTTTATCAGAGTGTTTGAATTCTACTCTTTGCATGTTTATTCATCACAAGAGAAAGACATTTAGGTAAAGAAAATTTAGCTCCATCGTACAGATGATTCACCTAGTAGTGTAATACAATTTGAGTAAAGCATTTTGTGATACTGTACACTGCTGGAACTCTAAGCAGTATTTTGAGGATCGCCATGGAAATGTGAAAGAACTTTATTGACAGTGTTTATTTTTTACTTTGTTTTTGTCTTTACAGCTTAAACATACCCATTCAAAGTGCTTGAAAAGTGCTGGAAAAAATTTCATTGGCTGTATGAACCATGTTTATTTTCATTGCTGTGGTTAAGAAGATTTTTAACATTATGATGCACATCAGTTTCATTGATATTTCTAATTCATTGCAGAATTTCTTGCCACTTAGCATAAAGAGTTCTTTTTGGGCCAATTATATCAGCATAAATCCTTTCCCTCAGCTGGAATTTTACTCAAATAATTTGGAGACATTTTTTACAAGTTAATTTTGTGATAAAATCGATCAAGGAAATCTCAGCATTATTCAAGTTTGAGGAAATTTTATATGTTTTGTACAAATGAGACCATAGGACATTTCAGCTGATCTTTTTCTACTTTCAGGGTCTAATCAATGAGGATGACTTTCCAGTCCAGTACAGGTACAAAATCTTAAATATCTGGAACTTGACAAAAAATTCAAATACACAGGAGTCAGTGAATTTTTGTTTGTTTTATTTATGCTCTGTTGGTATTCCTACAAGACAATTTCTCTTATACAGACAAGTTAACTTCTATGTACAGATCAAGTCTGTAAAATTTAGATCTACACTAAAAACAAATGCTAGTACAGTCAGAATTCCCATTTTTTTTATTTGTATGTTTATGTTTCATGCCACACTCAGCAACAATTTTTCAGTTATATGGTGGTGACCAGTTTTTAATGTTGGAGGAGAGAATTTGGTTACAATGTACTCAGGAAATTTGAATATATCATACATATATTGCCTAAAATGAATGAAATATTTTGAAAATTGATATTCCTGCCATCCACATAAGAATACAAATGTTTGCTTGCCTATCATTGACATTCAGTTTCTTTTCACAAATTGCAACATTCAAAGAATTTTTTTTTACAACCTGGGATTTTTTTTAAAATTGGGATTTGTATAAAACATTGAATATTTGAAACTTTTAGTACAAAAAAAAAATTGACAGTTTGTATGCCTTTATAAGCCCAGCACTAAGAAAAGGAACAATCATACACAAGACAAGGGTTTTAACTCAGAATCTTTGTGTATGTCATACAACTGACCTATTGCACTGTCAATGTCTGGAGGATTCTGGGTGTTGTTTTTTCATATAGTTTTGTTAGTGGCTTAAGAACAATGGAATCTCCATTTTTCTTGTATTATAAGTGTGATTTGGTTCTCAATGATTGGAGAGTCCCTGTACAACAGAATTTTATATCCATAATTATCTTAGCTCTTTGGGTTCACCCTCTCTGTCTGTCTGTCTGTCTGTCTGTCTGTCTGTCTGCCTGTCTGTCTGTCTGTCTGTATTACAAATATACTGGTAATCTATTTCAACCTTACAACTTTTGTTATTTTGTTTCAGGAGAAAGTTACACATTAGAGGACTTACATTTGATGAACTATTACATTCTATTCTGGGGTTCAACAACAGTGAAAATGTACCAGCTCTTCTTAAAATTTTAAATCTCCCAGAGAACTCTTCATTCTTGAGAGGACTGCACAGGTAAATTACCAAAATTTAAGAAAATTCTCAATCTTCTAAAGAACTACACAGTCTTCTTATAATTCTCAGTCTTTCTGAGAACCACACAAACTTTTCTAACAATTCTTAATCTTCTATAGAACTACACAGATTTCTTTAAATTCTCAGTAATTTAGAAAAAACACAGACTCTTCTTAAAGTCTTAATCTTCTTTATAACAAACTGGACAGACTTCTTAGAATTCTCAATAATTCAGAGAACCACACAGACTTCCTGAAATTCTCAATTGTTTAGAGAGTACAAATGATATTGAAACTACTGTGGAAAATAGAAATACATGTGCAGTGCACATACTTTTTTCAAATAAATCTCATTTTACTGGAGAACAACATATTTTTATGCTCCTTTAATCGGAGGTTTGGGGATGTATAGTTTTTGGTCTGTCTGTATGTATGTCTGTATATCTGTCAACAAAAATCTTTTACAATTTTACAATTTTTTAGGTTGTATTCATGTCTTTAATCTCTGCTGTATATCATATCCCATTTACAAGACACTACCTTAATTTGGGATATTTTGGCCATTGTTTAAGTTTGTCTAATTTGGCCACCCTATTAAAATGACCAAAATTAAACCAACTTTTTAGCTCCCTGGGACGAAAGTGTTTGAAATTTCTGATATTCATTTAGTATGACCAGAGCTTTTATTTGATACCTTGACTTTTGACCTAGTGACCTTGACCTTTGACATACTTTAAAAAAAATTAACCTTGGCTATATCTTTTAAACCATGAGGAATAGGGCTTTGATAGTTCACATATATATTTCCTATGACCAGAGCCTTCATTTGGTACCTTGACTTTTGACCTTGTGAACCTTTGATTTTGACCTACACTTCAAAATTTTTAACCTGAGCTGAAGGAATAAAAATTTTATCAGTCCTTTGACCTTAAAAGCTGACAGCTGTGGGTCAAATATCTATTTTGAAAATTTACACCTCTTACTGCATGCTTTGTTGTCTTCTAAAAATCTGGATCCGTTTCTTACATTAACCTGGAAACATTTCTAATGTTAATTTCATCATTTCTGTTAAAATTAAATCTTTAACAGGCTGGTAATACAAAGGCATTAGGTTTATATTACCGATGGTATTTGGTTGTTTTTCCGTTTCCATGAACAAAAGTCTAGTACATGTAGTCATTCGGGGAACCAGCATAACACTCAGTAACAAACACAAATGACCATTTGTACCGGGGAATCAGTGGCGGATGATGGAATGCAGGTTTTAGTGTTATAATGGGGGGAATTATATGAGAGAAAATCTCTTTTTTAAGAATTAGCGGCGTTATGTGAGTTTGGCATTATAATGGGGGGAGGGGGTAGCAGGGAGAACTGCAATGTGAATAGATACTAAGTTCCAAATATGGTAGAAAATATTTTTGTGAATAGGTAATGTTTCTTTTAAGATCATATTTCATTGGAGGAGTTGATTTTATGAAACAACATCTAGGTGATATCTCTTTATTTTTGATATGCAGATAGAATATTTCATTGTTTTTACAATTCAGTACAGATACTAAATGGATACTTTTTCTTATTCCAGTCTAAAGATTCAAGAAAAAGAGTATGCTGAAAATTTGAGGAAATCTCAGTCACAGAAATGGGCACATTATAGGTGTGTGTCTCAACTTATTGTTGTTGTTAGATGTTTAGTATGCAAATTGTTCACATCCCCACCCCTATACCATATACATGTATGTTCTTGATTGTTATGGAACACACATTCTGTTGTGTATATGGAGTCCATGGATGTCCTGTCCCACCCCTAAAATTAATGTTTTTTTTTTTATAATTATAACTTAACTACCATTCACATTCTTATCCCTAATCTATATACATATATATTCTTGATTATTATGAGAAGATTACATTCAGTGGTTTATTTTTGGGTCATGCCCCACCCCTTGAAATATATTTTTACATTTTATAACTTGATTACCATTCTTTTCTCCACCGTAAACCTTATGAATTATTGTTTCTTATGGGAAGGCACATTCAGTGATGTATTTAGGGGTCCTTGGATGTCCTGTCCCACCCTTATAATTAAGTCTCCCAAACAAAGTTTGGAAGCCTTAATAATAATGTTTTTACTTATAACTTAAAAACCTTTCACATCCCCACCCCTAAACCATATACATTCTTGATTACCTTGGGAAGAAACATTCAATGATCATTTGGGGATTGTGCCCCATCCCTGATATTTATGTTTTTTACTTATAACCTGAAAACAGTTCACATCCCCACCCATAAACCATATATATTCTTGTTCCTTATAGAAAGACATATTCAGTTGTGAGTACATGTTTTTACCCCATCCCTTAATTTTCACAAACACATTTATGTTAAATGTCTATCAGTGTTTCACAATTTGTTCCTTGCGACCTTAAATGATCAAGTCATCAACAGAATTAAGTAACTTACAAATGAAACACAGTCATACCTGCTTTAGCGACCACCTGTCTGTAAAGACGACATGGTCACAAAGACTGCTTTTTTTTTGCTGTCCCCAACAATACCATTTGTGTACAACTCAACCTCTAGATAAAGATCACCTCCCTATAAAGGCTGGTTTTGTTGTGTTCCTAGGGGGGTCTTTATAGACAAGTTTTACTGTATTAAAAACTACATCATCTATAAGTTGTATGATACAATTTTGTCATATGATTGTAATTTTATGATTTCTGAGACGTTGTACTTGTCAAACTGAAAGAGCAGCTTCATATTCAATAGAATTTGTTTCTGCATTAATTTTATGATTTCTGGGCAGAGACATCAAACTGAAAGAGCAGCATCATATTCAACTGAATTTTTTTCTACATTATTTTTTTTTATCTACAGCGTTGCTGAGGGAATTCGTTTGTTCAAAGTTGGAAGGCAAATGGAAGCTGTCCAGCATTTGAATAAAGCATTACAAATTGATCCAACTAATGTCGAGGCTTACGTTGCTAGAGGTGCCTTGTAAGTATTCTGTATGTCTCAGCTCCTTCCATACCTGCTAACTGTTTTCTGATTTATGTGGAATTGTTCTGATTAAAATGTTGTTTTCTGCATTTTGCATTTGATCAATTTTGTTCCACTTTTAACAGCTGATTCAAAGAAAGCTGTACAAATATGAAAAAAAAATTGTACAGAAGCAACTTTGTGTATTTGGGTGTTTCTTTTGCTCTGAAACTTCATTTGAACTTTGAATTTTTGCTGATAAATTCAGAATTTTAATCTATCAAATGCATATATCACTAATACTATCACATGATATGTATGCCTGGAAATTTTTGCCCTTTATTATTTTTACCCTTTATTATTTTCTCCGTTTTACAAAAGAAAAACACCATAGTCTCTCAGATAGAATGTATGTCCATGCTTTAGATATGTAGCTTGAAAATTTCACCTTCATTTTAAATTAGCCCTCTTATCTAAGGGCCAAAGTGGTGAAAATTAAGCATGAGCAAAACTTTTCTATGTATACAGTAAAATAATTGAACTCAAGGTTCTGTTTTTGTGGTGGGTCACATGTATAGGGATTATTGCTTATGAAACTGTATGGTAGTATTGACTTAATGACAAGATATTTTTACTTTTACAATACTGCAAATATGATATCTCTTCTTCAGGTATGCCAACAACGAAAGTTATCACAAGGCCATTGAAGATTTTGAAGAGGCCCTCTCTGCAAATCCTCACCATCAGAATGCCCGGAAATACAGAAACATGCCCGGCAAAAATGTATCTTATGATTTTTGTAAAACACTGAGCTTACTTGTGTTCTGGCATCAAACAGTTTTTTATGTATCTCAAGATCCAATCTCGCCTTCATTTTAAATTATACCGTCTTATCAAATGGTGAAAATAACGAAAATTAAACAGGAGTGAGTTGTTTTTGGTCCCATTTGTTTGTCTCTTTGTCAATGCTCATTCTTTTTGTAATATTTTTGTTTTACATCCCACTGAGAATTTTTCACTTATCTGGAGACAATCCCAGTCAGCTAGCTATAGGTGAAGTGACATGTATTTTAACAATCCCTGTCAGCTAGCAGGTGAAGTCTCTGTCAGCTAGCTATTGAAGTGGTGCCTATTTCAACACCATCAGCTAGCTATAGGTAAGTGCCACATATTTTAACAATCCCTGTCAGCTAGCTATAGGTAAAGTGCCACATATTTTAACAATCCCTGTCAGCTAGCTATAGGTGGAGTGCCACATATTTTAAATCCCTGTCAGCTAGCTATAGGTAAAGTGCTGCCTATTGTAACAATCCCAGTAAGCTAGCTATAGCTGAAGTGCCACATATTTGAACAACCCTTGTCAGCTAGCCATAGGTAAAGTGCCACATATTTGAACAATCCCAGTCAGCTAGCTATAAGTAAACTGCCACATATTTTAACAATCCCTGTAGCTAGTAGGTGAAATGCCACATATTTTAACAATCCCTGTCAGCTAGCTATAGGTGAAGTGCCACATATTTTAACAATCCCTCACTAGCTATAGGTGAAGTGCCACATATTTTAAATCCCTGTCAGCTAGCTATAGGTGAAGTGCTGCCTATTTTAACAATCCCATTCAGCTAGCTATAGGTGAAGTGCCACATATTTTAACAATCCCAGTCAGCTAGCTATAGGTGAAGTGCCACATATTTTAACAATCCCTGTCAGCTAGCTATAGGTGAAGTGCCACATATTTTAACAATCCCAGTCAGCTAGCTATAGGTGAAGTGCCACATATTTTAACAATCCCTGTCAGCTAGCTATAGGTGAAGTGCCACATATTTTAACAATCCCAGTCAGCTAGCTATAGGTGAAGTGCTGCCTATTTTAACAATCCCATTCAGCTAGCTATAGGTGAAGTGCCACATATTTTAACAATCCCAGTCAGCTAGCTATAGAATGATCCCTGTCAGCTAGCTATAGTGAAATGCCACATATTTTAACAATCCCATTCAGCTAGCTATAGGTGAAGTGCCACATATTTTAACAATCCCTGTCCTATAGGTGAAGCCACATATTTTAACAATCCCTGTCAGCTAGCTATAGGTAAAGTGCCACATATTTTAACAATCCCTGTCAGCTAGCTATAGGTGAAGTGCCACATATTTTAAATCCCTGTCAGCTAGCTATAGGTGAAGTGCTGCCTATTTTAACAATCCATGTCAGCTAGCTATAGGTGAAGTGCCACATATTTTAACAATCCTTGTCAGCTAGCCATAGGTAAAGTGCCACATATTTGAACAATCCCAGTCAGCTAGCTATAAGTAAAGTGCCATATATTTTAACAATCCCTGTCAGCTAGCTATAGGTGAAGTGCCACATATTTTAACAATCCCAAAGCTAGCTATAGGTGAAGTGACTTTAACTTCCCTGTCATAGCTAAAGTGCATATTTTAACAATCCCAGTCAGCTAGCTATAGGTGAAGTGCCACATTTTAACAATCCCTGTCAGCTAGCTATAGGTGAAGTGCCACATATTATAACCTATGCTAGGTCTGGTATTTTTACATGAGTCCTTGGTTTCTAGTCTCATTTGAAAAGTCATGACATCAGCTTCTTATGTAAAGTGTTTAGTAAAGGAACGGTCACTACCTTTCCTTCAAAGATAAAGTTTTCCTGACTCACGTACCCATGACTGATCTAAAAGGTAGCCTGATTAGTATATAATGAGCACATCAGGAAGGTTGAGAGAGTTTATTTTTTGTTTCAGATGTGAAGAACAAGATAATTATGATGATGCAGAATACCACATCCGACGAGCTTTGTCTGTACAGCCCGAGTCTGTCGAAGCCAGAGAGGCTCTAAGATTTCTCTTTTATAGAAAGGTAAGTGTTTGATGTTACGTTTGTATCCTGCAACACATTGTTATTCATGTGTTACCAGCTTGTATGTCAGCCCATCTTTCCATTCCTTTACAGTATATGCATCTTGACAGCACATAAAGTGATCTCCTTTAATTCCCTGCTTTGTAGAGAAGTACAGATGTGAAATAAAATGTGGGCTTATTTTTAAATATTTAGCAAATAATTCTGCTGTTTGAAAGAACATAGATTTTGGTATTTCAGAACCATCAACTTTTTAAATTTTGAACAAAACTGGTTTTTATATGAACAATTAAGTCTTAACTCAGTCACCCCTAAAGACACATTTGGACTGGTCTTAGTCATTGATTTACAGAAGAGTCCATTATTTTACAGGGGTTGATGAGTTAAGGTCATTTATGTGTTACATTTTACTTTAAATGGCAGAGTTATAATACACGGAAAAATCAGAAAGTTTCATCGTGGTTTTAATTTCATTTATTTTGTTGTTTTCATTTATCAAAAAAATTTAAACTGATAAGATTTTACATCAATTAGTAAAAGTTATGAAGTTCCTTTTCAAACAGGTTTTTTATTTCAACAAAATTTAAGTCGATAAATTTGTTTTATTTCTTTAACAACAAAAAATTTTAATGCCACAAAATTTTCTGATTCAAAAGTATATTGTCTGTATTAGTTTTGCTTCAAACAAGGAAGATAATGGTGACACTTATCTGTCTTTAAGGATAAACGAGAACGTGGAGACATCAGAAGACAGAGTAGTCCCATACTTGTTGATGATGACGACAGTCCAGAGCCAGACAGCTTTGTAGACAGAACAGCTGTGACCTTGAAGAAACTGATAGATGAGGACAAGAATAAACACAGGTTGGTTTTCAATTTCTCACATTTGAAAAGACAAATTTGATAAAGGGGCATTAGCTGTGATCATTTTCAAAAAGTTTTGTTTTCTTTTTTACTACGTAGATTGATGTACAATAACAAAAAAGAGATAAACACTGGCATAAAATTCTTAAATTGCGATATATTTTGTGAAAATTGCTTGAGAAACCCAGTTTGGCATTTATTTCTTTACAAATAATTAATTCGACCTTACTCTCAGTATTTATTTGTGGGGTTATTTACACTAATTACACAATGAAAAGCTTTTCAGGTAAATTACCCCCCATGTTCCAATCCCACAGTCTTGCTAAGATTACTTGTTCAGTACAGGACTAATCTCTGTGAGGTGTGACATGGTGTAAAATATCCCATGTGTATGGTTTGCATAAGGAAATCACGTAATTAACAAAATGCGAAAATATCCATGTTTGCAGTATTTTAATTATCCCCTCGTGACGAGTTTGCACGTACGTACTTACTATATTTGTCTCAAACCATGCATGATAATTTCATCAACTTCATACATGTCAAGACCACATTGAGGCAGAGTGCAGTGTGCAAGAGCTGTAATTAGTTATTCCCCTTTGTAAAAAAATGTTTTAAATTTTCTCGTTCAATTTATAATTCATGAGCATCATCACGATTCTGCTGTGTGGGGATTAGTATCGTCTGCGATGCCTTGTTATTTCTAATTACAGGATATTGTAAACACACAAATGTTTGCTTGGATAATCTTTTTAACAATTATGAAGTAACTTCAGTGACAAGAGATAATTTGCAAAATTCATATATTCTGTAATTTCTGTGTGTCCCAGCAGATCCGGAAAGTGTTTTTTCGTAAATATTCCATAAAAAAGTGGTTGCTTGGGAACAATATCCATGCAATCATCAAATATAAACATAGTCTTAACTAGTTAACCCTAATTCATTTTGATAATGTTTCAACTTAATGTTAATTGCACTAATAATTACAAATTACGAAATCCTTGTATGTTGAGGCACGCAGTGCTTTATATTCAAGTTTTAACTAATCCATGCAAACGGATATCGTAAAAAATCACAAAATGTGCCTCCATTGATTATACAGTAAAACCTGCCATAATGGACACCTTGAATAAGCGGACACCCTACGATAACGGACAATTTGTCCAAGTCCCGATTTATAAGTAATATAAGACTTCTAGTGTCTACTTTAAATAAATGGACACCTTCCTTACCAACAACAGACAAAGTTGTTGACCATATATGCATAAATTTTGTATTTTTAACCTTGAATTAGCAGTCTTCTTATGATCGACTTCCATTGCCACAGGCAATTTCTCACTAAGCTGTATGTCCCGACTTCTATCTCGAAAAACACTCCTATAGTCTTTTGTTTTGTGTTTTTGCTTGATATTTATTTCCTTGCATTGCATCATAGCAGATGATAATATGAACAATTGTGTCGGTTTTAAGTATGAATATTTTAGCAATGAATATTTATCCTTCATTCAGCAGACACCTCCCTATAACAGACGATTTGATGAGTCCGGCAACCGTCTGCTAAACACAGGTTTTACCGTATCTATGTTAATGTTATTTCTGATAAAATATACTGCATTCCTGGAAATTTTCGCCCCAGTTAATTTCGCCCTTTTACGTCATAAACATATTTATCTGGAATTCTCCCTAAATCTCCAGTCTCCTAGATGGCATGAATGTCCATGCTTCAGTTATATAGCTTGAAAATTTTGCCTTTGTTTTAGATTTGCCTTCTCAACCAAGGGTGAAAATTAAATGAGAGATAAAATTTTCAGGTATATGGTTAATCATGCTAGCCAGGGCATAAGTGTTTTTGGATATTGTCATGTTTAATATGTCTATGATGCTGTTGTTTTGTAACAAAATGTTTATTTCCATGTTTTAGGAAATCAAAAAAACGGAAGAGAAGTTCACATGGTAGTGTATCACCACCAGCCTCAAGATCGAAAAGATCATCAGTGTCACCTAATCAGAGTCAAAGATACTCTTTGAGCTATATATCAGATAAACCTCATGAAGAAGAGAGAGGAAGTAGTCTTGATAGTTATACATTGAAGCCCTGGTGGAAAGATTCACAAAAGGGAGATAAATCTTCCTCTAATCTTAGAGGATATGACAGAGATAGATCAAAGCCATCTAGAAAGTCCCTTGAAGAATCACTGAGCCAAGAGTATAGAGTGAATCAACAAGCCTCTTTTTTGTCAGAGGGTGATAGTGGGCGGTCGTTAGAAGAAGAATTTAGAAAGTCCAAACAAAAAACTCCTAGTTCCGATGGCAAAGGTACAGAGAGATTGTTTGAGGAATGCAAAAATCTTGAAGAAAATGGCAGAGACAAACAAGAGTATAGCTTGGATGCTGATTGGATGGATAGAGGAAGTTTGGGGAACAACAGATATGAGTTCATAGATAAAAGAAATTACCCTCACAAGTTTAAGGCAACACTTCCTTCAGAAGAATTTAAGGACAGCCATTCAGAGAAATTGATAGACGACAGAAGTAAAACCGGAATGCCCCATGGCAGAGAGAAGGACAATTACTCGAAACATAAAAAACAAAAATCTTCCAGTGATCATAGAAAAAGCCGTTCTCTAGAAAAGTCGGCTTCTCCTGAGGGAAGGGAGACGTCTTTTGAAAAACAGAAAAATAGAGACAGGGATAGAAAGAAATACAGAGGTGAAAGGTCATCTTCCTCAGAGATCGAACACAATAGGTCAGTCTCCAAAATAAAGGATACTAAAGATTCCCGAAGAAAAAGTCGAAAGGCGAGATCAACATCCAGTTCAGACAGACAGTACTCTCCATTTGGAAGATATAGAGAGAAAAGACAGTCCAGCAGAAGTCCCTCTGTGGATCACAAGAAGATGCAATATTCTGAAGGAAAAAATAGAGCTTTAAAGTCCAGTTCTGATGTGCCAAAAATGTCGGACACAAAAGATACACCAACAAAAGATCATCGATCCGGTGGAGAAAAGAAGGAAAGAACTAGAAGCTCTGACAAAAGAAGTTCTTTTGGAGAAAAGGAAGGAAAAACTAGAAAGTCTGATGACACAAGAAGCTCTAGAAATGAAAGATCCTGTAGTGCAGACAGTAAAAGGAGCTCAGCTAGAGATGGAAATGAAACTAGTAGCTTCAGCAGTAAAAAGAAATCAGGAGATGAAAGACAAGAAAGTAAATCAAGTAGCTCTGATGGGAGGCAATCCAAACAGAGCAGCAAGGATGAGAGACAGAGGACAAGTTTGGACCAGAGAAATAAAATTGATGATGATGATTCTGCAGTCAAAGGAAAAAGTTACAGAGATGAGAATGTCAACAAGGGCCGGTCAAAGAATATAAAAGAAAAAGATGATAGATCTAAGTCAATTAATTGTGAAGGAGAAATCAAGACATCAAGCAAGAAGGAAAGGGAGAATACTCCAGACAATGGAAAAAACTACGCGAAAATGAAAAAGAAACCAAATAAAAGTGAGAGTACAGGTAAAGGATCAGATAAATTGACAAACACAGAGAAAAGAGAAAGTGAAACAGAAAAAACTGCAAAAGTTGTCAAAGAGAGACCAACTAGTGCAGATAGATCAAAAACTGAAAGTGGAGCAATTCAATCTAGAAGTTCTAAATCAGAATCATATCCAAAAACTGGGAACAAAAAATCCCCTGAGAAAGATGGGAAAGAAATCGTAGTGCTTCAGGATAGAAGGAGGGTGGTGAAAAATGAAAGTTCATTTGATGTTGTCAAATCAAAGTGGGACAGTCCTCATGATGACCAATACTATGCAGAATTGGGAATTCAACAAAAAATTCAACGAAAATCGAGATTTGAAGAGGTCAAATTAGAGGGTGATGGCCAATTTCCTTTTGGAAATGAGAAATTTTTACAGGAAAACGATGAGAGAAAATTATCATCAAGAACAACATCAAAGTCACCATTACACTGGTCAACAGATACACAGTTTTGTGGTGAAGAGGGTGAAAAGTTGTCATGTAAGACAGATTCACCATTGGAGATGAATAAGTGGACATCAGATAGAAGCAGATATAGAAAATCAGCAGATCAGATCTATAAAAGACAGGAAGTTGATTTAAAGGATGAACTTCAAAATTCAAAATTACAAATAACAGTTCATCAATCATCACTGGGTACTGATGTGAGGGAAAGTCTCCCACCAGAAGATATTGATAGAGAATTTGAAGGAATAAGAATTCATATCAGAAATGATAAATTTTTACATCGTTCTAACCCTTTAGATGATTTTGACAATGCTGCAAACATTGTAAATATGATTCATGTAGAGAACACATCCTCTATGTATAACAGAGGTAGTGACCAGGGTAATGGCAGGGATCGAGATATGGACAGTGGCGAGGGAATTAGTAATACAAGGGGTAGGGATAGTGGTAGATATATGGATAAAGATAAGAATAGAGACAGAGGTCAGAGTGCTGATGGTGATGTTAGAATGGAAAATAGGAGGAGTTTGGATACGTTAAAAACTGAAACAAATAGAAAATATGAAATATCAAGAGATAACAAACCATCTCACCACAGTACAGAAAGTTCACATAGACATGAAACTGATTATATCAGATATTCTGAAAGTGATAATTTGGAGAAAAGTAGATCAATTAAATCAGACTCTGATAACCAATCACATTCAAGTAAATTTAGACAGTTTGATTCACACTCTTCTGTTTCATTACAAAGTTCAGAGGTCACTAGTCATCCTAGTAAAACATCATCTGGTTCAGCTAGATCTAAAAATTTACCAGATGTAGTTCAGAGTGCTAAAATCAGCAGCTCAACATCTAAATCCTCGTCTTCTAGAGATGCAGGAGTTCGTAGTTCAGACAAAGAGAGACAATATAAAGATGTGTCACAAAGAGGTAGGAGAAACAGAAGTAGCTCTTCATCCTCATCCTCTGAAAGGGAGCGGAGGACAGACAGGGGGAAAGGGAGTTCAAAATCATCTATGAGACAAACATCAAGTACGTCTAGTTCTAAAGAGTCAAAGGTTTGTGAAAAGTTTTCAAGTTCAACAAGCAAACGAAGATTTTCTGATCAGTATTACAAGGGCAATCAACAATCTCAACGAGAGCGATCAAGATCCCCCCGTCGCAGATCGCTTTCTTCAAAAACAACTCGGAAAAGTTCTTTTTCTCCTCCGATAGGAAGAAGTAGTTCTTTTTATGTCAAAGTCAAAACACCTACCAGTAAAAGTGCACATAATTCAGGTGGTTTCACCGATTCAAAAGCAGAAAAGGGCACATCAGGACAGCAAAGCAAGAAGAAAAACATTTTAGATGAGGTGAATGAATCAAAGGCTAAGATTGAAGCTAGCTTAGATGAAATGGAAAAATTTCTGACTGACTTGAAACAAAAGAAAAAGGAACAATCTGCATCAAGGTAGTGACAGACATGGGTGGCCATAGTATTGCTTTCTGTCTAAATTGATTATAGGCTTGAACTTGTTTGTATACTTTTCTGCACATAATATTTTCTTGTGATGTTTTGATGTCATCATTCTTCTACAGACTCAGTCCTGAGAGTTAGAAACTACGATGCCTCATAAGAAAAGGACATTTGGTTGACATTGTCATGTGGTCGTGAAATTAAAGGTGTTCTTTCACGGTTTATCATGTGTAGGGTCAAAAAATTTTATTTTCTTACAAATTCACTTGATACAAAATGTAACTGGAAATTTTTGCAATACACTTCTTGGCAGGTGCTTGTTTAGTTCTACTGTAGCAGCAATGTTTTGATGTGGGATGGAAACATGTTCATGTTATAGTTTGGAAAAAAATGCCAACTGGCAAATAACAGGCAAACTTGCTATGTCATGGGTGGAAATTTTCTGAAATATGTCAGAAGTTCTGGAATTCTAAGATTTCCTCAAGAGATTGTTCTTCTAATTCATGTTAATCTTTAGAGAATAGAGGGAGGTAGCAGTTATTTTTCATTATCTTTCCCTGAAAAAGCAACTGTTTTCAATATTCAGTTATCTTTCTATGGTCATTATACATGAATCCCATTTTGAAACTGTTTCCCTTTTGCTTCAAATGTTATTATATTGAGTAATGTTTACTTAGGAATTTTGTTTTCTGTTTTGCCTTTGTTTAATTTGGTCTCTTTGCACTTGAATATGAGGGCCAAGGTCCAAAGTTTAAAATTTTGAATATATGAAAAATATCTTCAGAAACAAATTTATAGTGAATTTAAGATGGGGTGAATATGTTATATAATGTAAAAGGGACAAAAATATCCATAAATGAAATAATCCAGGTATATAATGCTGAAATGAAATTAAATTATTTTAATGACAGTAATTTTGATATGATAAACATGAATTTGATCAAAAAAGCCATATACCGAATGGCCTAAATAAAGACCCTACTAGTGTCTCATACTGAATGGCCTAAATAAAGACCCTACTGGTGTCTAATACTGAATGGCCTAAATAAAGACCCTACTAGTGTCTCATACTGAATGGCCTAATTAAAGACCCTACTGGTGTCTAATACTGAATGGCCTAATTAAAGACCCTACTAGTGTCTCATACTGAATGGCCTAAATAAAGACCCTACTATTGTCTGATACCGAATGATCTAAATAAAGACCCTACTAGTGTCTCATACTGAATGATCTAAATAAAGACCCTACTAGTGTCTCATACCGAATGATCTTAATAAAGACCCTACTATTGTCTCATACCGAATGATCCAGATTAAAGCTCTAGAGGTGTCTAATTCAGTATGAAAAAAAAACCCTACAAATGTCTTGCACTGTATGATCCAAATACCCAATAAACATCATTCTATTTTTGATAGAAATAAGCCATTACTCTGTGCGACAAAACAAAAAACAAAAACAAAAAACAATAATGACTATAAGTGTCTTATACTGAATGATCTAAACAACGACCCTATTATTGATAGGTGGTATCTAGTGCATTTTTTCTTTTCTTGATGATATCACAGATTGAAAATCAAATTTTAAGTTGTAGAATGACCTTTGACCTTGATATTGTTTAATTTTGGAGTTTTTCACTTTCTGACATTTAAAATGTAAAGTGATACATTGTATAAAGATTCCTTCAAGGACACCAACTCTATATATATTTGAACTGTGGAATGTAAATGTAAGTTGTTACTGATGTCAATAAAGGATATGAAAATCTTTAAAAGTCGTTTCTTATGTCATATCTTTTTATTGCTTGAGACTGCAAACATCTGCTTTGTACGGAAGGATATTGCTGCCACATGTAAAAAATATTTTCTAAAAAATTTTAATACATTATCTCAAAATTATGAGTTACTTACTCAACATTTGGAGTATATTTCTACCTGAACATTTATTCAGATATGTAAAGAGAAACATCAAGCAATGTTATAAATTATGTACACTGGCAGATTAATATTGCCATCTCAGATTTTCAAGATAATGATCCAAAATTTTGAGAGATTTATTACATGTGGCAGCAATATTTTTACGCAGCTTAACAAGTAGGGCTAAAGATTATAAAATCATTGAGTCACATTTTTAAAGGGTGATAATTTAATTACTAGGTAAACTCATGTTTTTGATAATTGCTGGATTATTACTACATCTACATAAACTTAGCATTAACTTTTAAGGGGCATTAGCTGTGTTTTCCCCAAAATATTATTTTGGTTTTTATTATTTAGATTGGTTTACATTACCAAATAAGAAAAATACCCAGGCTGAGGCATAAAAATTCTTATATTCATTTATATATATATATATATATATATATATATATATATATATATATATATATATATATATATATATATAATATATATATATATATATATATATATATTTATTGTGAAAATACATATAGGGACTAATTTATGCAAATAGTTTCCATACTCTCTGTAATTTGGTTTTTATATACATTCTGTGGGTTACATGACCACATGTTTCGGGACCTCTTTTTAGACGTTGACAGAGACTTAAGGAGTGTGTTACTAAGTACTATTTGTTCATAACCCACTACTGAGACACCTTCAGAGACCAATCTCTCATAAAGACTCTTTAAACTGTAATATATGTTGTTAGTTAAAGTAGAAATAACACCGTTACAAGACACGACGCTGTGGAATTAGAAGGTCGTAAATGCAATTTTCAAACCTTTCAATAGAAGGAAACAACTAATTTTTAAATTAGACTAACACCGATGTTGTAACGGTAACTTGCCCATGTATTTATATTCATTACCTTAGTCAAAATAGATAGTAAAAAGCAATGATAGATTCCATATATTTCATGTAAAAGCTTTACTAGATGTAGATACTACTTACACCTTTCAACTCAATTGTACAGTAATTTGGGTCGTATCTGCCACTTACGACTTTTTGTGACTGACATTATCTGGTTATTTTAGGTCATATTTGTCACTTACGACCTTTTATCAGTCACCTTTTCCTAATTTTCTTGGAAACTTTTGGGAGTTTTGACTTGATTTGTTCACATAGGATGCAGAATTGGAAACTGTCCGAAGATAAGAAAAAACGTAAAAGATCGTAAGTGACAGTTACGACCTTTCATTTCCACAGCGTCAACATGCAATGACTGACAACACTGAGTCTTGATCTCTGTTAAGACCACTTAAGTCACTGACTCAAATTGGTTTGACACCCAAGGTGATCTCTTAAAAGTAAGTCGGGGTCTGGACTTGTTACATATTTATTACGAAAAGCTGAAGAGACTAAATATATAATTTAATGGTCTTAAATGTGAGGTGGTCTTTCGGCAAAGTTTCACTGTATTTGTAAGATACCAAGACCAGTGAGCAATGTGGCCCATGGACCTCTGTGTTTATACGTACATGTATACAATTTGCCACACACTTTTTTTTGCAAATATGAAGCTGCATCCAAAGAATATACTTCTTGCCAAATTTGGTTAAATTCTGTCCAGTGGTGCATGAGGAGTAATTTTAAAAAGAGTAAATTTAAAGACCGATGAAAGCAGAGCGCTATAGCTCACTGGAGCTACTAAGGACCCACCTGACTAAGTGGGTCATGTTATCTTTTTATGCAGAATAAGAAAATTTCGTGGAGTTAAAATTTCATTGTTTTAGACATAAAACAAATTTGTTGACAATAAATTTATTTGAAATAAAAACCATATTTGTAAAGAGGCCTATTACCATTACTAAGTGTAATTGGTTTTAAATTTCGTGGCGGTTTTAATTTCATTGATAAATGGATTAAAACGAGACCCCATAGGAATCTTGGCGCCCACCATGAAATGTTTTATGTCTGATCAATGACAGACTCTTCTTTTCTCCTATTCTCAACATTAAATTTGAACTTAAATCCATATTTCTGTAAAATACCTTTTTTCACTAGATTATAGCGAAACTGAACTTGAACTGAACATATTACATTTTAAGAGAGAATGGAATTCAACATGGTCGACAGGTGTCCATCTTGGATAATGGTATCTCTATAAATGTAATATGCACATCTAGACCTCAGGGGGAACCTCGAAAACCAATTTCGAAAAGAGTCCTTTCAGTATATTCAGAAAAATACATACTTCCATTGTCAAAATCCAAGATGGCCACCTGTCAGCCATGTTGGAATCCAATCTCTCTGAAAATGTCATGCACAAATAGACCTCACGGGGAACCTTCATGTCCATTTTCAAGGAAATCGCATCAGTCCTTTCTGAGAAATAGCAATAACAAACTTTCTATGGTCAAAATCAAAGATGGCCGCCTGTTGGCCATGTTGGATTCCAATTTCTTTGTAATATGCACAGCTAGACCTCAAGGGGAACCTTCATGCCAAATTTCAAGTAGATCCCTTTAGTACTTTCTGAGAAGAAGCGGTAACAAACTCCCTTTGGTCAAAATCTAAGATGGCCACCTTTCGGCCATGTTGGATTCCGATCTCTCTGAAAATGTAATATGCACAATAATACTTCAAGGGGAACCTTCACGTCCAATTTCAAAGAGATCCCTTCAGTCCTATCTGAGAAATAGTGGTAACAATACAAAACATCCCAGATACCAAAGTACAAATCTTTAGGATGTCCAGGGCAGATAAAAATCCGACAAAATGGACAAACACGGACACCTGGAAACCAAGAGGTGGGATCAGGTAAGCATCCCCTGTCGACCGGTCACACCCGCCGTGAGTTTACAGTCAAATCATCGTCACGGTTGGTACAGACGTCTCAACAACCGCCAACGAAAAGGCAACTCAAATTTTACCCAGTGAAACAGAGTAATCGCAAACAAGACTATTATACCGACCGTAAAGTTTGCAGAACGTTAACATCAAACGCGGTTTCGACATTCCTGTGTCAATAATTTGTCAGTGTGAAGTTTACATGTGTATATGAAATGTTCATATGTTGAACACGCCTGGCATATCGGATCATTTGTGAAATATAAACTCAATATGCGAGTGAATGTGGGATGTACTACTTAAAATGTGGAAAATTTACGATGGGAAAGCCGAAATCGTCGCGTTTGTCGCATAGCTTAGATGCCAATTTCCTGTCTGTGTCTATAGTAAATAAAATTTCTAAGTATGAAGCGTGTGTGCTTGATTCTGTTGTATCTTTAATTTCTAGTAGGCTGGGATATATCGCATTGACATATGTATGAAAATTGTTATTATTAATTGACAAAATATCGATATATCTAAATGTGAAATCAAATGACACCGCTAGCTTTTTCTTCTTTTGATTCAGCAGTTTCTGAATGAAGTCTGCATCGTATGAATAAAGAAACAGGTCGGCCAATAAAGGGAGAGTTTGTTGAAAGACAACGTCTCCTAATATTACAGATATACTGTCTATTAGAAATCCCAGCATGTTTTTATATCCACTTCAGTGTATTTATGTGTAGAATCAGAGTGGTGTTTGACAAAATAAGTATCATGATAACCAATCACTAGATATTTAGATTTTAGTGTACCATCTTTAGTGAAAAAACAATTGTCTTTGATGCTAAAAAGTCTTTCTTTTAATTTTCATGTGGAATAGTCGTGTAAAGAGTAGAGAAGTCGTATGTTTTGATACTGTGAAATTGAGAAAAATTGTGTGCCTTTAAATTTAATTTTTCTAGTATTTTTAAATATCCACATTTAATTTACACCGCTTCTGGAGTAAGCAACTGTACAGTATTGCTGAAGTTTCTCCTTAACGGCTGTCAATATCTTGGTAAGAAGTAAAGATAAAGGTTTGAAAGAACATTTGCTGGATCCAGCTATATCCTCTGTGAAGTTTAGGTATCCAATATAAATATGATAGCTCGAAATCAGTATCGGTTGTGGGTACATCAAAAGAGAGTAATATGGACACTTGATTATGAAGGATCTCGTCCTTTGAAAGTGAGCAACGTGTGTATGTAGGATTACCAGAATTCGTATTAAACCCTAACTCTTCTAATAAACAATTATAGTCCTGTGCCTTGCAAATAAAAACTATATTATTTGAGGCTTAGTACATATTGGTCATATGATCTATCTAGTTCAATTACTACTTCTGGATCACTAAATAGAGAGGGATAACGTGTTTTCATAGTTCCTTTAACTTTTCGAATACGAGATTTTATCAACCACTGTACAGCTTTTAGTTATTCAGACAGAGTGTCTGGTTCCACGTCTTCATGTTTTGCCCATCGTCTGGCATAATCAGTGACAGAATTCATAACTAAACTGAAAATCTGACGCCAGTTAAAGGAACGGGCTTCGCGGTATTTAGGACCTCTTAAAATAAGATTTTTGAGGTTTTCATTTTCAATAATAGAAACGTCGCCGGTGATGACATGTCCGATAGGATTATATTGGAAGGGAGATGATGCACATGAACATGTGACGGTGTTGTGTAGATGGCTGATGTCTAGGCAATTCAAAATCCGTTTGTAATTGAATTGCTTGGAAGCGATGCTAAGTGTATAGCTATATGAAATGCAAGGCGGTCTTCAGTTTAAAATAAGGCGGAACACAGGACTGAACTTTTTTGTGATTTAGAACATTGCCAATGTTTAAAGCGTCTATACCTTTATTTGTAAATTTAAGTTTTATAAAAAGACGTTTCTGTTCAGAACGGTCATCATTTGTAACGCGTGAAGGCTTCCTTTGGTCAAAATCCAAGATGGCCGTCTGTCGGTCATGTTGGATTCTGATCTCTCTAAAAATTTAATATGCACTACTAGACCATAAGGGGTTCCTTTATGTCGAATATCAAGGAGATCCCTTCAGTCCTTTCTGAGATGTAGCGGTAATAAACTTCCTTTGGTCAAAATCCAAGATGACCCCCGTCGGCCATGTTGGATTCCAATCTCCCTGAAAATGTAATATGCACAACTAAACCTCAAGGGAAACCTTCCTGTCAAATTTCAAGGAGATCCCTTCAGTCCTTTCTGAGAAATAACGGTAATACGAATTGTTCAGGACAGACGAAGGATGGACCACAGATGCAGGGCCATATGAATAGCCCACTATCTGTTGATGGTGGGCAACAATAACGAAATTTTCTGTTTTTACAGTTTTTAGGTCACCTGAGCCAAAGCCTCACTGTGAGATATTGTGATTGTCTTTTCTCTGTTGACAACAAATGTACTTCAATGGGCTGTGGAGACATTAGCTCACCTGGCCCTTCTAGTGAATCGAGTTAAAATGTCAATAAAAGTGCACTTGATAAAAACACAATTTTTAATAAGACAACAAATTTATTCCATCACAGGACAATAGTTAACAATATCAAATGTCATACAAACATATATAAATATATCAATAATATCAACATCATGTATTATCAACAAAGACCATGACCCTAAAAACTGCAGATCTAATTAAATGCTTAAACAATGAACAAGCATTTCTAACTTCTTGTCAGGACTGTTTTACAATACAGTGTATTAATATGAAATAACCCAATTAAGCAAATAACAACATGTTAACAACTTTTTGTTAGTGGGAATACAGGACGATTTATTTAACTGGGTTCAAAGGAATGATTCAAATGTTCTCTCATTCATTAGCAATCATAAATGAGACATGTTGATAAACTAGCTCTCCTACTGCTCCCTTAGTTAAGATGACAAAAAGCATGCATGTTTGGCAATGCCCAACATCGATTTGGAGAGTAGAAAAGTTAAAAAGAATGCCATTTTAATTTTAAAAAATCCAAATTTACTCTTGTGGAGTATGATTTGGAGGGCTGCTCCAGAGGTATTACTCGAATCGTTGTATCTAATCAACATAATATGAGCTGCTGTTGTTGTTGACATTATTTTTTTTTTGGCAAAAATGTCAAATCAACAATTAAACATTTTGATACAATAACAATTGTACAATCTCTGAACACAAAATAACCTATACTTATCATTTTTTCAACCCCGTAAGTTTTTCAGGCATAAAATATATACTATATTGTAATATGATATTTCTCCAATGTAATTGTAGTATGCAAGTAACCTCAGACACTTGGGGGATTTGATAAAGCTCAAATGATGTTGACAAAATGTGGTTCTAAGTTACATCTCCTATTCAAATATAATACAGTCAAACCATGTTAATTTACAACTCTAGTCCACAACTCTCGTCTTATCATCCTTTGGAAATTTGTGAACCTGTATTTCCGTACCTAACTAAAACGCACTGATTAACCATGACTTATGCTTGCAGTTTCGATGTGTAATCTCACTATACCTGTGCCTGACCTCTTCCTCCTGTGGCGTGGCAATTTGTAACATTTGCAAGCATTTTAAATTAGATTAAATTTTGGAGGTGTGTAAACGGGTTTCCATTACTTTGTCCTTAATATCTTGGGAAGGGGAAATCGGATCGACTTCAAAATTTTTGACAAATGCATTTTTTTATTTGTACATCACAAACAAGGAATTTTTAAAAAGTTGTATATAGTGCTTGGGGTACTCTTTAATGTAAATTGGGTTTTCAACATAACTGGGTTGTAATGATAATAAAAAAAATATGGCCAGATATACAAAATCAATTCAAATTAAGCAGGAGTTCAATGATATGGGGTTCAATATAAGTGGATCCAACTGTATTTATTTTTCCATGGATTTGAAATAAACAAACACTTTTGTCAAATTCTGTCTTTGTTTACTGCTAATCAAACAATTATAATAAGAGGCCCATGGGCTACATCGCTCATCTGAACAGTGTTGGTATCTTACAAATATGGGAATCTCAATTTACAAATTATTTTAACACTCCTTTGGTCCTTTGGTGTGGAGGAGACTTAAAAATGAATGAAAATGACAAAGTCAGGTAAAATGTCAAAAACACGCCAAAAATTAAGTTTACAATTTATTAAAAAAAAAACACGAAATTGAATCATTCATTCATGTAAATCACTCTGATGCAACTGGTTTTTCAATCCATGCAGGTACCCCTGAGACCTATGTTGCCTAACCCTTGCTCCACTTCTGAGTTGATCTGGCCAAAAGAAAACCACAAACTTGGTAGGATTTATTGGGTACTTCCTTCTTGTGAAGTGGGTTTGAAGAACAAGCTAATAGTGGGGAAAAATGCCTCCCCAGGTTCCTCTTCATTTTTGTTGTTTAAAAAAATTCATTAAAAATAATCAAAAATTTAATTTCAGCAAAATTCTTTCAAGAGTGTTTCTCTACCTAATTACAGGTAAAACACATAACATATATACATCATAATAAATAAAAGAGGAGAAAATCAAAGAAATAATATAAAAATGAATTAAATTTGACAAAGTCCGAAAAGATGTCAAAAACAAATAAAAAATTTACTTTCAGAAATCTATGAAATCAACAAACTTGAATTATATATCTGTGTAGATCACTCAGATGCTATTAGTTATTCAATCCATGGGGTGGTCCTGGAAGAAAAGATCTTTACAGAGGGGTACCCCTGAGGACTATTTTGCCCCATCCTGGATCCACTCCTGGGCTGACCCGGCCAAATGAACAAATTAGAAGAGGACCTCGAGTACTTGCTTCCTATAAAATTTCATCAAAATCTCTTCAGCTGTTATGTACAGACGGATGGACGGACAGAATGGCGGACAAAAGGTGATCAGAGAAGTTCACTTGAACTGAAGGATGTCCAAGTCATTTTAAGGGAATAACTTTTTAAACATCTGACTGAATAACATGGAAACAATTGCTGGCTTCTTCTGACAATGTCCATCAATACAGGCACACAATATGTAGTGGTTGAAATCTAACACCCATCCCCCACCCCCAAGTTGCAAGTCCCAAAGGCAAGTTATGTTTTATGTACATTTTACATAAGTCCACCTGGGTGTTCTTTTCCTTGTTTACACAGGCTGCTGAAAGCTTTTGATGTCTTATTGCACATAACTATTTGATAACAATTGATTTTCTCTAGGTGAAGTCAATGATTTATCTAAACCGTAAGGTAATTTTCACCACATCCTTTGGGCTCAGTGAATGTTAGTTTTGAGGGAAGTCTTATCACTATATTCACCTTGAGGTAGTCAATAATTATCATATTACATGACATTTCCATACACTGACATACAATAAATACAGACTTCAATACAAAGTAAAAACTTATCTAAATAACGAGCTCTTAAAACATGATATAAAATAATTAACTTATGAAAATGTGTACGCCAATCATACTTATGACAAAATGCTTACCTGGTAGCCATACTGAAAATAAACGTCAGGGTACACAGGTGTGCTTGTAACACTATATTCACCTTCGCTAAGCATGCTGGGTGAATATGATGCTATCTAAAAATAGAGACCCACAGAATGAACCAACAAGAATACACATTCCCAAACAGCAATGTAATAACACAAGATACTGTCTTGACCACATTCGTAGTATTCCCTGTACCTCAAGCATTGTTTGTATTCTACAGTGTCTTCCCAGCTCAATTTTCTTGTACTCTTTAGTGTTCAACTCAGAAGTATTTCCTTATGGGAAATATTTCCCTTCACTTTCAGTGACTTCCCATAATAAACATGTCTTTCTGGGAAATATTTCCCTTTATCTTCATGAAAGTGATATCTCCTAATAAATAAGTCCTGGGAAATATTTCTTTCTACTTCCATTGAAAGTTATATCTTATTATCATTGTGTGCTTTTGGGAAATATTTCCCTTTAGTTTCACAGAAAGTCACATCCAATTATAAATGTGTCCTTCTGGAAATATTTCCTATTGCTTTCACTGCAAGTCACATCCCATAATACACTCAACACATACAATTGGCGGTCCTTCTGGGAAAATGTTTACTACTGCTTGAAATATTGCAGACATTCCGTACAATACTTGTCCTTCCAGGAAAATATTTCCTTTGTACTTGAAAAGCTGCTTACTTACCATAATACATTTGCCAGAATACAATATTCTGGGATACATTTTCTAGTTCTTAAAGTTATGGTGATATCCCATAATACACTTAAAATGTCAAGGCCTTCTAGGTGGCACTTCCCAGGCCTTTTTGGTACAACATCCCAGATTACACATGACACAATAAAATCAGTTTCCTTTTGAAAAAAATTTCCATGAGCTTGATGTAATCCTGATTACCGTCATTCCGGGAAATATTTCCTAGAGCCTGAAGTAATCCTGATTACTGTCGTTTTGGAAAATATTTCCTTGAGCTTGAAGTTATTCTAACTAAAGACATTCTGGGAAATATTTCCTGTTTCATACCGTCGCATGATAGTTTTAAACTGCTTACCATTTTAACTATGTGGTAATGTCGAACACTGGGAAACAAAAATGACAAAATTCATGGTTGGGTGCTGAGAATATCAATTTGGAAAAGGGTAAGTCAAAAATAAAATAACAAATTTGGGATTTTTGAAATGATCATTAGATCATATTAATTGATACCCAGTACCACACCAAAATGGAAATAATTATATAATCATAATACAGTCAAAGGACATAAAAGAGTTCCCCAAATTGATTTTCACTATATATTATTAATAAATTACTGGTGTTTTTTTTTTTAATAACGTCACTAGAATTCCTCTTTATCCTATCTTAACAAAACTTGATTCACTGAAATTTAAAGGTTTTGGTACTCGTACACTAGAAATTCCATTGCAATCAATTTGTTATTTCAGGAGAAGTACATCATTCTTCATGAGAGTTAAATTATAGCGACGCCATTTGGGTGTTTATTACAAAGATAATTAATGGATTTATGACATAATTCATAAACACCAAAATAAAACCATTGATACCAAAGTAATTTATGGATGTAAGTTAACGAAAACATTATCAAAATTAGGCCCCGATTTCAAGGGTTTAAATGTGACATTTTTCATTTGTTCATGTACATAAATGCATAGTCCTATATAAATATATTGTTATGACCATGAAAGTACTAGAGGAAACCCAATTTGATTTAATAGACATTAAGCCATAGAAAATTATTTTGCGAACTATATAAAATTCTGTACACAGAATTTTAATAGAACACACACACACATATATAGTGAAACTTCAATGAGATGAAGTACAAAGAATCAATTAGTAAAGTTCGAAACATTGAGATTTAGACTCACGGATGGTAATCGAGAATCATGCGTTTTTAGTTTCAGAGATGTATATGAAACCATTAAGACATATAATCATTATAAGTGCTAAAATTAACATAAATTTCATGAAATTAAAACAATGAGTGTTTATGAGAAGGAAAAAAATTACCATGGAGTGATTTCATACACATGTAAATTTTGACTTTGAAATCATTTGTAGAAATTTTCATTGTTTTCAAAAAATGGCCCCCAAAATGTATTTGCACCATCAAGAAATTTGACTCATAAAAGGTCGAATAATAAAATGTTTACACATATAAGTAGCATTAAATAACAAAATTAATCGGGACTTTATCAACACCTCGAAACATTGAGAAATTCAACTCATTGAAGTTCCACTCTTCAAAGAAGTATATTATATATACAGTAAAAGCTGCTATGAAGGTCAATATTATCTGGTTCCTTGGGTGGCCCCTATATACAGGTTTCACTGTATATAGTGGAATCTCGTTTTGTCGAAATCTGAAGAGTGAAATTCCAGATATGTCAAATGGCTGGTCCTAATTCTTATGGATACAAAAGTATGTCAAATAAAATTCTGGATATCATAAATCCCGGATATCTTGGAGCAATGGGGGTGGTCCTGTGAATTTCCAGATAACGAGATTCCACTATATATAAAGATAAAAAGGCTTTGATTCTTAAAACTATCATTCTGGTCTATTGGTTCCTGATAGCATAATTAATATGATGAAGATTCCTTGACTTTGGTGTACTATATTGTTTTGAAACTGCAGAAAAACAGTGAGTCGGAATATGCACGATTGCTATATTAATGTTGACAAAATGATGAACGCAAATACCCAAAACTGCATAACCTTGGGCTTAACTCTACATACCCAACAAAGACTTAACTTTCTATAAGAATAAAAAATAAATAGTAAACAATTATAATCAAGTATGTATCAAACAAGGTCAATACACTTTCCACTTTCATGAATGTAAACTGCTAGTTAAAGCACAATTTTTCAGTCGTATGGTCGCTGCCAGTTTTAAATGGACGAGATGAGAGACTGGTTACATTGTAATCCGGGAGGAGACCAGCGCCCTTCCACAACTGGCAAGTTTCCTCATAAAATCAGTTTAGGTTCCAGCAGAGCTCCAACCCACACTATGTTCAGTAAACGTGATTAAACATGATATGTGTAGATGGAGCTTCATAAATGAATGTCATTCTTTTGATCTTCTCTCGATGTGTAATATTGAGAACAGGAATAAGGCAATACGTCAGATTCATGACGACTGGGATGACATGAAAATAATATGACGAGTGTTACAAAATCAGATCATAACGCTATTTATATGAGTATTCAAACACCACTCTCCCTGGAGATGAATGTGACAACATGAATATCAAAACTTCTGAGGAATGTAACAACACTACCAGTAAGATGAACACACTGAGATTTGAACAACGATCAGTACTTTAGCATCACGATTACATGAGTGTCAAAGCAATCCTTCATTGTCTTTAATTCCCAACCACTTTATTGTTGTACTTGTGTATTGCACTCATCCATAACATATCTGGTATATTCTTATGACATTGGCATCTGTAAAAGAAATATTACATTATATTACAATGACATACATGTACATAGACAAAATATTACATAGTATTTCAATGAAATACATAGAAGAACTTTAAGTGTATTACAATGAAATACATAGAAGCTATATTACAGTGTATTACATATTACAGTGTATTACAATGAAATACATATAAAAATATTACATTGTATTACAATGAATAAATACAAGAAATGTTAGTGTATTACAATGACATCCATATACATCCAAGGAATATTACATCATATTACAATGACATCCATACAAGAAATATCACATTGTATTACAATGAAATGTCAAGGTGTTGTTATGTAAGGTGTAATATCAAGGTCTTGCTATGCCAAATTTATGTGCTGTTATTTCCCAGTCCTGTTATGTCAGTGTTGTTATGTCAGTGTCTTGTTTTGTCAAGGCGCTGTTATGTCAGTGTTCTGCTATGTCAAGGCACTGTTATGTCAGTGTCCTGTTATCTCAAGGTATTATGTCAGTGTCCTGTTATGTCAAGGTGTTGTTATGTAAGTGTTCTGCTATGTCAAGGTGTTGTTATGTCAGTGTCATGATATGTCAAGGTGTTGTTATGTCAGTGTCCTGCTATGTCAAGGTGTTGTTATGTCAGTGCCCTGTTATGTCAAGGTGTTGTTATGTCAGTGTCCTGTTATGTCAAGGTGAAATTTGTCAGTGTCCTGTTATCTCAAGGTGTTGTTTTGTCAGTGTCCTGTTATGTCAAGGTGTTGTTATGTCAGTGTTCTGCTATGTCAAGGTGTTGTTATGTCAGTGCCCTGTTATGTCAAGGTGTTGTTATCACAGTGTTCTGTTATGTCAAGGTGTTGTTATGTCAATATGTTGTTATGTCAGGGCCCTGTTATGTCAAGGTGTTGTTATGTCAGTGTCCAGTTATGTCAAGGTGTTGTTATGTCAGTGTCATGTTATGTCAAGGTGTTGTTTTGTCAGTGTCATGTTATGTCAAAGTGTTGTTATATCAGTGCCCTGTTATGTCAAGGTGCTGTTATGTCAGTGTTCTGTTATGTCAAGGTGTTGTTATGTCAGTGTCCTGTTATGTCAAGATGTTGTTATGTCAGTGTCCTGTTATGTCAAGGTGTTGTTATGTCAGTGTCCTGCTATGTCAAGGTGTTGTTATGTCAGTGTCCTGTTATGTCAAGGTGTTGTTATGTCACTGTCCTGTTATGTCAAGGTGCTGTAATGTCAGTGTTCTGCTATGTCAAGGTGTTGTTATGTCAGTGTCCTGTTATGTCAAGGTGTTGTTATGTCAGTGTTCTGTTATGTCAAGGTTTTATGTCATGTAAGTGTTCTGTTATATCAAGGTGTTGTTATGTCAGTGTCCTGTTATGTCAATGTGTTGTTATGTCAGTGTCCTGTTATGTCAGTGTTCTGTTATGTCTAGGTGTTGTTTCAGTGTCCTGTTATGTCAAGGTGTTGTTATGTCAGTGTCTTATGTCAGGGTCATTTTGTTATGTCTAGGTCATTTTTATTAGAACTAATACTAACCCTGTGCTTTTATCCATGTCCTCCTCCATGTTCTGTTCTGTGATGTTGGTATACTTATCAATGTCAAGATCATCTTTAAGATTTGCCAAATCAAATTTGAGATCATCTGCAAATACATTTGCATTGTTAGGTGCATGCATACAAGGTTTAGTTTGACATTTGTCTATGTCCTATCAATTTCATTTACTTAGAGACATCACCATCTGTAGTTGAGGGCATATGTGGCTGTGTAGTTACAGCATTGCACTTTAAACCATGATTTCTAGTCTCTAGCCAGCTTAGGTCCAAGCAGCTAATTTTATAGGAAAAATTGCTAGTTTACTTGTCAGATGCTTACAAATCAATTCTTGTGATATTTATGGTACGACAACAAATTTTGAAAAGTATTAATCTATCTCAAATCAGAAAACCATTGATGTCAAATCAGAAAACCATTGATAAAAAACATCCTGTTTTGTATCAATATTTTATCCTTTGAGTCTTGACAAAAATGTCAAAAACATTTCTAAAGACAGTATGAACTCAAATTCAGTTTCTCAAGGGTATTAAAATCTAGTTTTTTAAAAGATGAACAGAAGTTTGTGTAGGACATATTACATTATCAATACCTTTTGAGACAGATTCCAACAAATCAGCTCTCCCTACTGCTTGTTTAGCACTCCAAAAATGAGGAACTCGGGGATACAGCATGTCAACATTGTTTGGCATGTACAGACCAAGATACTGAAGTAGTATGCTGAAATATTTGTTATGTAACAGTTGTTCTTGCTCCTCACTGAACAGCACCAATGGGATGGAATTTTCTTGAACTTTTCAGAAAAAAAAGTAAAAATAAATTTAATTGCTAAATGAATGACTCTGATCTGAATCATACATTTTCTATGCTAGCAGTATTTTCTACACTTAAGTCATGCATTTTTCTTTACTAGCAGTTGATCATCTAAAGTATTTTTCATTTTTTTAAGTCAGTAATCAGCATTTAATGGTTTTCCGAAATTAAATCTTTATCATACCAACAATATCATACATACCTGCACAAAAACGTGCAACAGGTTCTTGCATTTCTTTTTTCTCTTCCCTACCCTCTTGCATACCCTTTTCCTCTTCTCCATCCTCTTGCATACCTTTGCCCTCTTCTTTATGCTGCTCTACAGCTAAAATCAAATATGTTTGTTAACATATATTCTGGTATACATGATCTCGGGAAACTGAACAAAATATGAAACGGAAATCTATATTGATTTTTTCTAATTTGGAAGTTGTAATTGCTTCTGGTTTGTTTTGGAAATTATTACAAAGACAATCACTTAAGACTTTGTCACATGTTTTCTTTGGTTTTTCTGAAGCTTTTTTTCCCTTTTACAGATGTTATGCACAACACTTGGCAATTTTTAAGTTATACAGTGGCAACAAGATTTTAAAACTTTTTTATAGAGAACCCCTTATTAAAATGTACCAGAGTCCAACCAATCACAAGGAGTCTGGCATATTACACTGTTCTTATCTTTATACAGTTGAATCTCATTATCTTGAAATTTACAGGACCATCCATATTTCTTTGCGGAATTCAAGGTAGCCAAAAATTATTTGATATTTTTTCTATCCATTAACTCATAAACCCCTAAAACATGATGGACTCTTCCAAAAACCAATGTTTTAGATCAGTCCAAATGTAACTTTAGGGGTCAATGAGTTAAAATTGGGACTGGCTGTTCAATTTTGACATATCCGGAATTTCAACTCATCCAATTTTGAGATGAGATTCAACTGTATCTGAAAACTCTAAGACCAAATTAAGCAGAACAATTTGTTGAAGTTTATGCTGCTTGGTATTAGTGTTGGCACAACTCTTGTGTTAACTTGTTTGTTAATGTTAATTAACCCAACATCTTCGTGGGATAACAAATGTTCTGTTACTGTTAACATTTTACTATTGGGAGGAATACTCATCCCCAAATTTGTCTTCTTGAGATTATTAACCCACCTATCATTTGAATTTGAATTTTGTTTTACGCCACAATCAACAATTTCTAATGGTGGAGAAATGAACCTAGTTACAATGTATCTGGGAAGAGACATGATCAGAGGTGAGAGTCTTCGTGGTTTAGAGCCATGAAACCCACCTCCACCAATTATTACTGCTCAATTCTCATTACTGTGTTGATGTATTAATTGATTAAAGAGAAAAATTTTTTTAAGACAAATTGGCATAAATTGCAGTGGTTGGCAGATATGGATTTAAAGTGTGAAGTTTGACAAACTTACCAAATTTGGCGAATGCAATCTCGCAGAGTTGACGTTTTAGCCATTTGAGATGGCATCCATACCCATCTTCCTGTAATTTTTTTATGCATAAGGGGACAACGTCAGTCTCCTTCAAAGTAGTGGGATCAAAAATGGATTCTGTTTCATCAGTCATTGACACATTTGCACCATCTGTGTCATCAGTTGGATGTGCAGTCTACAATTTCAATTTAAGACAAGAATTAGATTGATTTAACGACAGATGGAATAATAAAAAACAAATTATCTTACGCTAAGCAGAGTTATCCTAAATGAAATATATCAGGGATTTTCTACCCAATGAAAAAAAACATTTTTACCAATCAGCACTCAAATGTTTCCGACTGAAGTCAAATGACAATGAATTTGAAAATGATTCTTGTCATTTGAGATTTCTCAATTTCAATAAAATGTTGCTGAAATTCACAAATAAAAAGGCTTATGCCCCATTCCCTAAAGAAGGTGGAAAATAAAAATTTAAATTTAAAAAGTTACCTGTTCATCATCTGTTGAATAATTCCCATCTTCAAGTGATAAAAGGTTCAGCTCCAACAGATGCTCTGAAATCTAGAAAATTATTGATCAGTTAGAAAAGTCATACAATACTTCAGTATGTGTGTCAAACCCTAACAAATATCTAAAACAAATCTAGAAAATTACTTTAAGTCATACAATAGTTCAATATGTGTATCAAATCCAAATGAATATCACTTAAAAATCTAGAAAATTACAGTAAAACCCATGTAATGTGCACACCCTATTTTTGAGGCTGAAAATCTTGAAAAAAAGATTATCCCTATGTAATATTTGCACTAAAAAAATCGTGGATATTGGTATCAAGGCTTCAAACTGTGATATAAGAAGCCAGTATTTGTATGAAATGAAAACGTGTTCAAAGTATAAGTTACATTTAACATTTATTATCTTACTTCATAATTACATAAAAATGAAAGATTTCTGTAATCAAACATCTTTCATATTGTTAATCTTCCTAAGGATGAAAGACTCTGGATTGTGAGGTCGTGAGTTCGAGTCCTGCCGGCGACAGGTTGGTTTCCTGTCTTTCGGATGAGACAGTAAAAACTGTAGGTCCCGTGTCGCAGTAGGTGTCGGCATGTTAAAGAACCCTCACTGCTCAATGGCTGTAAGTGCCAAGCATAGGCCAAAATTTGAAGCCCTTCACCGGCATTTGGTGACGTCTTCATATGAGTAAAAGATTCTTGAGTGGGACGTTAAACAACAATAAACAAACAAACAAATCCTAAGGATGAAAACTCAAAGCTGTCACTTCACACACTGAATTACAACAGACATAATACACTCTTAATAAGTACCTGTCCATTATCAATTATGTTTTTTATTTTAATTACACGTCTTTATCACCATGCTGATATAATTTATGTAGTTAGGCTTTAAAGTTATATAATGAAACATTATAAAAAGAGCAAAAGTATACTTTCAAATAAAAAAATTAATATCAGTAGGCTAAAGATTTGGCAAAACTTCGGGATCGAGGTGCTGACTAATGTGTATTGCATTTCAATGGCGACATGATAAATCATTAAACGAAGGAGGCCTAAAACAAGTTAATACCAAATAAATGTGTCAAATAAATAAACATCTGAAACAAGTAGTAAGTCAAGAAAGTATTACAACATGATTATAATGGACACTTCAACACCACAAATTGGATTAAACTTAATAACTGGACCTGCAAACACATATCTGCATGAGGCAAAATGAGTTCTGCTTTCAAGCTGCAGATGATGTTAGTCGATGTTATCAGTCTTTAATCAAATCTAAAATCTAGTCAGTAATGATTTAATCTGTTTAAGATAGAAAGAACATTTGGTCTATTTTATCTATGACATCACATAAGCTGTCTAAAAATGTTTAATTTTCATATATTTATTTTTATAAGTTACTCATAAATTTATTTCACCAGAAAAAAAAAAAGGTCACCAAAGGGACATAGACTGAAAAAAAAAGATAATTTCCTACACCTATAAAATGTGGGCAACTTCAATATGGATATTATTTTTAAGTGAAAAAGGTGCAAACATTACATGGTTTTTTACAGTACTAATCAGTTTCAAATCTAGAAAATTACTGATCATGTAATAGTCACACAATAGCTCAATGTGTAAAAACATTTAACAAATATCTCAGAAAATTACTTAAATTGGATGATAAAAAAAGTTACCCACCTCTTTTTCTGTTTTGTTTATTCCCATATCAGTAAATCTCTCTGAAATTCTTGTAATTATTGAACTTTCATCCTTTAGTTCCATGTAAAGCATGAACAACAAATCACCTTCTTCCATCGTCCATTCTGTTTTACATGACACAACGGATTCTGGGGCATCATCAATTCTGATAATAAAATAATAACCATTGCTAAGAGCTTTTATCAAATTCTGAATCCATACACAAAAAGTACAGACGCATTGTTATGTGTAAGGCCCATCAAAATACTGTACAGTTGTTTAATTCCACGGAAAGAAAATTTTGCGTTTTTCTTAACAAAACTTATTCACAGGCATAAAATTTCGCGGAAGATAGGTTAAGAATTGTCCATCTGAAACTTCATCAATGTAAGGTATTATATTCATGGGTATTTAATTTTGCAGAATTTTCTATAACTACAAATAGTTTGGTTGTGTTAATTTGTTATTTGTGTTGTTTTTTTTGGGTTTAGTGTTTGTGTTTCTAGCCCCTGTTTTTTTTTGTCTGTGGTTTGGGTTTTTAGTGTTGCTGTTTAGGTTTTGTTTTTTTTTTTGGTCTGTTTGTTTTTGTTGGTGGTGTTGTGTTTTTTGTTTGGTTTTTGTTGTTGTGGTTTTGTTTTTTTTTGTTTGGATGTTTTTGGTGGGGTGGGGGTTGTTGGTGGTGTGTTTTTGTTTTGTGTTTTGTTGTGGTTGGGGGGTTTATTGGGGTTTTGTTTTGGTTGGTGGGTTTGGTGTCATGTGTGGGGGGGTTGTCTTTTTTGGTGGTTTTTACTTTTTGTTTTGTGTTTAGTTTTTTTTTTGTTTTTTGTTGTTAGGGTTGGTTTTGTTGTGTTGTGTTTTTTTTTATTTTGTGATTTTTGTTTTGTTGTATCCCCCCCTGTTTTTTTTTTGGTTTTGTTGTTTTGGGTTTTTGTTTTGTGTTGGTTTTGTGTTTGTTTATGTTTTGTTGTTGTTGTTTTGTGTTTTTCTTGTTTTTTTTATTTTTTTAATTTTGGTTTTGTTTTTGTTGCCCCCCTTTTTTGGTTTTTTGTTGTTTTGTTGTTTCTGTCTGTTTTTTTTTGTGTTATTTTGTTTTTGTTCGTGTCTGGTTGTGTTTATTTTGTTTTTTTTTTTTTTGTGTTGTTAGTTTTTTTTTTTTTTGTTTTTTTTTTGTTGTGTGTGTATGTCCGTTTGTTTTTTTTTGTCTTTTTGGTTGTTTTTTATGGTTTTTTGTTGTATTTGTTTGAGGTTGTTATTAATTTCTGTTTGTTTTTGTGTTGGTTTTGTATATTTTGTTGTGTGTTTTTGTTCTGGTGTTTTCTGTTTGTGGTTGGTTGTTGTTTTTGGTGTGGTTTTTTTTGCTTGTTGTTTAGTGTGTTTGTGGTGTTTCTTTGTTTGTGTCTGCTTTTTGGTTTTTTGTGTATTGTTTTATTTTTTATTTTTTATTTTTGTTTTTTTGTTGTTTTTGTTTGTGTGTTTTTGTGTGTGGTTGTTTTTTTTGTTTTTTGTTTTTTTTGTTTGTTTTAGTTTGTGTTTTGTTTTGTTTTTTTGGGGTTGTTTTTTTGTGTTGGCTGTAGTTTTGTTGTGTGTTTTTCTTTTTGTTTTTGTTTTTTTTTTGTTTGTGTACTTTGTTTTTTTGTGTGTTTGAATTTTTTGTGTTTCGGTTTTGTTATTTGGTTTTGTTTTCGAGTTTTGGTCTGGAGTGGGTCTGGTGTTTTTTTGTGTTGTTGGTTTTTTTTGTTGTTGGTTTCCTGGGGTTTTCCCTGTGTTTTTTTTTGTTAGTTTAGGGGTTTTTTGTCTTTCTTTTTGTTTATTGGGGTGTTTTTTGTTGGTTTTATTTATATGGTTTTTTTTTTTATTGTGTTTTCGTTTTTTTTTGTTTTTGTTTTTTGTGTGGTGTTATTGCTTTTTGTTTGTTTGTTTGTTTTGTGTTGTGTTGTGTTTTTTTTGTTATTTTTCTTGTTTTGTGGTGGTTTTGGGTGTGTTGTTTTTTTTTTTGTGTTGTTGGTGCGTTCCTGGTCGTTGTTTTTTTTGTCGTTTTGGTTTGTTTGTTTTTTTTTGTTATTTTTGTTGTTCTTGCTGGTTTTGTGTTTTTTTGGGTTTGTTTGTGTTTGTTTGGCGTTTTTTTTTGTTGTTTTTTTCTTTCTGTGTTTTTGTGTTTTGTTTTGTTTTTTTTTGTTTGTATTTTGTGTGGTTTTTTTTTTTGTGTTTTTTGTTTCTTGTTTTGGGGTGTGGTTGTTTTTAGTGTTTGTGGTGTGTTGGTTTTTTGTTTTATGGGTTTTTTTTTTTGTGTGTTGTTTTGTTTTGTGTGTTTTGGTGTTTTTTGAGGTGTTGGTTTTTTGGTTGTTTTTGTATTTGGTGGTAGCTTTTTGTGTGTTTGAGTGGTTCTGTTTGTTTGTTGGGTGTTTGTTGTTTTTGTTTTGGGTTTTGTTGGTTTTTTTTTTTGGGTGTTGGTTTTGATGGATGTGTTTTGTTGTTTGTTAGTTTGTTTGTTTATTTGTGTGGTTTTGTTATTTGTTTTGTTTTGTTGTTTGTGTTTTTTTGTTTTTATGGTTGGTGTTGTTGGGTATTGGTTTTGTTACTGGCTGTTTTGTGTGCTGGTGGGTATTTTTTTTTTTGTTTTCTTGGTTTTATTGTTTATTTGTATTCTTTTTCGGTGGGTTTTTTATGTTTTTGTTTTTTTTTTTGGTTGTTTGTTTGTTTTTTGCGTTGTGTTTTTGTTTTGTGGTTTTTTTTATTGTTTTTTTTGATTTTTTTGTTGTTGGTGTTTTGATTTGGTATTTTTGGTTTTTTTTTTTTTTTTTTTTAGTTTTGTTTGTTTTTGGTTTTTTGTTGTTTGCTATTTTTGTTTTTTTGTTTTTTTTTGTGTGTGTGTCCCTGTTGTGTTTGTTGTTTTTGTTTTAGTTTTTTTGTTGTGTTTTTGGTTTTTATGTTTTTTTAGTGGGGTATTTTTTTGTCTTTTTTTTGTTTGTTTCTTTGTTTTTTATTTTAGTTGTAGGTGTTGTGTACTTTGTTTTGTATTTTTTTTTTATTGTTTTTTTGGTTTGTTGTGTATTTTTTGTGTTTTTCTTGTTTATTATGTTTTTGTTTTTTTTTTGGGTTTTTTTGTTTTGTGGTTGGGTTTTTTTTTTGTGGTTTTTTGTTAGGTGGGGTTCTTTTGTTGTGTTTTATTTTGTGTTTTTCTCTTTGTCTTTCTTTTTTGTGTGGCTAGTTTGTTTTGTTGTTTTTTTTTTTGTGTTGGTTTTGGTTTTTTGTCGGGCTGTTTTCTTTGTTTGTTTTTTTTGTTTCCTGGGTTGTGTTTTTATTGTGTGTTGTTGTTTGGTATTTATTTTGTTTCTTTAGGGGTCTGGTTTTTTTTCTGTTTTGGGGGGGTGTGTTTTTGTTTTATGGTTTTCCGTTTTTCCCCTGGTTTTTGTTTTTGTTTTTTTTTGTTTTTGATGGTTTGTTCTGGTTGTTGCTGTTGTTTTGTTGGTTTGTGTGTGTGGGTGTTTGTTTTTTTTGTTTGTTTTGGTTGTTGTGTGTGTTTTTTTGTTTGGTGATTTTGGTGTTGTTAGGGTTTGGTGATTTTATTTTGTTGTTTAGGTTGTTAGTTGTTGGTATTTGTTAATGGTTTTTGTGCTGTTGGTGTGTGTTTGTGTTTTTTTTTGTGTGGTTGTTTTGGTGGTCCTGTTTTTTTTTTTTTGTTTTTTTACGGTGTGGGTTTTGTTATTTTTGTTTTTGTTTTTTTTTTTTTTTTTTTGCGATTGGTGTTTTGTTGGTTTTGCAATGTTTTTGGGGTGTTTATTTTTTTTTTTTTTTTTGTTTTGGGGGTTGTTTTGTGTAGGTTTTTTGTTTTGTTTTATTGTTTTTAGTAGGATTGTATGGGTGTTTGGTTGGGGGTTTTTTTCTGTGTTTGGTTTGCGGTTTTTTCTTGTTTCGAGTTGTTTGTGTTGTGCTTTGGTAGTTTTTTTTGGTTTTCGGCTTGTGGTTTTTTGTTGTTATTGTTTGTTTTTGTTGTTGTGTTTTGATTTTGTTTTTTGTTTTTTACTGTTTTTTGTTTTTTTGTTTGTGTTGTAGTTTTGTTTTTTTTTTTTGTTTGGTGTTTGTTTTTTTTTTTGTGTTGTGTTTATTTTGTGTAGTAGGGTTTTTTGGTTTGCTGCTTCTGTTTGTTGTTTTTTGTTGTTTATGTGGTTTTTTCTTTTTTTGTTTTGTTTTGGGTTGTTTTTTTTTTTGTTTTTTTTGTTTGCTTTTGTTGGTATTGGGTTTTTTTATTTGTTTTTTGTTTTTTTTGGTTTGTGTTGTTTGCTGTTTTTTGTGTTTTTTTTTTGTTTTTTTGTTTGTTGTAAGTTTAGGTTTGTGTTTTTTGGTTGGTTTGTGTGTGTGTTTTTGTTTTTGTTTTTTGTGCCGTGGTTTTTTTTTTTTTGGTATGTGGTTGTTGTTTTGTTTGAGTTGTATTTTGTAGTTTTGGGAGGTTTTTATTGTTGGATTTTGTTGACTTTTTTTGTTTTTTTATGGTGTTTCTGGGTTTGGGTTTTTTTTTTGTGGTGTTATGGGTTCCCCTGGTGTTTTTTGGGTTATTTTGTTTTTTTGGTTGTGTTGTTTGGTTTTTTTGTTTTTTTGGTTCTGGGTAGTTTTGGTTGGCTGGTGTGGTATGGTTTTGTGTTTGTCTGTTAGTGGTTATGTTGTATTTTTTGTTTTGGGGGTGGTTGATGTTTTTTTTTCGTTTTCTTTTTTTTTTTGTTAGGTTTTTTTTAATCTTTGTTTGTTTAGTTTTTTTTTGTTAGTGTTTTAGGTTGTTTTTGTATTGTGGTTGTTTGTGTGTTTTGTCTGGTTGTGTAGATTTTTGTTGTGGTTTTTGTGTGTTGTGTATTTTTTGTGGTTGTTTGGTTTCTGATGATTGTGTGGTTTGTTGTGTTTGGGTTTTTTGTTTGTGTTATTGTATGGTTTTTTTTTTTGTTTTTGTGTGGTTTTTTTTGGTTTTGTTGTGTATGTTGTTTTTTTTATGTGTTTGTTTTGTGAGGGGTTGTTTTGTGTTGTTTTGTTTTTGTTTTGTGTATTCGTTTGGTTGGGTTGTTGTTTTTGGTTGGTTGGTTGTATTTGTTGGTGTGGTTGGTGTGTGTTGTTGTTTTATTTGCATTTTTTTGGGTTGGGTTTTTTCTTTGTTGGTTTTTGGTCTGGGTTTGTTTGGCTTTGTTGTTTGTTGTTTTTTTTCGGTGGTTTGTTGTTTGTTTTTGTTTGTGTTTTGGTTTTTTGTTTTTTGTTATTTTGTGTTTTTTTGTAGTGTTTTGGGTTGTGTGTATTGTGTGGTAGTTGGTGGTTGGGGGTTATGAAGTTTTGGATGTAATGGTTGGTTTTTGGTAGTTTGATTGAGTGTTTGTTAGTCTGTTTGTTTTTGTTTGTGTTTTTATTTGTGGTTGTTGTGTGTTTTGTGATTTTGTATTGTTTGTATGTTTGATTTTTTTTTTCACTGCTGTATGGTGTTGGTTGTGAGGGTATTTTTTATGTTTTTGTTGGTTGTTTTTTTTTTGTTGTTGTTTTTGTTTGGGTGTGTGCTTGTTTGTAGTTTTATTTGTGTTTTGTGTGGTTGACATTTGTGTTGTGTGTTTTGCTTGTTTTGCTGGTGGTGTTTTGTGTTTTGTTTTTGTTGGTCTGTTTTGGGTTATTTGTGGATTGGTTTTTGTTGTGTTGCGTTTTTTATGAATTGTTTTTTTTTGGTTTGTTGGTGATTGGTTATTTTGTGGTTTCTGGTGTTTAGTGATTTTCTTTGTGTTTGTTTGGGTTTTTTTTGTGTTTTGTTTTTTTGTTAGGTTGGTTTGTGTTTTGTTGTTGTAGGTTTTTTGGTGGGGGTTGTTGGTGTTGTGGTGGGATTGTTGTTTACTTTTGATGTTTGTTTTAGGTTGGTTTTTTTGTGGTTGGGTGTGGGTTTTGTGTTTGGTTGTTTTTTTTTTTGCTTTGGTGTTTTTTTGTGGGTGTTTGGTTTTATACTTATTCTGTTTGTTTGTGTTTGTTGATGGTCTGTTTTTTGTGTTTTTGTATGTTTGTTTGTTGTAGTGGGGGGGTGGGGTGTTGTTTGTGTTTTTTTGGGTATTGTCACTTTTTTGTTTTTTTATTGTTTTTTTTTGTTTGTATTTTTAGGTGATTGGTTTTTTGGTTTTTTTGTTTATTTGTTTGGTTTTGTTGTGTTTTTGGTGGGCCTGTTTTGTATTTGTTTTGAGGGTTTGTGTTATTGTTGTTTTTATGTGTTTTTGGGTGTGTGTTTGTTTGGACGGTTTATATATATTGGGTGTAGTTTGGTTCTTATGTGTGTATTATGTTGTTGTGTGTTATGTTGGGTGTTGGGTTTGTTTTGTATTGTTGTTGTTTGGTATTTGTTGGTGTTGTTGTTTGCTTTGGTTTGTTTGCTTTCTTTTTTTTTTTTCTTTTTTTTGTATTTTGGTGTGTTTTGGTTTGTTTTCTTTTTTTTTTGTTACTTGTATTTATTTTTTTTGTTGATTGTTTTTTTTTTTATTATTTTTTTTTTTCTGGTTTTGTCTGTTTTGTTTTTGATTTGGTCGTTTGTTCTTGGTGTTGTTTGTGTTTTTTTTTGTTTTGTTTTTGTGTGGGGTGTTGTTGTACTGATGTTTTATTTGATGTTTTTGTTTTTGGTTTAGTGTGTGGTTGTTGTGTTTCGCTATGAGTGGGGTTTTTTGTTGGTTCTTTGATGTGTTTTTTAGTTGTTTTTGTTGTTGTGTTGTTATTTTATTTGTTTTTTTTGTGTTAGGTTTTTTTTAGGTTCCCCCTGTATTTTTGTTTTGTTAGGTATGTTTGGTTTGTGTTTTGTTCCTGTATATTTTATACCTGGTTTTGTCCCCTGTTGTTTGTTGTTGTTTTGTTTGTGTTTGTTGTTCTTAGTTTTGTGGATTGTTGTTACTGGTTTGTTTGTTTTTGTTGGGTTTCTTTGGTTGTTTTTTTTTGGTGTTATTTTGCGGTGTTTGTTGTTTTTGGGTCCCCCTTGTGGTTTGTTTTGTGTCCTTTTTTTTTGGTTGGGTATTGTGGTGTGTCTGTGGTGGTTGTTTGTGGTTTTTGGTTTTGGTTTTGGTGTGTGGTTGATTGGTGTTTGTTGTTGTGGTTTTTTTTGTTTGTGTTTGTTTTTTTTGTGTTTTTTTTGTGTTGTATGTTGTTTGTTTTTGTGGTTTGTTGGGGTGGTATTGATTTTTGTTGGTGTGGTTGTGTTGTTTTTGTGGTGTTGTGTGTTGGGGTTGTGGGTTTTGTGGTTTGTGTTTAGTGTGGGGGATGTTGGGTTTTTTTTTGTAGTGTTTCGGTTTGATTTGTGCTTTTTGTTTTGTTTGTGAGTTTGCTTTGGTTGGTTTTTGTTGGTTTTTTTTTGTTGTTGTTTGTTTTTTGTTTGTGTGTGTGTTTAGTTTGTATTTTAGTAGGTTTTATTGTTTTGGTTGGGTTATTTTTGGGTTGTGTGGGTGGTTTTTGGTTAGTTGTGTGTGATTTTGGTTGGTTTTTTTATTTTTTGTGTTTTGGTTTTGGTTGTTGGTTTTGGGTTAGTTTTGTATATTGTTCTTTGTTTTTTGGTGTTATGTTTGTGGTGTAGGTGGTTGGTCCTGTTTTTTTTTGTGTGTTCGTGTTTGTGTTTGGGTTTTGTGTTTGGTTTTGTTTTTTGTTTATGTCTGTCTGTTGTTGGGTGTTTGTGTGGAGGTTACATTTTTAATTCCATCGGGAAATGAAAATTTTTGCGTTTTTCTTAACAACTTATTCACAGGCATAAAATTTCGCGGAAGAGTAGGTTAAGAATTGTCCATCTGAAACTTCATCAATGTAAGGTATTATATTCATGAGTATTTAATTTTGCAGAATTTTCTATAACTACAAATATAGCGAAATTAAATACCCCACAAATAAAAGCAACTATACAGTAGTCTTGAGTTCAATCATCAGCTGAAGTTACTATTGTTTAACTAAGTTACATTCAACACACACAAGAAGTCGGAAATGACGTCAATGGCTCAACCATAGGTTAGTATTAGATTCTGTTGATACTGATGGCTGAGACTGGTATAAACGAGAAATGCTGCACTAATCTATGTGCCATTATTGTTGTTTTCCTGTGTTTTGGTCACTTCATTTTGTTGTAAAAATGTAAATATTTATAAACCACAAAAACACTCATTATCTTGCAACGATTCCAAAGTTGTCAAAATAACGGGCGCTGCCATTGTCGTTTACTGTAGTAGGTACCAGAGTGCAATCAACCGTCATCATGCGCAGAACTGTTTCCTGTGTTGACAGTTACCAGAATGCAGTTGATAATTAAACTCAGCCATAGTTATACCGTAAATTGGGATATTTTGGCCATTGATTAATTTTGGCCAATTTGGCCACCCTATTGAAATGTCCAAATTAAACTGTCCAAAATATGTACACAATGTTTCTAAAGAAAATTTTCAAAAATGTTTTAGTGTTTAATAGATTAACAAACAAGGCGTTAATCTTAATCTTACCATGTAACGCATCAATTCTTATCATTCTACTGACACTTTTTGATAAGAAGACCACCTCCATAGCTATAAAGACCGGTTTAGTTGTGTCTCTAAATATACAAGTTTTTTAATGTACATGTATTTCCAACATCTGGAATGTCTGACACGACAAGACCAAGAACGTATGGTAGGCCAAATTTAAACATGATATAAACATATATGTCCAAAATTTAACTGACTATAAACAACCCTTCATATAATGAGGAAACTGGCAAAATTTTAGCGACGCCAAAATATTCCAATTTACAGCAGTGAAAACATTGTTAAGGGTATGATCATAACTGGGGATGTAATTTTTTGAAAAATACAATGAATGATGACATTTTTGATAAAAATTACAATAAACACAATTTTAAGAAATTCTGTATTTATACAAGCATCATTTTCCCTGGTAAAGTCAAAAAGTTAAATAATTTTGTTTGCTTTTTCAAAATGTCAGTTTGACCAACCTTTCTTCATCATCCTGGTTTATTGCATCACTGCCACCAAACAAAATCTGAGCACAGTTAAATGGATCAGTTTCTGCTGTCATCATGAACCTTTGTAGTACAAAGTCCATCAGATCTGTCATTTCCTATACAATAAAACCAACAATTAGTACACAAGATACCTCAAAACATCTAGATATACTTACATAGAGAGGGTATCACTTTACAACCCTGAACCACTTATTTAGACACATGGTGGGGGGCATCATTTATTCACCATGAACCATCTTCTTAGATATACTGAAGTAACGTAATGTGTGCAATGTTCAAATGAGTAATGTTAAATTAGCCGGCAGATTAAATGGCAGAATATTGTAAAAAATAACACTACCAACATGGCTACAAAAAATATCAATTAGATGTGTGGAACCTTTCTATTATCAGTCTCAGTCAGTTTGATATTCCAACCACCACCACTATTACTAGTGTCACCAAAAATATGACTTACCTGTGTTAAATTGGAGCAATGATCCCATATGTGTAGGAATGTTGTCAGTATCTGTACCTGAAACAGACTCTCCGGATGTCCACAATCCCCCGCAATATGATGCATCATGGTAAATACACAGTTGTTCACAAGGGCATTATTGAATTCAAATTGCTCTAACAAGCGACCATACTTCTTCATCACCTCTACACTTGAAAATCTAAATGACAAAAAGACAAAATACAGACAAGATGTCTTCCAGAAGCAATATGCCTCCAAAAGCAAGGTTATTTTTAAGATCTTCTTCCTGTGACTCATGACTATAATAAGTTCTTATTCATTTCCAGTTACATACAAAATACAGCCTAACTTGCATTAAAGGTAACATCTGTATAAAGGGCACCTGCTTATAATGGCCATCCAAACATAACTTTTGTTAAACTAAACTTCTTTATAAAGACCACTTGTCTGTAACGGCTACTTTTGCCTGAATCCTTGAATGGCTGTTTGACTGTGTGGTAAATTTTTATGGAAAGAAACCCAAAGTATTTGATGTAAACCAAAACAACATATACAATATTCTAGCTACTAATGTTTAAGTCTCCAGTTGTGGCATAGCAGTTGAACCTATTCCTGTCATGAATGCATCTTAGTTTTTCCTTGTCCTCGCCCTAATAAACCGCATAAGCTCTAAGCTTTTTTCTGATTTTTTTTTTTGTCAAATGCATTGTTATTGTATTGATATTATTGTGTGTATATTTGACATAAATATGTTTAAACTAATAAACCACATATTTTAAGACACTAACCATGTATTCTCTATGTCTATACTACAGCAGGTATACCACCGAGATTAATAGAATCTTACAAGGGTGTATGGAGTGAATAAGGAAATCTCCATCTCAGTGGTAGGAATTTGGTTATCTAATCCCAGGGTTTCCTGAGGATTGGACTTTCAGATTCTTACCACGAGGGTTGAGATTTCCCTTCCCACTCATAACACCCATGTTTGATTTTTTTTCTCTTTGAATACATCCTTATGCACATATATAAAATCTGACACACGTTTTTTAATGCATTGTTTTCTCATATAAAATCATATTGTGGAGTCATAACACATGTAGCATGTCTACACCCTAGGGTTTGGACAAAGAAATTCTGGCTTGGCAAAACGGTAGAAATGTCTGTCCAAGGTAAGTAATCTGAAACAAACAAAATCATATGAAGAAGGTTGTCATTAAAACTTACTGCTGAATGTGATCCACCATTTTGAATTCAGTTCGACAGAATCCTTTGCTGTTCCAGGTATCCATCATCAGTAGAAAGATGTGATTGGCAACAATGACTTCCTGTAGATATTTAATACTGTGTGTGTTGCTCTCAAACTGTTGGATAAGGAGAAGGAAAAACTGCCTCAAATCATATAAATTAGCCAGGTTTCCTGTTGGAATATAAAAAAAGAAAATGATAGAATAAAGCCCAGTAATGGACTGAAAACCAATTGTAATAATTAGTAAGCTCACTAAATGATAAAATATTAACATAATAATTAACTTAGCCCATTGATAGAATAATTAAAATATCAATGACACTGGTAGTGAACAAATTACATGAGGCTCACGGGCCAAATTGCTCACCTGAGCTGTGTTGATAACTTACAAATAGATAATTATATAATTTTAGGATGGGAATCTCCATTTTAAAATTATTATTACTTTGGAAGCGAGATAAAAATGACAGTAGAAATCACTTATTCTGTTCCAAATATTACAAATGCTTGATGGTAATTGGATTTGGACATGCCCAATCTGCTCTCCTCCTTAGATTTCTAGTGTCTTCACAACGATTTCTTCAACTTACTTTGTAGTGTCTCCAAATACTCTCGAGCTTGACTGTCAAGTTTTGAATCTTCTGAGAAACACTTCAAACCCAGCAGCAGCTCTCGAATAGCACCAACAGTTAAGTGTAATCTGTTACGAAAAGAATTTCATATCATCATCGATATAGTAACAATAATTTCCTCTCGATTCTGCACATGTAAGATACAAATCTTTAACAGTAAATTCAAGGTTTTTTCCTGGACATTTTGGGTTTATATCTGATGACTTCCACATTATTTATCATAGAAAAATAACACCCACAGATCCATCATCGTAAATCATATACTATCATACCTTATGTTAAAGTCCTAAATTACACTATACTTTAGTCCATTTCACATAGCTTGACAGGGCAACTCTATTCACTATGACAAGCTTGACAGCTTATTTTATTTCTCAAATGATACTCCAAGGTATGGTGACAAGCAGGTACGATTACTCTTAACAGTGTGATTTTGATTTCCATATGCACTTTAATAATTCAAATTTAAACTTGTCCAGGTCAAGAAAGGGTTCACAAGACTTCCACACACCAGGGTATATGGAGTTTACTATATTTGGTCAATATTTCATGAATCACTCAAATAACATTATGAGTCAAAACTATAAGTGTTTCCTGTATTATCAACTGAGAAGATAAAAAACCTAAACAAAAATTTAAGGATTTTCAAAGGACACTTAATTCATTTAGAAAAGTTTTTTTTCAGGGTCTAAAGCCACTGTCAAAGAATTTTCATGACAAAAAAAAATTTCAAGGTTTTATAGTGTGTGTATTTCCTGTATAAATATACATTGTTGCTTAAAGAGTATAATGGAACCTGTCCTGAGAGACCACTGTCGTGGTAGAACACTTGTCTTGAGAAACCACTGTTGTGGAAGACCACTTGTCCTGAGGGACCACTGTTGTGGTAGAACACTTCGTCACTTGTCTTGAGACCACTGTTGTGGTAGAACACTTGTCTTGAGAGACCACTGTTGTGGTAGAACCCTTGTCTTGAGAAACCACTGTTGTGGAAGACCACTTGTCTTGAGAGAACACTGTTGTGGTAGAACACTTGTCTTGAGAGACCACTGTTGTGGAAGAACATTTGTCTTGACAGACCACTGTCGTGGTAGAACACTTGTTTTGAGAGACCATTGTCGTGGAAGAACACTTGTTTTGAGAGACCACTGTTGTGGTAGAACACTTGTCTTGAGAGACCACTGCCGTGGTAGAACACTTGTCTTGAGAGACCACTGTCGTGGTAGAACACTTGTCTTGAGAGACCACTGTCGTGGTAGAACACTTGTCTTGAGAGACCACTGTCGTGGTAGAACACTTGTCCTGAGAGACCATATTCTGAAAACCATTCACCTAAATACTTCTGTAAATCTTGAGTGACCAGGATTCAATGGTGGAAAGGGTTGTCTCAAGACACGTTCCACTATATCGACAAAAGTAAAGACAGCAATGGACATATTAACGCTACCTTTCAAAGAGTCTTACCTTCTGAGTTTTCTGGATAAATTAAAGTTCCTTTTCCGTGCAAATAGCACCTGTTCTGAAGTGATGACACCTTCGTACACCAAGAAACTGATTATTTCAGTGGAGTATAATGTTCTGTATAAAAATAAAAATATTCACTTTAATTCTGCTCAAAACATTTAACATTAGTTAGAAAGTTCTATTGGCAACATTACACATGTAACAATTCATCAAAATGTCAGATTAGAAACATTTAACATGCAATGATACATAAAAAAATTCCTGTTTACTTATTCATCAATGAAAAACATATTTGGACCCATCGAAGTCATTGATTTATGGAAGAGTCCACTGTTTTTCTGGGGTGGGTGGGGGGGATGTGTCAATGAGTTAAAGTTCCATAACTCTGGCAAATATTGCTGAATGTTGATCAGACGACAAAATCCTATTAACCTAGATTTTATTGATATATAGCGACATATAAACTTTAAACATCATTTAAGAGGTAGGCATTTTTTTAAAATGGATGTGAATCAGAAACCTACTTGGCTACAGAGCTAAACGTAATTAGAAACTGTCTGTTTAATGAATCCATATGGTTAATGGAATAAAAGACAGTTTGGCTTTGCATCTAAACATAAAGGAATTAGTACTTTGTATCAAATCTGTTAAGTATAAGTGGAATTTCTACTAGATATCCTGTTTGGCTTTCCAACTAAACGTAAAGGAATTGGTTCTTCAGGCCCATTTGCTGAAACTATCATATTGTACCAAAAAGAAATGGACTCATTTTGTCCATACAGTATAAAATTTCAAAATATGGTGATAGGGAAAAAAAAGTTGTACAAAGCATGATTTTTACCTTATCGTTGTAAATGGAATCTTCTTATATCTGGCCAGTTTGTGGAAGAACGCAATCATCCACAGAAAATAAGCATCATCCAGTACATCTCTGTTCTTTGAGATTAAGAATTGCTAAAACCACAATAAAAACATAAAATGCATCACCATTACAAAATGTATCAATATTTTAAAAAAAAACTGTCATTCATTTGCAAGTTAACTGGCAAACTTTCTCACAAAATCAGCAGGTTCAGGCAGGGCTTAATCTATGCTGAATAGCCATTAAAGACTTTATGGTTTGAGGCATGATGCTGTAACCATTATTATCCATTACAAGATTTATCACCATTATAAGATGTACCACAATTACAAGACATACAATCTTTATGTTATGTATTGCATTTATAAAAGACTGCTAATTGTTTTGTCGCAAAATCTATTTTATTGTACACTTTAATCTACATATTTGGACCCAGTACCGAGATCTAAGGACAACCTTTAGAACGTAAGCAACATTCCAGTACTTATATAGAGTGCTAGATTTGTCTTTTCTTACCTTCAGATCATGTACAAGATCACAAAACCCATGCATGAAAAAACTCTGTGTAAAGTCTTCTAATGATTTCCTGTAATGAGATGTTTTTAATTTTTAAAACATGAAATTAAATACAGTGCTGAATTAATTGAAAATTTCAAGATAAATAAAGGAAGCACAGCCATACAGGCCACACATGAAACTATGGTGATTAAAGGAGAATTTAAGATGGAGTGAATATGTTTTCTGTCATAAAAAGGGCGAAAATGACCTGAGGCAAAATTTTCCAGGTATACAGTACAAACGAGAAGTTTCAAGTAATCTCGATGTGTGTTTGACATCATTTTGCAATCTTGAGAATGATATTTGTTCATACATCTAAGAACTTGTCTCCATCATGACTAAAATCAAAACAACAAAGAAAACGAGAAAAAAAAAATAACAACAACAACAAAGTTTCCTACCATAACATATCGTTTTCATGTCTTTGATTATCCGAGCCATTACTATTAGATCTTGACCTTTGAGGACTTCCGTTCGAACTGGAAGTTTTCATCTGTTCAGGAGAAACCATGATGTGACTTGGTGAGGAGAAATCTTCTTCAAGTTTTACCATGCACTGACATTGTCCACATTTTTGTTCTAGTCCACACATTGAACATTCCTCTCCCATTAGAATTATGTCCAAATCAACATCGGCACTATTGCAGAAAAAATTCCTATACAGCAATTCTCCAATCTGTAGAAAAAAATTATATTACTAAATATTTAGAATTTATAAAATCTTATTCAGACTAAAAAAATTTCAGTTATGTAAGAACCCCTGATCCAGACAATCATCTACTCCTATACACGAGTCCTTGTCTTATCTAAAGAACCCCCAATCCTGGCAATCATCTACCTCTATCAATGTTTACCCCTAGGCATAAGTCCCTGGCTTATCTAAAGAACCCCTGATCCAGGCAATCGTATACCTCTACACATGAGTCCTTGTCTTATCTTAAGAACCCCTGATCCAGGCAATCGTATACCTTTACACATGAGTCCCTGTCTTATCTAAAGAACCCCTGATCCTGGCAATCATCTTCCTCTATAAATGTTTACCCCTAGGCATGAGTCCCTGGCTTATCTAAAGAACCCCTGATCCAGGCAATCTAATACATCTACACATGAGTCACTGTCTCATCTAAAAAAAAACCCTGATACAGTCAATCATCTACTCCTTTGCATGAGTCTGTCTTATCTAGAGAACCCCCAATCCAGGCAATCACCTTCCCATACACACGAGTCCCTGTCTTATCTAAAGAACCCCCGATCCAGGCAATCATATACCCCTATGCATGAGTCCTTGTCTGATCCAGGCAATCATCTTCCAATACATGAGTCCCTGTCCAGGAATTATGATATTCATTCTTGTTGTTATCTTTCCTCTATAGAGATTTTTTTTACCAAGATTATGCATGACAAACATCTGCATGGTGACAGCCACCAATAGATCACAAGATATCACATGGTATTAATTCAGGTGACCTTATAATATGCCAAGGTCAATGACTAAAACAATGAGCAATGCTACTTACCTTCCCTTTGTATAACAGTGAGATGAGCTGTACAAGAGGAACACACCAATTTTTCTGTAAGAAAACAATAACAGGAATTTTAGTGATTTATGACAGTGTTAAATCTAACAGGATTTTTTTTTAAAGGATTAAACTTTTATTTCATTTTTACTTAGTTTGTGAATGCTTAAATGTCACTGAGCTACATGCAAATGATAGTTTTTCATCAATGTTTCTCATGACAACAAAAATCACACCATTAGTAGATTGATTTCTTACATAAATAACAAAAAAAAAAAAAAGCAAAGTCCTATAACCCATATATTTGTGAACGAATGAAAAACCAAATGGGCATATATTTGTACGAAACTTCCAGAAAAAAAGAAAAGCATTTATTTTAAATCCACTAGAAGTTTTCAGGAAATGAGAGTAGCTCCTAGTGCACATTGAGATCGACAATTACAGAGCAATATATCACCAGAAAACAAAAATATTTACAGGTTTCCAGAGATAAAGGGAAATAACTCCCAAACACAGGGAGACAACTCTACTTACCCTCTCTGTTGATTGCAGGAGTCTGAGAATAACATCTGTTATTTTTGTTTCAAACAAGACTCTGAAAGAGTAAAAGAAATATGATTATTTTATATTCAGTTTATTTGTTGTCTATTGTATAACCATTATAAAGCCAAATAAAACTGTTTTAGTTATCAACTTGTTGTCCATTGTATAACCATTATAAAGCCAAATAAAACTGTGTTTTAGTTATCAACTTGTTGTCCATTTTATAACCATTATAAAGCCAAATAAAACTGTGTTTTAGTTATCAACTTGTTGTCCATTGTATAAACATTATAAAGCCAAATAAATGTGTTTTCAGATATCAACTTGTTGTCCATTGTATAACCATTATAAAGCCAAATAAAACTGTGTTTTAGTTATCAACTTGTTGTCCATTGTATAACCATTATAAAGCCAAATAAAACTGTGTTTTAGTTATCAACTTGTTGTCCATTGTATAACCATTATAAAGCCAAATAAAACTGTGTTTTAGTTATCAACTTGTTGTCCATTGTATAAACATTATAAAGCCAAATAAATGTGTTTTCAGATATCAACTTGTTGCCCATTGTATAACCTATATAAGGCCAAATAAAAATGTGTGTTTTTAGTTAGTTAAAGAGGCATTAGGTGTTTTTTTCCAAATTTTTCTTTCCATTTTTTTACTACCAGTACTTAGATTAATAAACAATAATAAAAGGAAGATATACATAGGCATAAAAAGTCTTAAATTCCTATAAATTTTTTAAACTTGCTAGAGAAACACAAATTTAGCAAAATTTTGTTTTTTAATACCACACTGGGCATGTCCTTATTTTCTTGATTTTTATGCCTGTGTATAGCTATTTTGTTATTGATCATCAAGTGCAAGTAGTAAAAGTAGAAAAAGAGTGAAATAGGGGGGGGGGGGGGGGGGGGGGGGGGTAAACAAAGCTTATGCCCCTTTATCTGACCATTTATTTGGGAAATAATTTTGCTTTTTCTTGATGGGTCTCTAAATTATGAGGAAAGAAGCCTATGTGTTTTGCTTTATCCAATCACACAGTCCTAAGAAATAGCAAATAATATCCAAGAGACACAGTTGTCACTTTCCCTAGCATATATGTAAATAATGTGTAATTACAGGTGTTTAATCCAGTTAAAAAAAATAAAGAAATAATTAAAGCTAGTGATTTACTGATCTGTTTTCATTGGGTGATTTACAATCAATATCAAAGTAAATGTACAATACCTCAAGAAATCTTTGTGGTCTTCGTCATACTCTTGTCTCTCTTTTATGTTAAATTCGGAATAATGCAGCACATTGCGGAGGAAGAGCAACATGTGGTTAATCACCTCGGAGCCATCCGTACTAAGTTCATAACCGTCAGACTGAAAAAAAATCCACCGAATAATATTAACACTCCACAAGTTTTAAATGTGCTTGTTAAGAGAATGTCTTCAAATCATTTATAATTCTTTGTTATTTTATTGGAGTAAAACACTGTATACCCTGAACTTTTAGCTTTTAAGTTCTAAATGAGTTTCAGCAGAAACATATTCATCCACCTTAAATCAACCCTAAATATCCAGTGCCAGGTATGTCTGGGTTTCAATTATTTAGCTTGAAAATTTCCCTTTCATTTTAAATTTGCCCTGTCGTCTAAGGGCCAAAATTAAACAGGAGGCGAAATTTACAGGTATACAGCAATTCTATTCACTGGAAAATATTCATTGCATTAACAACAAGGTCTATTTGTAACAGGGTGCTATTACATGATGTCCCCCAAATGGTGGAACAAATTGTGCTGATATCAACCAGCATCTATTACATATCAATCTGCAATTGTTCTTCACAGGTTTTGAGGATTAAAAGCCAAAAGGCTGAAATTGCAATTGATGATAACAGTAAATTTCAAATTTAATCAAAATCAGAGAATGTTGACATTTTGACCAATCAGAAGCCATGGTTTGCCATAGACAGCAACAAAACTAATTCCATTGAAATTGCAATTCCTTGACACCCATAAATTCCAAATTTCATCAAAATCTGACAATATTGAAATTTTGACCAATCAGAGGCCTGTTTGTTAGTTTGCAAAGCTTGCAACAAAACCTATATCATTGAAATCACAATCCCTTGATAACCATTAATTCCAAATTTCATCAAAATATGACAATAATGAAATTTCAACCAATCAGAAGCCTTAGTTTGCCATACACAATGATGAAACCCATACTATAGAAATAATAATCCCTCGATACCCATAAACTTTAAATTTCACCAAAATAAGACAATGTTTGAATTTCAACCAATCGGAAGACGGCAATAAAATCCCTATCATTGAAATTGCTATTCCTTAATAACTAAAAATTCCAAATTTCATCAAATCTGGCAATGTTTAAATTTCGACCAATCAGAAGCCTCAGTTTGCCATAGACGCCATGTTTTTATGACATCATAACATACATTGCGCACATCTGCACACCTAAACCTATAATCATATTAAGTTTCATTACAGTCCATCCAGCAGTTTCAGAGAAAACATGCAGACAAGTTTTGACCAATCAGAAGTCTCAGTTTACCATAGTTGCCATTTTTTATGACGTCACATATGTAGTGCACATCTGCAGTGCACATCTGCAGATGTAATTAGTTTTTGCAGCGGTTCTAGAGGGGATTTTTAAAGAGGGTATCCCATAGGCCCCACCCTGGATCCACCTCTGGGCCAATCCAGCCGAAATGAACAAACTTGGTAGAGGACCTTGAGTACTTGCTTCACATTAAGTTTTAGCAAAATCCCTGAAGCGGTTTTGAAGAAGGAACTGACAATATTAAGAACTAACACCCCCCCTACCATCTTTCATTTTTGCAGTCTTAAAAAATTCATAAAGTCTGAAAAATTGAATTTCAGCAAAATTATTTCAAAAGAGCATTTCTTTACCTAATTACAGGTTAAATACATAAAATGAATGCATCATAATGAATAAATAGGGAGAAAATCAAAGAAATCATATAAAAATGAATGAAAATGACAAAGTCTCAAAAGATGTCAAGAACACGTAAAAATTTCAGATTTTTATGAAATTAACAAACTTGAATCATACATCCATGCAGCCGTTATGGAAGAGAAGATTTTTAAAGAGGGGTACCCCCTAGGCTTATTTTGCCCCACACTGGATCCACCACTGTGCCAATATTGCTGAAATGAACAAATTTGGTAGAGGACCTTGAGTACTTGCTTCCTCTAAGTTTCATCAGAATCCTTTTAGCTGTTTTGGAGAAGAAGTCCAAAATGTAAAAAGTTAACTGACAGACAGACAGACAACGTACAAAAGGTGATCAGAAAAGCTCACTTCCAACTTTGGTTCAGGTGAACTAAAAACTAACACCATTACAGATTACAAACAATGCATGCCAGAGATAGACGCCAAGTGATGGCAATAGCTCACCTGAATATTTGGTCCATGTGAGCTAATTATGACTATCTCTACTCACCTCAGAGGGGCTATATGGGGATGGTACAAAAACAGATTTGGTCACCAATACAAGAGACGGTGTTGATATAAGAACTTAAAGGGCCTTACACCTCACATAGGAGGCAAAAACATACCTCATCCAATACTGTTCTAATCTCGCATGCTATTGCATGGATTAGATCTTTATCACAACTGAGCTTCTTGTAGCTTCGAAGTGATTTTTGGATATCTTTGCTCCAGTTGTAATCGAACATAACATGTACATCACTGACTGGCTGACTCATCAGACACTCGATTGGCTGTGTTAAGTTGGACATCAACCTGTTCAGAAGATAAATGCGAAATAAGTATCTCAGCATCACCTCGGCATCATTGTTAAATGTTAAAGGTGCTTTATCATAATTAAAAAAAAAAAAAACATTTTAATACAATGAAATATTTCTTTTAACTCAAAAACTGATTACATCGATTTTAAAATTTGTATCCACACTTAAGATACATGAGGATACAAAAGAGATATAGAATCTTGGATGCTTTGTGATTTCTTTATATAGAATGCCATATTTTACGATGGCCTAATGCCAATGTGGGGGATAAGTTTATGGTCAATTTCATGTATAGGCAAAAAATCAGAAGTATCAGAGAAGTCGAAGTGGAAGATGACAGCAAAAGTGAAAACAGTTGGTCGTGAAGGCAGACCATATATCTGGCCTGTGTTATGCATGTTATAATTTGGGTAATTCATATAGTAAATGACCAAGTCCAGGCCAGCTGAAAATTAGGTAAAAATTATGAGTAATGACCCCAGACAATGTCCATGCAAAGTTTCATGACTGTAGCTGCACTACTTTACCCACAGTGGACTGAAGCAAAAAGCTTAATACAGTAAAAGGATAATGCCGAAGCAGTGACAGCAATAGCTCTTCTGTTCTTCAAACAGGCAAGCTAAAAATAGGAATAGGTCATCACAAAACTATTTCTCTACAGAAACTGGCGCTTAAATGACAGTACCCAATATACAAAGCAACATATTACTGTGCATTATTGAATAAGAATGGGAAAGAATCTGGTTGTCCAACATGGAGTTTCCCATGCTTTAAATATATGCTAATTAGTGTTGTCTTATCAGTTGAAAATCATAGTACTGTATAATGATATTACTAATGATATATTAAAATTCTTAGTATGCAGTGTTCTGTTTTTATGATCAATTCCAATAACACTTGATTCTGGACGAATACACAGATTTTTTTTTACATGATCAAGTTTTCATAAACCACCAATAGGTAAATAACATCTAACAAGACGAGAGTGTTTGTATCAGTGATGGTTGTATGACAGTAACTAAAGCTTGTTTGAAATTATATTTATTATTATCTTTAAAATATTTATATTTTCTAATAAAAAGAAATAAAACAGATTATAATTGATTATGAAATCTCAAACCGATTGTCTAGAATCGACTACCATTTCGACTGATGATTGATCATCGTGACAACACTAATGCTCATGTACCTGGATTACACTTTTACTGTAAAGGTTTAGCTGTACACTTCTTGTACTCTAAAACACAACTGGGTTGGGCTGTCCCAATGATGTATAGAAGAGTTCATTGTTATCACAGGGGTGGAGAAGTAGATACCATCAGACAAAATCTGATAGTAGTACATACTTGTTACTTTAGAAATTGAGATAAAACTTACTTTAAAGATTCTGAAAATATACTTGGATCATCTTGTAAATGTTTTACCATAGGAATCAGGTCCTACAAAACAAATAAACATCATAAATTTTGTACTCAATAACGACTACTATTTACAATACATGCTTATCAAATTCTGCAAATGAACTACATGTATATAAAAATTTATCAAATGAAGCTGATAAGTATTGATACACGGCTGAAAAGCTCAGCTAAGGACGGTCTTTCAATTTCTTTTTTATTGTTTGTGTTTTATGCCACACTCAACAAAGGGGGGAAATTCGCAATCTTTGTTACCTCTGCCAGATCTTTATATTCCCGGACCCTGGGGAAAATTTCCTTTCTGATGCTTCATGGCAAATTTAAAATACAGTGGAATCTAGTTATCTTGAAATTCACAGGACTAATCCTATTACTTTGTGATATCTAGAATTCGAGATAACTAAAATTTCATATTTACATATATTTCTACCAGCCATTCAAATATGACATATCTGGAATTTTGACTTACCCGATTTCGACATAACTAGATTCCACTGTACTAGCTAATGTCAGCTTAACACAGGATGATCGACAGATTAGCTACTGATTGTTATTAAGTGATTCAAACGAATTTGAAAACAAAATGAAAACTTTCCAGTCAAACTACATGTATGTAGACTACATTTATAAAAAGTCAAAAGGTCAGTGTTATGTTTGTAAGTTGCTAGCAATTTACCTTTTCTACAAGTCGACTGTAAAACACTTGTCTACGCAGCTGACACAGAGAGATGTCTTCTTCGTTTAACTTTCTATTCAAATCATGTAGTAAATCTGTAAGCAAAAAAGATCAAAATGAGCTCATTTAAAAAAAACACATCTTGCTGACTAGTAATCATTATCCTTTTCCCAGTTGAAAAAAGATAAACTGTACCAGGGTTCGATATTCACATCATATTTACAACTCTTGAACCCAAAGGACAATGACAAAGAAATAAAAAACAGTTAAATGCCAGAGTGCAATCACTTGAGGCTCCAGAATATGTTAGTTTGCTCTGTCAAGTATGTCTGTATACTGTGCTGATCAACAATCATAAAATTTCCACCTGTTCAGCTGGGCAAATGGTCTGGAAATCGACTTGAGTGAATGCAAATGACTTTTCTTGGAAAAATGAATGTACAAATTGTAGTAATTGTTTATAGTGCAGTGGTCTGGAACATGCCTTATCAAACCAATGTCAGAAAAGGCAACCTGTCTTTTTTTAGACCACTTGTCTTTTTTAGACCACTTGCATAAAAGACCACCTGTTTTTTAGACCACTGGCATAAAAGATCACTTGTCTTGTGAGACCACTGACATAAAAGTCTTGTGAGACCACTGACATAAAAGACCACTTGTCTTGTGAGACCACTGGCATAAAAGACCACTTGTCTTGTGATACCACTGGCATAAAATATCACTTGTCCTGTGAGACCACTGACATAAAAGATCACTTGTCTTGTGAGACCACTGACATAAAAGATCACTTGTCTAGTGAGACCACTGACATAAAAAAATCACTTGTCTTATGAGATCACTGACATAAAAGATCACTTGTCTTGTGAGACCACTGACATAAAAGATCACGTCTTGTGAGACCACTGGCATAAAAAAATCACTTGTCTTGTGAGATCTCTGGCATAAAAGATCACTTGTCCTGTGAGACCACTGACATAAAAGTCTTGTGAGACCACTGACATAAAAAAATCACTTGTCTTGTGAGACCTCTGGCATAAAAAAATCACTTGTCTTGTGAGACCACTGACATAAGAGTCTTGTGAGACCACTGACATAAAAGATCACTTGTCTTGTGAGACCACTGGCATAAAAGATCACTTGTCTTGTGAGACCACTGGCATAAAAGATCACTTGTCTTGTGAGACCACTGACATAAAAAAATCACTTGTCTTGTGAGACCTCTGGCATAAAAAAATCACTTGTCTTGTGAGACCACTGACATAAGAGTCTTGTGAGACCACTGACATAAAAGATCACTTGTCTTGTGAGACCACTGGCATAAAAGATCACTTGTCTTGTGAGACCACTGGCATAAAAGATCACTTGTCTTGTGAGACCACATTGTGAAAACCACTTAGCTCAATAATCCTCTTTTAAGAGAACCTGTATTTTAAGACCACACATTTCAGTGGCAGAACGTATGGTCTTTTTCAAGACAGGTTTTACTGTAATGCATTCTGTAATTTTAGCTTAGAGATTTATTTTTCTATACATGTGATTAGCTACGAATTTAATCAAAATAGTCTGTGCATTTTATATCACTACTTCCTTATCAAAGAACTGAAGCAACAAAACAATATAAAAACAGAAATAAGGGTTCTTTACCCTTGGTATAATAGTTATACAGTCAAACTTGCATTAAATGTCACCTCTGTATAAAGGGCACCTGCCTATAAAGGCCATTCAAACATAACCTTTATCTTTTTTGTTTGTTATAAATAAACATCTTTATAGAAGCCACCTGTCTATAATGACTAGTTTTACTTGTTCCCTTGAGTGTACTTATAAGTTATATATAGACATGTCTCGCCAATGTGGTATTTCTTAACATTGGTCCAAATACAACCCGTATTTTAAGACACCAACCATCTATTCTGTTTATATCGTAACCTAATATTGCTATTGAATTAATCTATACTGCAATTTCAATGTATTTAAAACAATATGGGCACTTTGGCCAAGATCATTTACAAATATGTAAGATGCTGTAGGATATATGACGTCATTCCAACAGAAAATAAACAATAACAATTACCTGACACATTTAGAACAAAATCGCGTGTTTGATATCCATCACTGACCGTATACAGCTGTATTCAGCAACTGATCTACGGCATTTCTGGTCTTGGTTACATGATAAAGTTGATTATAAATACTTTTGTTTTAGATTTCATTTTTTCAATTCAATCTTTTTATCATTCTATGTCTGCTGTTATAAACATTATCTTCTGTAGTGTGAAATACACTTCGTCAACTTGACAATTAAGCCCTTTCCACATGGTCAAAGTTTCCTTTGCCAAAGTCCATAAAAAAACCCCAAAAAACAAAACTATTCTTTGATGTAGTTACCTGTTCACACAATCAAAGATTTTTGAGGGACTTGTACAAGAAAATACAGGAAAGACACATGCACCAATGTAAACACTGATAATGTCATCAAATATATCTGCCTTGATTGGCTGAAGTCTTTCAAAATTTGAAGAAAATTAAGATGAGTTTCTATTCCATCAAAGTCTGTCAAAGTTCTTTGATGGACTTTGATCAAAGTTTTCCTTGACCGTTCAGATTATCAAAGTTTGCGTCAAAGACTTTGACCAAGAAAACTTGTACATGAAAACATCGATTGTGCGAATGGGGGTTAAATGTACATCATATGTACAGTGCCAGCATGGTAGGGGATAAAGACAAAAGAACACTAAATAAAATCTATATATACACACTATTGCTATTTAGAAGTGATGTGTTTTTAGAATGGGTAGTGTATCATTTTCTTTGAAGGCACACAGCTTCTCTGTAGAAGCAATGTGTGCCGAGAGCATGCTCCATTGGAAAACTATACATGGATAGAAAGAGGATTTGTATGCATCTTTAATGGTGTGCCCTATCAGATATGTGGCATGTCAGATTTAGCTTTGTATCATAACGTATTGGTAGTAAACAATCAAGAACTATAACTTGAGGCTCTACAGGATTCCAAGTCATTCCAGGTCACCATCAAGGTTTTGTTTACATCATGACAGAATTGTGTTTTATTTGTAATTGATTACACCAATACAGGCAATGGTCTGTATTTGTGTATGTTGGGATTATTGCAGGACCACAATTTCATCTCATGATGTGGACATTTACACATACTGGTAATGGGTTGTGGTATACATATGGGGGTAAAGAGAAGAAATTTTTTGGCAGGGTAAGAGTGGTTTAAGGTTAAGTGTTGTTAAGAGTGCTATCATACATGTGTGTAAATTAGAGAACCCTCCACAATTTTTAGTACTGCATGTGTCAGGTAATGAAATTGGTTCAATAACGTTTAGCCTACAAGATTTGATTTATGGTAAAAATTCTTTCTCCAAAACACAACATTATAAACCTGTGTTAGTATTTGTATAACTGTTGTCTGCAATACCAGTGTCTTGTATAATCTGCACGTTCTTATAAAATCATATATGAAATAACTGCAGTTACTGGGAAATAAACATGTAACAGTAATTGGCACATTAATGAATCTCTGCTTTTGTCATTTTTGTTCTTCACAACAACTGTATAAAATGGATTCTGGTTACATATATGTTTCTGGGATTAATTTTAATTCTTTTTGAAGGAAGTTTTTAAATGTGTGATATTCAAATAAAAATCCATTCAAACTCACTGCTATTCTGTCTTTTTGTTAGTCAGAGTTATTTCCCATGTCAGCAAGTACTGATTGTGATGTCATATCTTTACGTGAGAAAACAACGCCGTTTTCAGACAAACATGATGTCACAACTGATAACTTCTCTCATTTTATGCACAAACAAAAATGACATCACAATCACCTGCTACAAGGGGTGATAACTCTGGATAGTGAAAATACCTAATATAACCTGGATTACGACTATGTCTCAACTCAGATATACATCACCAAATATGTATTCCAATTGACAGTAAGCAATATTTTTGTTTTACATTCTGCAACATCAGCAAGGCTTTTGACCAAGTTTCGTCAAAAGTTCTTGTATATATATTAGAAAAACATGGCTTTCGGGGCAAAATTCTGGCATGGTCATCCCATTATTTTACTGATCGTACCATAAAAGCGAGATTGAAATCTTCAATCTCAACTGTTGGAATTGAAAGGATCAAGGCTGGTGAGCCACAAGGGTCAGTACTAAGACCTCTACTTTTCCTTGTATACATTAATGACCTTCCAGATGGATTTCACAGACTTTTGACAATTACAGCTCTGTAAACTAATTAGAGATCTCTGCATACTAACATTTTTACTTCTTAATTTTTTTTCATCTATAATCACTTTTAGATAATAGCCAAAATCATGGAAAACCCACAAAATTTTGGTTCTGTACAAATTTATGTAGCAATATCACGTAATGCTAGATGTCGTACTGAGGACATAACTCAAAGATTTCTGAAGGAGTAGATTTCCGCCACACTGTTTACTTTCAGTTTTGATATGGACACATGGAGAGGTATGTATACCTTGAAAAGACAATGTGTTAATGTCATATAATGTCAACTGTCTTTGAAGCATGAAATAAAATTATATATACCTCTGCTGTATTTCTACAGTTGTTATATGGTACTTGGTATGTTTATTCTGCTAAACTTTATATTATACAAATATTCCAACAACTGTGCTACTGTGTCTCTGTGATATGGAATGTGTAATGACAATTGGAAACTTAAATAATGATCAGTAAAAGTCTAGCTTTTATTTTGATATATTGGTAAATGTTGCTAATTTTAACTTAATTGTCATGTAATCAAAACACTGAATGTTTAAGAGGAGCAGAAGAATTATCTTGGGGCAAATATGTACACTTGTAAATTTGGAATTTTCTTTGTTTATATAGATATGGACAAAAAAATCTATTTGAAACAGAGAAATTTGATTCATAAAAGTTCGAAAGATAAAATGTTTTATCAGTAGCATTAAATAACAAAATTATTTGGGACTTTGTCAAAAGTTCAAAACATCAAAAAATTTGACTCATTAAAGTTTGACTCACCCAAGTTGTCTTTCAATATTTGATAGCAACCAGCCTCTATTTCCAAAGGTAAAGAACCACCACGGAATTAAACAAGAATCTCGGCACTGAGCATATGACATAAATCTCTCTTATACATTCTATATTTTCTAAGAGAATTCCCATTTATACAGTTTCTATAGTTTACAGTAACTTCTTTTTAAATACTTAATGGGACTAATTCATGTACCATGTGATGACTGTCATTCCATCACTAATAGAAACAATAGTCCCGCAGTAAAGTTATCGGGTATCAAGTGGTACATGAATTAGTAGCATTGCTAACACATACTGATACTTTCCAGGATTTCATGAATATGTCATCACAAAGCTTACATGACAAAGAATCACCCTATGTTTATTATAATGCAAATGATGCTAATAAAATTAATTTATTATCTTATTTTATCTTACATATTGTTTTCTTTAATCTCATTGTGTAAATGAAATGTTTTGAATATGTACTGAAATTCTGATTTGCTAAAAACAGATATATTAATCATATATTTTTACTATGTGGGTAATTGAATTATCAGGTGATATTACTAGTAAATAAATGTCCGTCATCGGTAAAGCAGAATTAATGAGAAATTGTCTTGTCTTGTAGCATTTTTCACAATGTTTAGTTCTAGAGAATTATTGTATTAATTGATGTTTGTTTATAATTGACACATATATTTGATTTATTGAAGGTTCTTATGAGGACATTTATGAATCAATTTCCAATGTTTATCAAATTATATAATAGTATGCTATTATACCCTGGTGACATAATGTAGAATTTTGTAAATGTGTAAATTTTGTCATCCTTTTATCTCAAATACATACATTGTTATGCTCTGGACAGTATTTTTCAACAAAGGGCAATAACTTTAAAAAGGGTCAATCCAAATAATTTTTTTTCATGACATGTAATCTTAATACCCCTGTAACTTTTGATTGTGACATATTATCTTGATGTCATTACTAAGTATACCAAATATCATCCTATCTCAAATACATAATAAGTTATGCTCTGGACAGTATTTTTTAACAAAGGGCAATAACTCTGTAATTAAAGGATCAATCCTCGTAATTTTTATTCATGACATGTTGTCTTGATGTCATTACCATGTATACTAAATATTGTCATCTTATCTTAAGTACAAAGAGAGTTATGCTCCAGACACGAAATTATTTGAGGAGGAGGAGGAGGAGGAAGAAGAAGAAGAAGGAGAAGAGGAAAAGATGAAAAATAAGAAGAAGAAGAGGAGGAAAGGAAGAAGAGAAAGAAGAGGAAGAAGAAAAAGTGGAGGAAGAAGAAGAAAAATAATAGTATGTCTCCCTTCTTAGAGGAGACATAATGAACCAGATGACAATCCAGGAGAAAAAGTAAAAACAGTTGCTTTAAATAAAAGTCTCTTTGAAATACATAATGTAAAATGGACAGCTTTTGTTTTCAAAAATGAAAACATACTTTGTAATTTGTATTGATTTTTAAACACATAGTATTTATGTTGTACAATAGATTACAATAAATTATTAAATCACTTTTAAAATATTTTTTCTTTGCAGGCAACCAGATTTCCATGGCAGGCAACCAAAATAAAAGTAGCTCAGTGGATCGTGGAAAACACCTAACATATTGATCTATTCATAAATGGTAAGGCATTGCTGGTCATGTGGTAATGCTCTACTGAGCGTGTTCGTTTCACTGTCCAGGACATTCCAGACATGCAGAACACCAATCAAATGCTCTGGAACACTATCCAAGGCAGCTATTTAGCCAAAAACTTGCGTGAATTATGTAAATTTTAGATCAACATCTTTAAAATAACTACTTCGTGCCATACTATATTCGATTGTAACATGTTCTGAGACTGTGCCATAACAATACTGTCGCGGTGAATCAAGCACACCCTTTACATCACTCGTTCATCAGGGTAAATTAAAGAATTCCTATGGAATCTCCCTAATAATTCCATTAAAACATCAAATTTTTGGTATTTTTTTTTTCATTTTCGTCGGATAGAAGTGGTTTTCTAATGAAAATGTCAAAAATTACAATAATGTCCAGAAAATTACAATAGCATCCCTGGAATGTGAATTTAAAGTAACATTTTGAACTTAGTTTAAGTCCTTTTACAGTACAGTGGAACCTGTCTCGAAAGACCACCCCTACTGCCACTGAAATGTGGTCTTAAAAGACAGGTGGTCTCTCAAAACAGGTTTTATTTGAAGGATTATTGAACCAAATGGTTTTCAGAAAGTGGTCTCAGTAGACAGGTGGTCTTCTATGACAGTGGTCTCTCAAGACAGGTTCCACTGTATTCATTGCTATAGTGCATGATATTTAAAAGTACATGTTCTGTTGATGCAATCTTGCCCAAGTTTGATGTAAACAAGAAGGTGAGTCAGTGATGTAACTTTTTTGCACATCATTCTGAGAAGTGCAACAGCAACAGCATACAGTATTTATATACAATATTTGTTTAAAAGGTTGAATATAAAACTTTAACCTAGATGGGCAGCTAACACCAAGGGTATTCCTATAACAAGTTTCTTGAAATGTAAGTCAATTTCTTTTTTATCTTATCCATGTTTTAAAGATGCAAAATTCCTAAAATAATATTTTAAATTCACTGTAATAGTTTTAAAAATATTTTCACCATGGAATTCATGCAATCTATTGAGTAGCTTTCATGTCCTCTAAATAGAATATTGACCTTTTGAAACAAATTTGCTTCAGAACAAATATCATAATTAAATCAAAGTACGGAAAGTACTGACATGGGTTGTTATTTTGGCAAAATAGCCATTGGATTCAACCTACTTCTATCTAACATATATGAAATGAAAATAAATCAAATTAATATAGATCTAAAAACAAAAACAAAACCTTCAATTTCCAGCCTCTAAATAAATTCAAAATTAACATTCGAAATTTTATTTGTTGTATCTTCCGCACCAACTTTAAATATTGTCTGTTGTGCATTAATACTCATTTCAAAATAAAATGTGAGCATTTATGGAACCCACTTAAATTTAAACCAAACATGACACTTGGAACAAGTAAAATAAATTTGTTAATAAGCAAAAAATGGCTATGATTTAAAACAAATTTTAGGGCTTTTAATATTGAATGTAAACAATCGTATTTAGGGTTATTACCGTGGCACATGAACATATACTCTGCCTAAACTAAATAAACAACCAAACAACATTCTTAGTCTTGTATTATTTAATATAATTAACTGTACTAGGTGAGAAAGATAGTTTACCAAATGATAATTGTTAAAGAAATAATTTTTCATCAACATCAACAATATTATTACATAACAACCCATAATAATTTTGGTTAAATAAGAAAAGCTTTTTGGTGAAATTAATTTGATATCATTAGATGATAGTAAAAATACTTGATTACAGGGGACAAAAATGTTAAATACAGCGCAACTTCCGAAAACCGATCTTTCTAAAAACTGATCACTTCCCGATACCGATCATGTTGCCGAAGTCTGGATTTTCCTCTATTATTTTATATCCAAAAAAACTTCTAAAAACCCATCCCTCTAAATTCCGAACACCGGACAAATTTTCACAGTGAAATCATGTTAATGTACTTAAAATTACATCCAAATACCGACCTTACCTGTGGTGACTTCGCTACACTATTCAATCGTGACAGAGATCATTAACACATGCATGATTTCACAACTGTATATTCCCATGTACACAAGTAAAGGATTTTTATTCGAATTAAACAAAGGTACCTTCATTTTTTAACTGCACAGAATCCTTCTCATTTCCGAATGTATGCCTATCGATGCACTTATAGAAATAATTTTCTGATAAATGATGAATTAAAACAATTTATAGATCTACCAAGCTGCTGAACAGGTAACATGGGCAACTAATATTGATTAAGATAAAAATCAATTAATATCTTATGATGAATTTAAATTTCAAACAATCCAGTTTTAAGACATGTTTTTGGAAGTGCTGAAATTACTTTCTTACAAGTGTCCCGTAAGACAGTATCCCACAAGTAATAATAATCTAGGTCAAATATTGATTTTTCAAGAGGCGAGTGAGAACACATGACACTGCCAACCACGCTTGTTATTTGGTGTTTACATCAGTCAAATTTCATAAAATCTTTTAAATCAACTCTAAATAATGAAATTCAAATGATTAATAAAGTATGAATTGACAAAAAACATTGATAAGATACATGAGGTACGAAGGCAAGTATACAGTATGTATAAAAACAGGAACGGACAGTAGTGTATAAAACTGGAACTGACCATATTTACCGACTTTCGCTCAACTTCCAAAACCCAAAACCCTCTGAAAACTGTACAAAATTAACGGTCCGAAGGAGGATCGGTTTTCGGAAGTTACACTGTAATTCTATTGCGAAAAAGATTCTTACCATGACAAAGTGCCTGATTTCAAATTATCAACTGTTGCCTTAAACAAGAATTTCTTCTTATGACTTATCTAGTATATAATTTGAGGATATTTTCGATATTATAGCTAATGACTACACCTGACTTATACGTGCATGTCAAGGTATCCATATGTGCAATCACTCCTAATTAAATATGATTTATAGCCACAGTTATACAAGTTACCAATACAAAAATGAGGCAAGTTGTTCTGAATGATTTAGTCAGCTTGTAAAATACCAAAAGGATGGGATTGACTGAGTGGTGATAGGAAAATTACGCTTTCAAACACATTTTTTTATCATTCCGAATCTACGTGTATTCGACTCATTATGTGGGAAAATGTGCCAATTTACTAACATCGAATGACAGTTTGGTGATTTATTTCTGAATACATTCAGTCATTGCAAACATTTTTTGCCTCATCATTAAAATCTTACCATTTCGCTATATGACCGAAAGTGTTGATTTTGGCATAAAAAATCAATTAAAGGTGACAAACAAACAAAAACAAAACTAAGGACACTTTAATAGGACAGCATTCTTAATTTTGCTATGCAACTAAAAAAACAATAATGCTGGTCAGGGTTAACACTCAATATGTAAATGTGGTCATTTCAGCTCTCTCAATCAAATTTCTTCAAGGAGACTTGGGCTATGAATCATTAAACAGACAGAACGAACAGTATTTCTTTACTGAGAGGCTGTGTACATTTTAATCGATACCTGAGTAAAACATGATTACCGTAATATGCTGATAATTGCTTCATTAGAAGATTTATAAATTTTTTTTGAACTTATGGCCCCTTTTGGAGTACCTACGGTACCTATGAGTTTTAGTAACTTTTTAGTTACAAAAATAAAGCAGCTTCTGATGGGGGGGGTGTTGGGTGTTGCTGCCAATTTAGGTTAAAATTGGCCAATTGGTCCCTTGAGGAAGAGTTGAAAAATGGGAAAATTGATGAAAAACTTGACAAATTTTCTGTTTTCTTGGTAATTTTTACCTTGATCTTTGATCACATCACCATGTGACTTTGTCACAATGATCCTTGAATCATTCCTGACAACTTTCCCATATTCTTTAGTATGTTGTACAAAAAGCCAATCAGTTTTGAGTTAATACGTCATTTGTATACAAGATACCTGATGGGCATTATTATAGTTATAGTTATAAATGAATACAGTGAGAACAGGTAACATTTTAATGAAATAGGGAAATCTGAAAATACACAAAACTGTTTGGAAATACAAGAATCTCTTGTAATTCATTGTTATTGTCACAATTTGAGAAATAATGCATTTTTGCATTAGAAATGAGGTCTTTTTCGTCACCATAGAATGGAAAATCCCTGATTTTGAACTGAATTCGTACAAAAACAAGGCATCACAAGTGATACTAATCCTCTTGCAATGGAAATATTGTAAAATACCTGTATACTGGTTTCGTGAAATTCCGATGAGAAATAATTCCAAATTTCATCAAAATCTGACAATGCTGAAATTTTGAACAATCAGAAGTGAATGTACATAACGTATGAGCAAAACCCTATATCCCCTCCAAACTAAATGTTTGTGAGGGGATAATAAAACAAAACTGTATTACCTTCACAATCATCAGAGGGCACGAAGCAATCATCTTCTATGGACCCAAAGCTTCCTCCCACTGAAGACAACCCACCAACGTTCATTATATGCCACTCCATGTTGATTTAGTATTTTATTTCTCAATTCTGAAAGAAAAAATAAATCAGTGTTGTTAGAAATTACAGCAAAACCTGCTTTAGTGACCACCTGTGTATAAAGACCACCTGGTCACAAAGACCTGTTATTTTGCTGTCTCCAATAGTACCATTTGTGTACAAATCAACCTCTATATGAAGACCACCCCCTATAAAGACTGGTTTTCTTGTGTCCCTAAGGAATTCGTTATATACCTGTACAAGTTTCACTGTACATTAATAGTATTTATACACTTTTTATAAATCAAAATTGTTGACACAGATGGACTTCACCATTTCAATGCCGCCAAAAATGAACAAAAATGAAGTCTGAAAAGACCATTAAAATACTTAAAAAAATAATTATCATAAAAAATTAATTATAAGATTTTAATAAAAACACAAACTTAAATTAAACATCCATGTAAATCACTCAGATACGATCCATTTTTTAATCGATGCAGTGGTTTTAGATGAGAAGATTCTCAAATAGAGGTAACCTCTGGGACCCTGGATTCAAATCTCAGCCCTTCCAGCCATAAACAAACTTGTTAAGTTTGCTTCCTACAAACTTTTGTCAAAATCCATACAGTGGTTTCAGAGAAGAAGTCAAATGTGTTAAAAGTTAACAAAAGATGCAGGATGACAGGCGTCATCATTATTTTCTTCTTAGAATAATGAGTTCTATAAATACTGAAATTTGTGTTTTCCACTTTGGGTACTACTTAATGGATGTACTCGATACACATACCTTTATTGGTTTTTAACTGTCTGTCCAACAAATGTTTTTAAAATTTACTGGCATATCACAGCTACATGATGGAGATCCAAATAAATTTACCTGAAACAGAGGAGGAAACATTAGATACATATACATGTATATAGTTCAGTCTGTAACATTAAAGTAGAAAGCTTAATGAGACGAAAAGATGACACAAAATAAGATAATACATTACTCTGTTTTCACTTGGAAGTATTCTACCTGTTTTTTGAGACCACTTTCTGAAAACCCTTAAACTAATAATTCCTTTAAAGAAAACCTCTTCTATGAGACCACATTTCAGTGGCAGATGGGGTGGTCTCTCTAGACAGGTTCCACTGTATTAGCACTTTGTTTGGACCAAATCTTTACCAGATTTGTCCAGCATATCAGTATCCTTCATGCACTCTGGCATAAAACCACAAGTTCATGCGTATGCATTATGGAAATTCATTGTCTACAGTCAGTTTTCACGTACTAAACAACATGCTTTTATGTTATAAAATAATTGAGCATACACTGCTGGGCTCCAAACTTTTTCTGGCATTAGTCTGCTGGCAAATTATCTAATTGTAAGATCTATTAGTTTGCAAGAAAATGTACAATGTACAAGTCTGCAGAAAAATTGAAAGCTCAATATATATTCACATTGTCATTGTACTTCGTTATAGGACTGGGTTTTATTGATTTTTTCACACAGTTTAACGTATCCAATTTACTACTAGCAAGTTTTTCAAGGTAAAAGTACATATCTGTCTCTACTCTATGACTACGTATATACATATAGAACTTTTAATTTCTCGTGAATTATTTGAAATATTAAAATTTAAAGTATTTCACATATTTCAATTCAAACTTTCACTCCTCACTGTAAGTTGTGGTCTGCCACTTCTCCGCTGCTACAATAACCACTGATTTTTTTCTTCTTTGTAGTATACTGTTAAATATGTTTCTTTTTTAACTTTTAGTTTTTTTGATGGGTTATATTACTGATCCCAGAGTCAGAGCGTCTAATTTTGCAAAGCAATGTTATTAAGATACTCAGTCAGTGTATCACATGCTGACATATTGGAAATGTACACGTGACTAAGACTCCCCATAGAGCATGAACCATGTTCTTCTCAAAGAATGTTACTAAAAATAGCAAGAGGGATTTGTGCTAATATTTTTAAAACGTCTTTCTCATTTTCAGTGTCTTCATTTTCTAAATGTTTATATTTGAGCCAAGGTTGAGAAAAGGGACTTAATGACAAAACCAATGAAATGTCAGAAAACAAGAATTTTGTCTCATGAAATATTTCTACTTCTGTAGAATTTTTATGCCAGAAACAAATTTCTCATTCTGTAGAATTTTTATGCCAGAAACAAAAAGAATTACTCTCGTCTGCACTCATTCTCATATTACATTTTTAAAATCCATGGAAACATAAAAAAATCACAATGTCCCCAAAATACATGTATTGTCCTAAGGACCCTATTCTGACCCACTGACTCATTTTTCATTAGTCTGGTAGACCAATATGAAGATACAACTATTAATCTGCTGTAAAACTTATTAGTCGGGGACCAATTGACATAGGCTAATTTTGCACCCTGCATTGCAGTTTAAAGGGGCATTAGCTTTATATAAAAAAAAATTTCAATTTTTTTCAACTTTAGCTATTAAACTTGGTGTACAATACAAACAAGGCATCACAAGTGATATTAATTCCCTTGCAATGGAAATTCAGTAAAACCTGCTATAGTGGCCATCTCTATATAAGGATAACCTGTTTATAAAGGCCAGGTTTTTTAAAGTCCCTTGACTGCATACTTCAACTAAATTGAACCTGTGTATAAGGGTCACCTGCACACAAAAGTCAATATTTTCCAGTCCCTTGGGTGGCCCCTATATACAGATTTCACTGCATTGTGTAATACCTGTATACTTGAATGATATTTGGGAGAACTAACAACTTTTATGTAAAGGTCAAGGGCAACTGGAAAAATGTTCAGGAAAAAATGAAGTTGCCAGACTGTCAATGAAATCTGAGCGAAATAAAAAACCACTGGTACATACAAACCAATTGTGTCCTATTTTGTTGGTGGAATAAGTCGTGTTAATATCAACCAGCATTTATTACATACCAACCTGTAATTGTTCTTCACAGGTTTTGAGGAATAAAAGCCAGAAGGCTGAAATCGCAATCGATGACACCAGTAAATTTCAAATTTCATCAAAATCAGACAATGTTGACATTTTGACAAATCAGAAGTCCCTGTTTAAAATAGATGGCAAAAACCCAAGACCATTGTAATTGCAATCTCTTGATTCCCATAAATTCCATTAAAATCTGACAATTTGAAATTTTGAATAATCTGAAGCCTCAGTTTGTTATTGACAGCAACAAAACCCTATATCGTTGAAATTGCAATTCGTTGATACCCATGAATTCCAAATTTCAGGAATATAAGACAATATTGAAATTTCAACCAATTAGAAGCCTCGGTTAGCCATAGCCAGCAACAAAACCCATATCATTAAAATTACAATCCCTCGATACCCATAAATTTCAAATTTCATCAAAATCGGACTATGTTGAAATTTCGAACAATCAGAAGCCTCAGTTGAAATTTCGACCTATCAGAAACATTGATTTGCCATAGAAAGCGACGAAGCCCATATACATGTAATTGAAATCAGAATCCCTTGATATCCATAAATTCTAATTTTCATCAATTGGACAATGTTAAATTTCGACCAATAAGGCATTTTCAGAAAAATGTTCATCTGATAACTAGCAGTCGATTTTGCCCCCTCCACACCAGTTACATATTCTGTATCAGAAATAATATAATAGCCATAAAATTTTTCCATGGATGTCAAGGGACATTTTTAGAAAATTGCAAGGGGCAAGGGGCATGGGCATATTTCCAAAAATTCTTTGGTATGACCTGGTGCCGGCAATCAAACCTGGTACCCTCCACTTGCGAGTTGAACACTAAACCACTAAACCACTTAAGTGGTTTTATTATCTGATACACATAACTTCGGCAGTGCAGAGTAATAGTTAACGTTTTGTTACATATACACTGTATCATACAGATTATTGCAATGACTTTTTGGTTTATATGACAGGCTTTTACAGGTGCTTTTATTTCCCACAGGAGTCAGTAGTATGGTGACAAAGAGAAATGATTACTCTTGTCGGTATGATAAAGGTCATTTTGCTGTATCACCTAAAATTTCAACTTGTCCAGGTCAAGAAAGGGTTCACAAGACTCCATATTGCCAGGTTATATGTAATGGACGGAAAAATGCCTATATTGGCTATAACTGCAGATATGCTACATACAAGTACAGCTACAATGACGAGTTTAAAATGTGTATGGGTGTACATGTGGTAACTTTCATTGATTTTCAGACAATGTTGTTTAATATACCTGGGTAACTAGATATATAATTCTCAATACTTACAAGAATGACACTGTTTACACAGAAATACTCATATTCAAACTGCAGAATTTAGACACACAATTGATTGAAGGAAATACAGGTAGGTATCAAACTTCCTCAGTTTCACGAGTAAAAATTTCTTGCTTGATAGTGTGTTAGAATCTGGAAGAAAATTCACAGTGTAAATTTCCAGACAAAAAGTAAACTGCATCAAATTTAATATTTGTTGGATATCTAAACCATCCAATAAATATATGATAAAAATATAATACAGTGAAACCTGTCTTGAGCGACCACTCTTATGAAAGATCATAGTTTTTGTGAGACCACATTCTGAAAACCACTTGGTTAATCTATTTTTTAAATAAAGCCTCTTTTAAATAAAAGACAATGTCTTTGAGCGACCACATTTCAGTGGCTGATCATGAAAGTCAGGTTTGGTATCGCTTCTATAATTTATATTTCCGGAAGTACCCATAAAGTGAAGAACGATGTTATCTTGTTGATCTAGATCTACATTAGAATTAGAGGTAAAGTTTTTCCTGTTTTATTACAAATAAAATGATGGATTCAGTTTCTTGTTTTTTTTTTCTTGTGAAATTGCAATAGAACATGAGAATTAAGAATGGGCACAAAAAGGAAGCAAACTGGTAGAAATAGGTCGCAGACATCAAGTATTTAAAGCGTCCACTAGGACGCAATAGATCTTATTTTAGGCGTCATTTAGGATTTTTACGCGTAAGTTTTTGCGTAAGGGAAAGCCCTAAAATAGTATTCTTAGAGAAAATACATGTCATTCTGGGATGTACATGTATCAGTAGCTTAGACCGAACTTTATGTCCCAATTTTAAGCAATTTTTTGAGTGAGTAAAATCTGAATAAATCCCTTTGGAGATTCTGTTGTATTGCCCCGCCAGACAGAATCTCCAAAGTGATTAGGGTAAAATCCTGATTTAGTAAGAATTATTGGTAATAGGAAAATTTAGATTTTTCATGGGAGATATGCATTTTTCTTGAAGATATCAAAATTTTACATAAAAATAGCGAGTCTCCCTATTTATGTGGGAGACTTGGCAAGTATTCACGATATCAACAGGTATCATCTACAGGGAGTAAAATCTTTCGAGATCGTTTAGATAAATAAACCAAGCATGCATCTTAATTTCTACCAGTTTGCTTCCTTTTTTATGTCCATTTTTAATTCTTATGTTCTATTGCAATTCCACAAGAAAACAAAGAAACTGAATTCATCATTTTATTTATAATAAAACAGGGAAATCTTTACCTCTAATATGGATCTAGAAGCAACAAAGACAACATCGTTCATCACTTTATGGGTACTTCCGGAAGTATAAATTAAAGAAGGGATACCAAACCTGACTTTCATATGAATTATGCAAATTAAAAAATAATAATGAAAGTACTAATGATAGTTATATAAAATGATTTATTTACACAAATGTTTATGTAAATCTTACATACATGTACATGTATGATAAAGTACTTTAATACTTGAAATGGATAAAATAGATATAATTTTCAAATAAATAAATTTGAGGCATCAATTAGTGGGCTACATGTATTTAGTAACTTTTCAGTTTTGCATCTATATTTCTAAAACATGTAAGTGTATTACAATTTATAGATTTTTAATATAAATTTTCCATATGATTTCAAATGTAGTTAAAACAACTATATTTTATTTCATTTCTTATAAACCTTTAATCTGTAGTACATGTATGTATACCATAATTATATATTGAATTAAGGGAACTTTGAGGGTTCAAGAACAAACCAGGAAATTATGATGGTGTCACAGTAACATATAAAAATGGTGCTGATGTTTTGTTTCACATATGAATGCGGGAAAAACTACTCACTCTCCAGACATGATTAATTATGATCAGAAAATAAATGCTCCACATGTACTCTTGATGTTTTCTCTATAGGGATGTCAGTAATTATCAACAAAAGTGCACATTTGACATTCAGTTTAATTCTGGTCGAATGGATTTCTAATTTTGTAGTTGTGGGAGTCCATGGACTCCTCATTTGAAAATCCCAGGGAAAACCCTGATTATAAAAAGAATAACAAGAGATCCCAGAGGGGTCTTGGCACCCACCATGAAATGTTCTATATCCGATCTATGACAGACTGTTCTTTTCTCTTATTTTGTGTCTCAACACTGAATTTGAACTTAAATCCATATTTCTGTGAAATACTTTTTTCACAAGATTATAGTGAAACTGAACTTGAACTGAACGTTTACATTTTAAAAGAGAATGGAATTCAACATGGACGACAGGTGTCCATCTTGGATTATGATCTCTATGAAAATGTAATATGCACATCATGATCTAGACCTCAGGGGGGACCTCCGTAATCAATTTCAAAATGATTCCATTAGTACATTCTGAGAAATACATACATGTACTTCCATTGTTAAAATCCAAGATGGCCACCTGTCAGCCATATTGGAATCCAATCTCTCTGAAAATATCATATGCACAACTACACCTCACGGGGAACCTTCATGTCAAATTTCAAGGAGATCCCTTAGTGTTGAATCTAGAATCTGAAAAAGGGAACACAAAGTCAGTGTGAAAGGGCACACAATTTCACTTTGAAAGGGCACTTTAAATGCGTAAATTGGTTTTGAAGGCACCAGCACTAGAATGTGTGCATATACTAGGGGCTCCACTAATAAATTTTAAATACTTTTCTTTAAAAATGTTTAAAAAAAACCCAAAAGGTAGTTTTTCTAGAAATAGAATTATTTAATAATTTTTTCAATGAAAAAAAGGGGCACAAGAGCTAGTCCTGACCTGATATTTTATTTTTGTTTTGTTTTGCCAATCCAGAAATACATGTATGTATATTATATACTATAGGAATCTAAAAAAATAGTTGCGAAATTAGTCTATTGATTAATTAAAACAAGCTAGTAAATGTCTCAAGTTAAATATTTGATACATAATTTACACTTTGATATGTAACAAAAAACTATTTCCTAAATTGGTAATCGATTGTCATGCTTAAATTATCTAAATAAATTCAACAAATTTGTTAGATTTAGTCCTATTTGAATTTTTCCTCACTGTATCACATAGGAAAGGAAAAGTCCCGAGAATTCCGGGAGTCGTGTGACACAAAGTCGATAAAGTCCGAGAACAAATTTGCTTTGGATTTGGCAGAACCCTTGGTAGTTTATTCCCATTTACAGTATTTTCACAGCGATTATGGCTTTAAAAAGTCCTTGGTGAATTCCTACATATGTACATGTATATTAGTACTTCGTACGACAAGCAACTACAAGGAATTTGCGCGAATCGTGGACACAAGCTATTTCCCCACTCGCTAACTAGAGCCTGCTTCAAACGATAAATTCAACCACATAGCAGCACATAACCTTATTTAATTGGATATTTTGAAATAAAACATTGTTTTATTGGCTTGTACCGGTGCATATATTTTTACGAACATTTTATGTATATATTCAATTTTCTAGCCATTTGAAAATAGCGGAAATTCAGCGAGTTTGCCGATATTCCAAATCACCTACGAGTCGTTTGACTGCCCTATCACGGATGATTACCTGAGGCTATTTAAACTGATCAACCGTGAAATATACATAGTCTTGACACGGGTAATTGGGGCAATTAACAGATTAAAGAGTAAACAACATGGATGGGGTTTCACAAGCAATTTCGCCAATGAATTTTTTTTGGGGGGGGGGGCATTATTGGCGATTGACATCATGAAAAAGGGCATGGCGCTGGGAAAAAAGGGCATGGCGCAGCGCCATGCTATGTTGCTCTAGATTCAACACTATCCCTCCAGTCCTTTCTGAGGAGTAACCATAAAATATTTCCTCTGGTCAAAATCTAAGATGGCCACCTGTTGGCCATGTTGAATTCCGATCTCTTTCAAAATGTAATATGCACAACTAGACCTCAAAGAGAATCTTCAGATCCCTTCAGTCCTTTCTGAGGAGTTACCGTAACAAACTTCCTTTGGTCAAAATCCAAGATGGCCACCTGTTGGCCATGTTGAATTCCGATCTCTTTCAAAATGTAATATGCACAACTACTACACCTCAAGGAGAATCTTCATGTCAAATTTCAAGTAGATCCCTCCAGTACTTTCTGAGAAATAGCGGTAACAAACTTCCATTGGTCAAAATCCAAGATGGCCACCTGTCTGCCATGTTGGATTCTGATCTCTCTAAAAATGTAATATGCACAACTAGACCTCAATGGGAACCTTAATGTCAAATTTCAAGGAGATCCCTTCAGTCCTTTCTGAGAAATAGAGGTAACAAACTTCCTTTGGTAAAAATCTAAGATGGCCCTTTGTGGTCCATGTTGGATTCCAATCTCTCTGAAAATGTAATATGCACAACTAGAACCTCAAGGGGGACATTCCTATCAAATTTCAAGGAGATCACTTCAGTCCTTTCTGAGAAAAAGCTGTAACAAGATTAGTTCAGGATGGATGGATGTATGAATAGCTCACCATCTGTTGATGGTGGGCTAAAAATTGTTAGTCTTAAAGGATCAGTGATCAAATGAATATGCAAAAAGGTACAAATACTGAAATAGTATTCACATCAACATCCATCTCCAGTAGGCTAAAATAGAGTAAATATTTCTGATTTAAATAGTACGAGTTGTCCAAGATACATTATGTAACTCATACCCAAATTAAAGATGTGATAATATACATCAGAATGTAATTTAAAGGCATACATGTATAAGCTGTCACAATGGTGATTTTTCTCCAAAGACAAACAGTCGAGTTTATATCCTATAAATTCATAAAATTAGAATTTTATCATACTATTTTCCCGTTAAATGCACTTAAAACCTCATCAGGAAAAAATCCAGTTTATAGTATCTCCCATTCAGATTGGTAAGTAATTCTATCAATTGAACTGAAAAACATTGGGTAAAAACCTCTATTTTCGTCCGAGAATACATGTAGGTCTCGCACCTGTAACAATCTCGGTGATTATCAAAATATGATTTCTGTTGATATGCCATATTGCAGTACAATCATAATATGTTGCTGTAGACATTTTTACCCTAAATTGTAATATATTCATACCCGGATAACACTGTTTACATCAAACTTGCTACGCAATTGCATTACCCATGTTGACCTATTTACTTTTATTTCTTGATGCGGTACTAACACCCCCCCCCCCCCATATCAGACTTTAAATGGTTCTACCGAAAGATAATGCCGTCCAAATGATTAATTTATTGTGAAGAATGAGTAAACTAATAATATCGTAAGACGATCTTATTAAAAAAAACAATCTATGAGCTATACACCTCGGGAATGTCAACAAAGACTAACTTACCGTCGTTAATATCGGCCATTTCTTTTGAGAGTATAAACCCTGGCTTTATCACGTGTCGTATAAACACGAACTTTAACCGAATCGAGGGTTGTTAAGAAAAGTTTAGAATTTTTGTTCAATACGTTGCACAAATCCTCAATATTAATTCTATTTCACGTCATAAATCATTGAAATAAATATCTTACTGTGAACATAAATGGATGACATCGAAACTTGAAACGCGTTATGTACAAAAATGTGTGTGTTATTTTTATCCATTATAGAAGTTTTGACACAGTCCCCATCAGTTCTTTCTATCGAAACACGAGTTACCTTGACACATGCTCACATACGCGTGTTTCCTACGGAGTAACCAGCATTGATCGGGTACTGGATACTTAGTGAATGGCACCAGAGAGATGGTTAATGTATGTCAAAAAATATATAATAAGACCTACAGCAGGATAGCCCAGTGATAGCTTCCCTAGGAGGGCTTAAAAAAATCGTGATTGTCATTTTATTTTATGCAACACCGTCCTTGAGAATAGGTAAAAATAGATCTAGGTCTGTTACGGCATAACAGATACAGTGGCGGATTCAAGGGGGTATGGAGTGCGTATGGACCCTTTTCAATGCCAAAATATAGATTTATATACATTAAAAACCAACTAAAATGCCAACAAGTTAAGCAAAAAAGTTAAGATATTCATTCACACATATATTTACGAGTTTTTTTACGATTTAGTAAAAGGTTGATAGTTTATCGAATATACTTTTATTGGCTTACTACTCTATATTTAATGTGCTTATTCTAATTTATATTCTTGGTCTTATATCTGGGTTTTCTCTTATGGCCTTGTAGGTCTAGCGTACTTTGTTTTCTTTCTCCCTTTTGTCTTTTGTGTATTTTCTTTTGTGTGGTTCCTCATAAGAGCTGTGTGGCAGTACTGTATTGTAAAATTATAAGCTTCTGTATTTTAGACTACTACTCTTTCAGTTTTTAGGTATGTATGGTTTCTCTCGTTTTTGTTTGTCTTTAGATTTTTTGAGTGAGTCGATTATTGGTTCTTTTTGTGTCGCAGATGATGTTTTATGTATGAGTTATACTGGTTAGCCCTTGCGTGTGTTGGTTGCTTTCGTGGGGAATTTTTTAGTTTCTGTGGATTATATTGTATCCGATTTGGTTTTGGTTTTTTGCACTTTTGATATATTTTATTCGTGTCTACTTAATTGTATGATATTGCTGTTCAGACCGTGGTGTTATGTGTAGGTTTATTGTATGTAAGTAATGGTTATTTGGTCATATTGTGGTAATTAGAAATAGTTACTTATGCTTATGTTGGTGCTGATTGGGTTTTTATTTAACTTTAGGGAAAACTCATTTTGTGATTCCTGTGTAGACTTACCGGGCTTTTTATATATTTCTTTTGGTGCTTAAAACGTTTGTTTTTGTATATTGTGGGTGATCCTTAATATGATGTTTAATGTTTGTGTTTCTCTATTCCCTTCGTATGTTTTACTATGAAATAGGTGATTTAGAAGGGTTCTAATTTTTTTTTTTATTGTTTGTTCGTTGATAATGATATTTGCGTGTATTTGTTTATGTTTTTATACTTCTTTCGACTTTTGGTTTCTATTTGGATTTGTGTTCTATTTTGTGGTTCTTTTTTGGGGCGGTTGTTAGTTACGTTCTCTGCATTTTGTTAGTTTGTCGGTTTCTTATAGGTCTTTTTTATTGTATCTGGTGTAGTTTAGCTGCTTTTGTAAGAAGGTTTCTAGCGGATAGCCTACTTCTTCCTGTCGTCGGTTTTTATTTTTTTTTTTGTTTTAGATTGGTAGCTTGTTGAAATTTTTTTTTTGTGCTATAGTATTCGACTGGTTTGTTGTATTATTTTTACTTATGCATCTATTTTTGTAATCTGGTTTTCATATTCAGAGATTAGGACGGAGCTGAGTTTTTGAAGTTTGTTTTATGTTTATGTTGGGATCGTCTCAGTTAAGAGTCCCAGATCTTCTTGCTTCTGTTTCTTTTTTTGACTTATTGATTTTGGTTTTTCTTTTGGGCGTCGGTTTATTGTCGCTTCTGGTGTGCGCTCGAGCTTTTATTGGTATAATTGTTTACCAGAGCCTTTAGCAATATAATTCGTATGTGCCTGATTTAGTTTATAGTAGGGTAGATTGTTTTATGATACTCTATCACAGTATGGGGTGTACAATTACTTAGTGGTTGTGCTTGAGTTAATTATTACATATTGTTTTGTTCTTCCTGAGGTCGTAGCTAGGTTAGGGTAGGGTATTTTTCGTTTCTATAATAGTTACCTTTTTTGTTGAGCCTATTTATAGCACTTTGGTTGAGTTATGTAGTATCTAGGAAAGTCGCGTTTTGGGTAGTATTTAGAGGGTTGGGTACGACTATTTGCTTACTATTTAAAAATTTTTCCCACATAGTGACCGGTTTAAATACTTAGTATTAGCTAACTTATGTTTAATCTCAAGCCTGAAGGCTTATTAATTCTGTGTATTTGCGGTTACTCTCTCTGTATTTTTTGGATATTGCTTGCGTTTGTAAACTATGTAGCTAAATTTTTATCTGTTTTTTGTGTGATGGGTAACCTAAGGTTAGTTGGTTTCGGAGGGTTTTCTTCTGAGCGTATATTTGATATGGGTTTCTTTTTTTTTTTTCTGCTAGTAAACAAGTTGTAGCTGTGACAATAGTATTTCTGTATCCATTAGCCTCTGCAATATCTTCTTTCGCACGTCCCACTCCGTGAGTTGGTGTTACCTTTAGTCTTTTGATAAAAATTATAGTTTTTTCGTTAGGTTTAGCTTCTTCCAGGTGTCTTCGATCTAATCCCGTAGTAGAGTTGTGTCTTACTTTATCGTTCTGGTGGTCAGTTAATACAATTTTTTCCTTTATTAGCTGTAGACTTTGCCAATTTAACACTTATTTCATCAGCATGAGAAATATGGAGCCGGTTTCGTTTTATAATGACCACCTTGGTTGATACGTGTTTTTCGTCCCTTTATTTTCTCGATATATCTTAATGTACCTGTTCGATGTAACTTTCATGCCTTTATGGTAAATTGTAGTACTTTCTGCTTGTACTTCGTAAGCTGATTGTTGTGTTAGGGTCTGGGTATCGGTTTCTAATGTAATTCCTTTATCTTTAGTTATATCCTCTCAGACTTCTTTAGTTACATTACTTGCTGTAATGAGGTAGCTTATAGCTTGTGTTTGATACTTGTGCTGATCTTATCTATTCTCGGCTAGTCTGCTTGTATTTCTGTTTGTTTGTTTCGTGGACAACTTCATGTCCGTATTTTATTAATGTTGGTCTGGAAAGTACGAGGTTACTATAGGTTGTGCTATGTTTGTTTACTGTTGGTATTTCGTTTTTATTCTTTTGGCTGTGGGTAGTTATTATCTCTTATTTATTTATGCCTCAAGGTGTCGTTTGTTTTCTCATGGTGATAGGCTTATATGTTTATCGGATGATAAGCGTTATCACCTTATGTGGCTCTTAGAATCGTTGGTATGTACTATGATATGACGTTTATTGTTGTGGTCTAGGTCTTTTTTTACTTTATCCATCTGTTTTTTTTGGTCGTTATTCATTCTTACTTCCGTTCTTTCAGGAATTAAATTTTGTTGTTATTGGTTCCTTTCTTTATCATGTTGGTTTTACCTTCGTTGTTTTTTCGAGTTTTTTTGGCACTTGTTTCTACCTTTTTTACTCTGCTTGTAAATATAGCGCGTTTGTCCAGACCTGTTTTTGCACTGAGAGCAAGTGGGTTGAACTATTGCTTGAGAATATTTTTTTTTACATGTCATTATAGTTAACTACTGGTCTTAAATTTTTTTTTGTGGCTTGAGTTATATTGCTCGATTTCTCTTGGTATATGTTTTGTTTTGTTTCCAATCTCCTACTAGTTCTATACTTTCTATCTCTTGTGTATTTAGTACTGGTCCGTTTTACCGCTATATAGTTAGATTACTTTCGATTAGTTACGGATAGTAATATTCTTGTGGTTTTGTAGTATTTTAATTGTCGTAGTGTCACCCTTTGTTTGCTATGCGCGGGTTAGGTCTTTTGTATCTATAGTTAATTCACTTATGTTTGTTGTACTTCATTTCTTAGGATCCGTTTTTCTTTTATTGAGGTATGGCGGAGCTCATTATTTTGTGTTCTTCGGGATTTTAGTCTTGTCTCACTTCCGATAGTATAGTGCTTAGACATTTTTTTTTTTTGGTTTGCGTTATTTCGTAGTCTATACCTTCCTTATTTTTTTCTTTCCTGTCTTTATACGGCATGCTTATATCGTTTTAGTGGATACACGTGAGGATTTCATGTCTTCTATTACTGTAGTTTGTGTGTTATGTTGTATGTTGTGTCTGTGTTATACGTTTAATATTTTGATAACAAACGAGGGTTATGTAAGTTTGTTTCACATGTTTTTCGTATCTATCCTATTCTTGCTTTTAACGCTTTTGTTCATTTAATGTTGATGACTCTTACAATTTAACTATACTATTGAGGTTAATATTAGTGTATTTATTGTCTATTATTAGGATTGATAAGCTTATTCTGGTTATCAAGTAATGTTTTATTTTACTTTTTCGTCGTATATACATTAAAAACCAACTAAAATGCCAAGAAGTTAAGCAAAAAAGTTAAGATATTCATTCACACATATATAGCCCCCATATATATATATTTGGATTAATTTTGGAAATTTGTATTTAATTTTTCGACTTTTTACAGAAAAATGAAAGGAACGTTTACACCTATTTTATCATATTTAGGCGACTCTCTCTCCCTCATAAAACTGTACATATTTCTAAGTGATGGATTAATAGTGAGGCAATATATTTCACTAGATGTATATTTTACGCATCTTTCATATATATTTTTAAATTTGGAACCCCCTTTTCTGCATCCAGACGGGAAAAATACGCAAACTAATCCGCTAATAAACTACTGATTAACATTCTCAAAAGAAAGTTGGATCGAAAAAAAAATACTAAAATAGGGACCGAATTTTGGCCTACTATTTCTATACATTGAATTACGACCTCTTTATGTTAATAATATCCTTGATGAGGAATCCTCTAGCTTCCAGACACAAACTCGCCATTTTCCTCTGGTCGAGTGTATGCTTCCATGTTCAATTATTAAAGCCCAGAGAGTTAATTATCACATTGCGACTGATTTTTATCCCGATCAAATATTGCATTAAATTGCAATTGACATGCGTATCATTTATAAAAAATAAACGGAGTATCAGCAAACACAAATGCATGAGCATGATGAGGGAGTCCAGAAAATTTTTTATTTTTAAAAGTTCTGGGAAGCCTGTTTTTGGATTCCATACATGTTGATATTGTATAAAAATTGGTATGTGAGAAAGTGTGGGAGAGGGGGCACCCCTGGGCATCTCGGTTCCTACGCCTACATATATGTATTATGTGTAAATATTTGGCAAGATGTAACTTACATTTTGATACAATGTAAATTTTGCCAGTTATACAATAAAATTTCACACTCATCCTAGCTGAGAAAACGGAAACGAAAATACCGATAAATAGGGCAAACACTTTAGAGAAAAAATAAAAAAGCGAGGCGCGAACATTTTGGTAATTTATTTTTGATTAATTTCCAACTTTGTATAAAAAATAGATAGGTTTTAAACATTTTTTATTTTTACTGTACATACATATACTTTGGGGTCGAAAGGGGTAGGTGGGTGTGTGGGGGTGGCGGCGTACGCCCCTTACGCCGCCTTTAATCCGCCACTGACAACCGTTCAATATATTGAATATACAAATGTAATTGATGCGACGACGACTGTACATGCATCCACACAAGCACGTCATTATGGATACACTAAATACATGAAGGTGAATGAAATAGTGTCCTATTGGGTGCGTTCTTTGGTAGCCTTCGCAAAAAGCAATTAAGGAAAGCACTTTGTGGGTTGTGGCATGGGCTGTATTCAGATTGCGATAAACCGTATAAAAGTATTTAAAAACATTTTGGCTGTGTGATAAAAAAAAATACATCAAAAGTGAGGGCACAAACATACTTGCGCACCCCCCCCCCGTTTCAAAACTAGGGGAAAGTGCCCTCCTCTGCCCCTCTTGTCCTACGCCCAGTTGGCAAATTCATAAAAAATAAATTGCCAAAATGTTCTCGCCTCGCTTCGCTCGGCCAATACATTTCTTAACACTTCCACCCCTTTAACTTAAAATTCTAGATCCACACTGGCTTTGTCTGTAGGCCTATGTTTTGGATTAAAATGGCCATTAATACGCGTTGTTGTATTTCAGTTTCTCTCTGAAGTGTTTGCACTACTTATCAGTAAAGAAATTTTCGTTTGCGTTTTCATAGCATGTATGAATCATAGGCGTCGGAACCGGGGGGGGGGGGGTAGGGATGGCTTAGCCCCCCACTTTTTTTGCAAAGATAGACATAGGTGTTGAAAATTGGGGCTTAGCCCCCAAACGTTTCTGGTGTGTGTGTGTTTTTTAAGTTGGTTTAGCCCCCCCCACTTTCAATTTGCTTCCGACGCCTATGATATTCAGAATATCATAGGCGTCGGAAGCAAATAGAAAGTGCGGGGGGGGGGGGGGTAACCAACTTAAATCACACACACACACACACGCCAGAAACGTCTGGGGGCTTAGCCCCAATTTTCAACACCTATGTCTATCTTTACAAAAAAGTGGGGGGGCTAAGCCCCCCTAGCCCCCCGGTTTCGACGCCTATGTGAATATGGTAATTTATCTATAACCAGCGATATATAAAGCTTTATATATCGCTGCTACAAGCATTGGATCAAACTGTATAAATATTATAAACATAATACCAAAGTTATAATGCTCAAGACGATATCGTTTCTGTCAATTAGACTTCATCAGTTGAGTTCCAATTTGAAAAGTAATGGTATTTTCTAAAGATAAAGTGGTATCATACAAGGCCAAATAATATCTCTAAAAGTATAGTCGAAATCCGTCTAAGAGTAATCACTGTAAAAAAAAGACTATCTTAGCTTTAGAAAATTTTCGAATTTAAATGGTGTTAACAGGGGGACATCCCGATAGTCCGACGGTTCGATAGTCCGACGGTCCGATAGTCCGACGGTTCGATAGTCCGACGGTCCGATAGTCCGATGGTTTGATACTTTTGGTACATTTTTTACCTTTTGACCTTGACCTTTGACCTTTTTTCAGTTCATTATAGAAAATACATAGGCGTAGGGAGCGGGGGGGGGGGCAGGGGGCGGCCCCCACTTTTTCTGAGCCATGAGATTTAACTGTCGGACTATCGGACCGTCGGACTATCGGACCGTCGGACTATCGACATGTCACCCTTTTTGTTCTGTTTAATCCTCTTGATAGCCATGAGATTTAACTGTCGGACTATCGGACCGTCGGACTATCGGACCGTCGGACTATCGACATGTCACCGTTAACAGTGCCAAATATTACTTTAGTATCAGATGAACAGCTGGTACCGAAATACCAGGTACTAGGTTTATGTATACCCTAGGGGACTCAAACGGTCCACCAGCAGTGGCAACGACCTAGTGTGGTTATAGATATTATAAACATAATACCAAAGTTATAATAAAGAACTATTTTTACTGGTGTTGTTATCAGTTTAAGATTGCAAAATTTAATCATCGATGATATCTAATTAAGCAGTATGATTCCCTGGAAAGTTATAATTTTAAAAGATCTTGGACCGAAGTTACCAAATTAAATCAGGCTCAATTATTTTTTTTTTCGTGATTTTCTGGTTAAACACACTAAGTTATATTATTGTTTATTCGCCAAAAAGCATACACCCATAGGCATATATATATATAAAAGATGACAATAAGAACAGTTTATTGTTATACAGTAAAATATTTCTTGAATGAGTTGCAGCAAGAATATATTTGTCTAATCCAGAGAGTTCAATAACCACCCATTCTCAGGTAACGATATTTTTTTAGCTTTAATAATGTTGGCGATATATGTAATAAAAAAATAAAATATCCGCTGACTCATTCGTTCTATATTTAGCCATGGCACATATGTACTCTGTGTTATTGAAGCGCACCCTAGTGGATTGTTTATGGACATTCCATTTTCGTTCGTAGATATTGACTTTACAATCATGCATACTAAATTTGAAAGTCAGCTGACCATTGGTTCATGCGAAGAAGATTTTTAAAGCTGTATCAAGTTTTGGTCCTTTTTAGCCCTTTTGAGCCCCCTTTCATTCGTAAACTTATGCGGTGCACACGATGCACGCCGTACAAAAAGCGATCTCTATAGGTCACCATGAGCTTTCAGATCAGGTGACCTAAAAATGCATTAAATCTTAAACTTACTTGATATACCGTTTAAGTGCAAATTTTAGCGAGACGCAAATTTAGCGTATTGTCCAAAAATATGGTAAATGATTTTTAATTAAGAAGACATTTTAGCGATTTTATGATTAAAAAAAAGATAACTCTTACCTACGAGGAGGAATGAATAGTTAGCGATATTCAATTTTAGCGACCCCAACAACCTCGCTAATAATGCCAAAATTGAACACTCGCTAAAATTTCTGCTTATACGGTATTTATGGGAATATTTAGGTTTTAGCCATAGAGAAATTTTTTTATTCCCTTACTTGTTGTCTAAAATAGAACGTGAAGTGGTAGAATTTCGGCCTAATTACATATGTATATACAAACTGTTAGGATATATACTGAAACAGAATAACGCGTTAGGTTTCTGTTATGATGTTACGTAGTCCACCTTGTTTAGTTAGCGTTCGATTCAAATGGCCGGATTTTATTTTCTCACTTTTCTCTAATATAGAGAATCTTACAAATCACCTCTCATGAGACCATGAAAGATAATCTCAAAACCCTCTTTTATGGATCGATAATTGAAGCTTGAATTTTTTTTCCATAATGCATTGCCTTTATACTCGATGAAGTCAAAAAAATGAAAAACAGTCCTTATATTTATATATATTACCATTTTCTTTTAATCTGTAGTCAGCTGGTTATGAAATCATTCGATGTAAATTGGCTTTGCGGTAGGAGGTTTTTTCATATGATGTAACAGCTAAACTGCTGTGTGAGACGAGAAGTAGTTCCCTTTTCTGTCCGGAAAATACTAAATGGAATTAAGGTTTATTTTCTTGTTTTCATATCATTTTGAAAGAAACTAGCGATATGGAAAATTTTGAATAAGTGTCAGATTTGTTTTTAAGTTATTTTATAATATTCGTCTGCTTGGTAACCGGAAGGTTAAATGTGTCAGAAGAGAATTGAAATTGCAAATGGCTGCGCCCATGAGTATGCCGAATAATGTATTTACAACGAATTTGCGTTTGAATTCTGATATATTATTAATGGGATATACTATAGAAAGATTTAGTGTGACTTACAAGAAGTAATACAGCTAATATTAATTTATGACAACTGAAAATAGCCATTTTATTTGACATTTTTTACCAAGCAGGTGGGAACCACGATGACTGATTGGTACGTAACCTAGGCCCATTTCACACGACCTAATTTCATACGATGCGGGTGATGAATTGTTTCTGATAGGAATATCCAGTGAAGGCAAACAAATCGACTTGTTTATCAAGAGATGCTTGACAATTTTGCACTAGGCCTTACTTTCTTTCTTTCTGTTGTAACTATGAAGCCAGACGATGGTCTGTGGTTCTGGTCATAACATGACCTAGATATATCGCGATATGGGCCTGTAGGCAGTACAATGTGCTACAGATGTAGTCTCGTGTTTCCGATTTCTTTCTGTGATTTTTATTTGTTTTGTGGTAGGCCTAATGTATGGCTTTTAAGATTAAATATATAAGAAATAAACGTGTGATATTCTATTCTTTATTGATTCGTTCATGTATTCTTACGCTGAACAGTAAAATGGTTAATACTCGGGGCACGCGACTGTATTTACCGGAATATGAAATATATCGCTCTATATACTTGCAATGAAGGGAATTGCAGTCGGTATGTAAATATTACTAATATAGTGGTTAGGTTATTGAACGCTATGAAGACGTTATTGATTTTAAGTGTTAATACATAACTCGACATCACGTTGTTATGATTATCTACCAATCGCACGAGATCAATTCACTTGCTTTCTATTTCAGGTCTACCAAGGTAAATTCGCACATGTTTACAAACACAACGAGTCTAAATTAAAACATGTGATGTGTGTATTTGTTTTATCAGGCGTTAATGTTAAATATTATGCGTTAAGAGATAATTCGACATGTTTAATTACGAAAATCGACCTAACACATGTAATGACTTCACGTGCCTTCTATTACCTATTTATCATCTGAATGTAAATGTCATTGACAGATACAGGTGTTTTCGCCAACCTCTAAAAATCATATTCTTGACAATATGTGTTTGGTTAACTTTCAGTTGGTTTCGGGAATATGAACCACTCATCTGCATTATTTCAATTTTGTTTCTATTACCTTGGTGACAGCTAGATTTTATCTACTACCCTAGAACTGGTGTTCCTCTGCAATCTATCGCCTAATTTCTCGAGTCTCTCTTTAGTATTTTCGTTTTATTATTTTTTTCGTTTTACCGTTTTTTTTCCATCTCAATGGGTTCTTCCTTGATGAAATCACAGAATGACGCATACTTGTGTTCTATAAGAATTTTCAAAATTAAGTATTTTAAAATCCAATACTGTTACAATGGATTTTAAAATACTTAATTTTGAAAATTCTTATATAACACTTGTACATTGCTTATTTCTTGCAACGTATTAACGTATAAAAATGGGATCTACCGAGAAACAAAATCATAATGATTACAACACTCTTAAAAGAGTGTATGAACAATCTGATTGGTTAAAACCCTTCTAAGAACAGACTGAGGCCAGGAACAATATTTAATGCGACATCCATATCTCACCTTGCTATCCTAGTTGTACAATAGTTTGGTTTTTTTTCTTCAAAAGATCTAAGTATTGGTTTAGGACATTCTAATTTGGTATTTTTGATCTGGCTTTGTTAAGGGCTTTTGGTGTTCTCTCCACAATTTGAGGATGCCTTGCAAGAAACTTGCGACTCCACTGGTTGCTCGGCCCCTTATCAAGTCTAAAGAGGATGTGCTTTTCCGACTCTTTCACAATACCCACCACACAAGACTTGATAAAGATAAAGAGTCCTGAGTCACTATACCTTTGCAGACATCACTACAGAAAATATTTCACAAAGGAAATAATCATAATGGATTGAGTACAGCACGTGTCTAACTCTTGGCTTTAACCTGATTTTTTTTACTATATTCAATAATGTGCATATTGCCTGAATGCTTGTCTGATAGCATTCGACGTCGGAAGCATGTTTGTTGGCACGAAAATATCGTCTTCCAAAGGAGAAATAGCTGTAAAGTCAGTTTATAGTCCCGCGGGAAAAGTGATCGTTTAAGAACAGTACCCGTTGCCAGGTATATATACTAGACTGATTAGACGGCTAATTTTAATTAATCAAAATTAAAGAAGCTAACCACGTGATGTACTAAAAGCGACACAAGGAATAATTGCCTATTTAAAGCGTGTTACGAAAAAGACTCCACAAAGATACACGGCAAGCGATCAGAAAAGCTCAGTTGGTAGAGCGCCTGATATACAACATGATGGAATTTGGTTCGATTTCTGTTGAAGCCAGATTTTCTAAGATGATTTTTTTGTCTCCTGTACCCAATGATATATCCCTAGATGGAGTATAAATTGATTTAGAAAGTGTACTTTGATTCCTTTGTCAGATTGTATTTTTGAAGTGGCACTTAAAAGAGTTACGAGAAATACAGACCACTCAAGGCCACAAGCACACATGCTACATATCTCTACCTGCCTAACAGGGATGAGTGGAAAGAGCTTAAAGTGGTTACATCTCTCGGTAAATCAAGCCAAAGCAAGCAAGCATAAACGGCACGTAAACACATTCAGAACCTCTCCGTGCAGAGCATATCTACCATAGGTTATTGTTTGTTAATTATGATTTATCGTATTTTTGAATGATCTATACAAGTCCTTGGCTATTCAACGTGAAATTATTCCCCTTTTAGCATTTTACGCCCGTCGCAAATGTTCTATTGAAACCTTTGGAATTCGTTGAGAAGGCCAACTTCAATGAAAAGGTCATCAGTTAGTTATGCATTTGGCGAAAGGGGCACTGTGTTTTGTCGTACTCCAGTATACTATCTAACATTCTTGAGAGGAGGTTCTCAAATAACGAGTGTCCAGAAATGAAGGTTAGCAAAGGTTGAGTAGTGCATAAATACATTATTTTTAAGACAAAATATTCGCTTATTTCCGATGTATGAAAGGAAATATCTCCAAAGCAAGGCCATTCTACTTGCGATCTCCATTGATTGCAGTATAGTCAACAAATAACATATTTGTTTCATTTTTCTAAGAAACGGAGTAAGGAAATAAGTGAAGTCAACATCTTTTTTTTTCGGGGACATGTTTTATCATATTCAAACATTATGTGAATGTGTGTTTTTGTCAAAATTAAAGAGACAAACTGATTGAATGTTCCTTTAAATACTTCCTGAAATAGAGTCGGTATGGTATCACTACCCATGTTGTTGATTATATAACTAAGGAAGTTTTATGGTCGTTACAGGTATCTTGTTAAAGAATATGAATCCCCCTCTCAAGAATGTTAGATAGTATTCTGGAGCACGGCCATATACAGTGACTCGCTTTCACCAATCATATCTGGAGTGGACTAAACATTTGCGATGGGTGTGGCATACTAACAGGGGGCACTGACTCTCGTTCCGTTCGGGATTCACAATTATTCTTCGTACTGAGATCGTTGTTATTTCTAATTTATCGTATTCTAATGGACCTGGAACTTCCAATATCCTTTGGTATCATTATCATTATCCATTTACCAACACCATCTGCGTCAAACACAAACACAAATAATTAACAGCAAATTGTTATGTACAAGAGCTGAAAATGACATGTTTATGATACTTTACCGTAACCCTGGAATTCGTTGCACTTCTTATTTGTTGTTTTTTCCCTAAATGCTATTATCTACTTGTATGAAATTAGTTACAGAGGTTTGCTGACATTTTAGTAATTATAATGCTTGTTGTGAAGGATCTTACCATTTAATGATCTAGATTCAAACTCCGCTAAATTCTGGTAATACTACATACACACGTAGTCTTGGACGAAATCCCTCAAAACTGTGTATCAGAATTACATTCTTATATATACCAACAACAGACACCGAATATGAGCTACCATATTTGTATTGCATAAAAACCCCATACAATATAAAAAATCTCAGATACCAAAGTATAAATCAATAGAATGTCCAGGACATAGATACAAATCCGGTAAAAATGGACAAAACGGACCTCTGGAAACCAAGAGGTGGGATCAGGTGCCACGGAGGAGTAAGCATCCCCTGTCGACCGGTCACACCCGCCGTCAGTCCACAGTCAAGTCCAATGAAATACGTGAGGAGTGAATCCTCGTCACAATTGGCACAGACGTCTCAACAACCGCCAACGAAAAGGCAACATTTCACTTAGTGAAGCAGAGTTTACGCAATCAAGACTATTATACCGACCTAAAATTTGCGGAACGTTGACATTAAACGCGGTTTTCGATATCCCTGTGTCAATAATTTGTCAGTAAGTAGTTTACCTCTGTATATGAAATCTTCATATGTTGTACAACTCTGCCATATCGGATCATTTGTGAAAAACTCCATATGCGGGTGGCTGAGGGATATTACTACTTAAATGTGGAACATTTACGAAGGGAAAGCCGAAATCGTCGCGTTTGTCGTATAGCTTAGTTGCCAATTTCCCGTCTGTGTCTATATTAAGTAAAATGTCTAAGTTTGAAGCGTGTGTGCTTGATTCTGTTGTATCCTTAATTTCTAGTTCGCTGGGATATATCGCATTGACATATGTATGAAAATTGTCATTATTAATTGACAAAACGTCGTCGATATATCTTAATGTCAAATTAAAGGACACCGCTAACTTTTTCTTCTTTTGATTCAGCAGTTTCTGAATGAAATATGATTCGTATGAATAAAGGAACAGATCGGCCAATAAAGGGGCACAATTGGTTCCCATAGGAATGCCGACAGTTTGTTGAAAGACCACGTCTCCGAACATTACAAATATATTGTCTATTAGAAATTCCAGCATGTTTTTTATATCAACTTCAGTGTATTTATGTGTAGAATCAGAATGGTGTTTGACAAAATAAGTATCCTGATAGCCAATCAATAGATATTTAAAATTTCGGGTACCACCTTTAGTGAAAAAACAGTTGTCTGTGATGCTAAAAAGTCTGTCTTTTAATTTTTTATGTGGAATAGTTGTGTAAAGAGTAGACAAGTCATATGTTTTGATACTGTGAATTTGAGAAAAATTGTGCGCCTTCAAATTTCCTAAAAGCTGTTTAGAATTTTTTAGTATCCACATCTGATTTACACCGCTTCTGGAATAAGCAATTGTACAGTATTGTTTCTCCTTAACGGCTGTCAATATCTTGGTAAGGAGTAAAGATAAAGGTTTGGTAGAACATTTGCTGGATCCTGCTATGTATCTTTGCTTATATGGAGTTTTATGAAGTTTAGGTATCCAATATAAATATGGTAGCTCAAAATCGGTATCCGTTGTAGGTATATCAAATGAGCGTAATACGGACACGTGATTTTAAAGGATCTCGTCGTAGTGAGCTACGTGTGTATGTAGGATTTCCAGAATTTGTATTAAACCCAAGTTCTTCTAATAAACAATTTTAGTAATGTGCCTTACAAATAAAAACTATATTATTTGAGGCTTTGTCTGCTGGTACCAGTACATATTGGTCATGTGATCTATCCAGTTCAGTTACTACTTCTGGATCACTAAATACAGTGGGATAACGTGTTTTCATAGTCCCTTTTAGTTTTCGAATACGAAATTTTATCGACCATCGTATGACTTTTAGCCATTCAGACAAAGTGTCTGGTTCTACGTCTTCATGTTTGGCCCATCGTTTGGCATAATTTCGACAGAATTCATAACTAAACTGAAATTCTGACGCCAATTAAAGGAACGGGCTTCCCGGTATTTAGGGCCCCTTAAAATAATATTTTTGAGGCTTACATTTTCAATAATAGAAACGTCGCCGGTGATGACATGCCCGATAGGATTGTATTTGAAAGGAGATGAAGCACATGAGCATGTGACAGTGTTGTGTAGAAGATGGTTGATGTCCAGGCACTGCAAAACCTGTTTGTAACTGAATTGCTTGGATGCGATGCTAGGTGTATAGCTATATGAAATGCAAGGCGTGATCTTCATTTTTAAAATGGTTGAACACAGGACTGAACTTTTTTGTGATTTAGAACATTGCCAATGTTTGAAGCGTCTATGCCTTTATTTGTAAATTTAAGTTTAAGGAAAAGACGTTTCTGTTCAGAACAGTCATTGTTTGTAACGCGTGCAGGCTTAAACAGTCTGTGATAAGCGATTTCCATTATAACGGAGTTCAGTATGTATTCTGGGATTGAAGAATCCGTGTAGGGGTTCATTCTTGCTTCCTGAAAAAGTTTATTAAGATTTGTAAAAGGAACAGAATAAAGTTTGCTGCGAATGTGATGAAGACCCAAGTTTTTGTTAACGTAAGGTAAAAAAGATGAAAAAGTGACATCATGTATGTAGGGTCGGTTGTATGAACGATGTCCGTGACTTCGTTTACGTCTTACGTTAAAATAAAAAAGTTCCATCACATTAACACCATTACACAATGGGCTTGATAGATTGCCTACACTTTGGATGTTATCCATAGGGGTATGCAGTGCCAAGCTGTTTAAATACAAAATTCTTCACGTTGTCTACGGAAGGGGGTACTCAAGGTGGGATTGTTGGTCCAGTGGTTTTTTTTTGTCAATTATACGCACTGTCATAGACAAGATGGAATGGTCAGGGGAGTTGAAATGTCCATAGAGTATCTGGTTACCCCCCATTATTAATCTCGAATCGCTGACTCTTTTATTTAAGGGCCCCTTGGTTTCGCCAACATAAATCAAACCACACAAGGTACACTCAATTACGTAAACAACGTTAGATGTTTTGCAATCTAGATGCTCCCAGCTTCTGGTGTTGTAATGCTTATTTGTCAGATTGCTGGTGAACCCTTAGTTGAAATGGTGGGATCCCGCTAATCTTCCACTAAATACATGTATTTATCCAAGATACTGAGATTGGTTAAAGGGGCATGATGTGTTCGTGAGACACCTAGTTTGGCAATTATTCACTTGCAATTGATTAATTCAACCTTACTACATATATTTCTATATCCATAACACACTGGACCTGACCTTATTTACACAAAATATATAGGAATACAATGTAAATGTATAAGATGTTTATGCTTGTGTAATTTCTTATTTGTTATTGAACATCAACTACAAGTAGTAAAAGTTGAAAAAAATTGGAATAATTTTTGCTAAGCACGGCTATTGTGACAGATAGTTTGGAGACGGATACCGCTGTTCGAAAATCAGTACTGTAATTGTTTATTGATGCCAGTTTGCACTTGAAAACTGTCGTATACGTGTATTTATACATTCACATGGCCATGAACCGATAAGGCAGTTGTTTACCAGTATACCGGTACGTACTCTTGTACTTAGGTATTTATTTAGATATGGATATCAACACACTATATTGAACTTTGTATTTTCTAACATAGCATATACATGTATTTTGAATAGTTCAGCTCATTCTTATTGTATTATTCATTCTTATTGTATTATTATATTATTATTTATCTTATTGGTATTTCAACCCTCTGTAAGAGTCCTGAAAATGTCTTTATAATAGGGCTGGAAAAACACCTTAAATGAATATTAAGTGTTCTTTAAACCACCAAAATTCAGTTATGAGTTTAGGCTATCTCAATTTAATTGAAACATATCAAAAAACGGCAGCGGTGAGAGATCTGTTTCTGGTGGCAGGGCATTTTTCTTTTGCCTGATAAATGACATTTTCGACTTCTCATGAACTGCTGGGCCGTCTCAACAAACTGGTTGTGCATGAAATGGTTAATTCAATAGTCCACACCCCTACCTGGAGCATACAGTTTACGACCAAAACGTGAAACACATTGCATTTAAAATCATCTTAACTTTATCAAAATTGTGTAATAATAGCCCGGGATGTACCATTCATCCTCCGGGAATGGGACAATTTTGGGACCAAAAAAAGCTATAAAATGTTTGCAAAATAAAACCGCGACCTTTTTATCAAGGTGATGATAAACTGATTGATTATGGCCTGTTTCACTTAAGTTTTCAGATTACTGATTTCTTTTAGTTTTTTATTGTAGTATATTTTTTTCTTCTTTGTCCATTTGCTGACAGGTGTCATGGCTTAATACATAAAACTTAGCTTGATTATATTTTAGAATAATTTTGGTCGTCTCAGATTTCTTGCTCACCCCGATGATATCAGTTTTATAACCACTAGGTCGTTGTCACTGCTGGTGGACCGTTTGAGTCCCCAAGGGTATACATAAACCTAGTACCTGGTATTTCGGTACCAGCTGTTCATCTTTATACTAAAGTAATATTTGGCACTGTTATTTAAATTCGGTAAATTGTCTAGCTGTTAGATTTTTTACCGTGGTTACTCTTAGACGGATTTCGGCTATACTTTTAGATATATTATTTGGCACTGTATGACACCACTTTATGTTTAGAAAATACACGACTTTTCAAAGGAGCTCAACTGATGAAGTCTAATTGACAGAAAACGATATCGTCTTGAGTTATAAACTTTGGTATTTGTTTACAATGGTTATAACTCTTAGGTCGTTGCCACTGCTGGTGGACCGTTTGAGTCCCCGATGGTATTAAACCTAGTATATTATTTGGTACCAGCTGTTCATCTTTATACTAAAGTAATATTTGGCACTGTTAACTATTTAAAAATCGAAAAGTGTCAAAGCAAGATACTTTTTTTTCAAACTCTTAGCGGATTTCGTCTATACTTTTAGATATATTATTTGGCCTTGTATGATAGAAAATACACATACTTTTCAAATTGGAGCTCAACTGATGAAGTCTAATTGACAGAAACGATATCGTCTTGAGCATTATAACTTTGGTATTATGTTTATAATATTTGTAAGGGTATTAAACAAAATGTCATCTGATTTGAGTTGAGCTAACTTTAAACCAAGAACGGAGACAGATTTATCACGGATATCTCTAATTGTCATGAACAGACTGGAAAATCTAGATGTTGGATCACATGCTTAAGAGTGGCGTCTTATGCCTTGAGTCAAATTCAATTAATACTGTTGAGAAACTCCTACTCACAATCGTTAAAGACTATCCAAAAACTACCATGGACCAGGTAACTGAACACTTCAGTTAATAAAGCCATCGTGATTGAAAAAAAAGTTCATTAATATATCGAGTTATAGTTAGCGAAATGCTGACTTTAAACACGATTCCTCAAATCGACTGCAATTTATCACTGAGTAGTTAAAAGGGTAATAGTTTATATAAAAATATTTCGATTTTTTGGTACTTTTACTACTTGTACTTGATGACGAATGACAAATAAAAGCTATACTTAGACAAACCAAATCTTACATTTCAATATATTTTGTGTAAATAAGGCCAGGTGCAGTGTGATATTCATATTATACAAATAGTAAGGTTGAGTTAATAAATTGCGATTGAAAAATTGCCAAACATGGCTTTCTCAAGCAATTATTACAATATATATCGGAATTTAACATTTTTATGCCTGTTTATCACATTTTATTCAATCTAAATTGTAAAAAGGGTGAAAATTGAAAAAAGACAGCTAATGCCCCTTTAAGCTCTCATAGGTTTATAGACCCTTTGTCGTCATGTGACCTTTCGAGTGAGAACTTTACATCCCAGTGGCCAAATTGGGAAAACATTAACTTTGGTTATTTTAATCATATCAATAAAGATACAAAATATAGTCACCTGATTTCTTTTATATAACTTCCAACATGGTTATCATTTGAAGACATAGTTTGAGTTTTGATGAAGTGGTAATTCTCCTTTGTTGGCGTACCGAATGCGAGCTGTAGGATGAACATATTTGAGATATTTTGCTCAAACTTGTGAAAAAGTACCTGGAGTAAATTTGCATTAGAAAATGAGTCTTTTATCGAAACCACTTGCTCATGATATTAATTCCTTGCTCTATAAAATGATTGTACGTTTAACATTATCTAGCATATCAGCTAATTTGGTAGATAAAACACTATATCATAAAGGGATATTACTACGTAAAAGGTTTACCACAGATTAGCCTAAATCAACACATTTGTCTTAAAGTTTTGTCGTCAGTTCCCCGTCTATGCCTATATATAGCAAGCAAACGTTGGAAGTGCGTGATGTGGATTCTGTGGTGTGTCTAATTTCTAGTTTGTTGAAATACATCAAATATACAAAATGTCACTCTTATATAACATCGTCTCATTATCTCCGAAGATTACATATATTGTCTAATAGAAATTCCTGTATACCTTTATAGCCATTTGGTGATGTGAAGAATCAAAGCGGTGTTGGACATAATAAGTAACATGATGGTTATAGGATGGTGTGTCTTATTTTGCTTTTTGTTTTAGAAATTTCTAAATTTATTTCACATTTATTGAATTAAATTGTACATACTCCATGTTCACATTATTTTGATATACATGTAAATAGCTGTTTACTAAATTATAGGTATTCTCTTTGAAATTAATTAAGCTCGATGTCCATGCCGCTTTTGAATTTCAGAAAATGATGTCTTTAAAATTTCTAATAGGAGTTTTGAATTTTGTTTAGACCCCACATCTAAACTACACTGCTTCTGGAATAAGCAATTGTACAGTATTGCTGAAAAATTTCGTGAACTACTTCCAGCATCATGATAAGGAGTAAAGATAAACACTCGACGAAACATTTGCTGGATATAATATTGAATTCTGTATGTGAGTTTTATGCAATACAAATACTGGGTATGCTATCTCAAATGCAGTATCAGTTGCAGATGTATAAAAAATGGAATTAGTCCTTTAAAGACGTACAAACAATATCCCGCGATTAGACCAAAACTTTGATTAAAAAGTATAAAAAAGATATACTGCCGAAAAATGTTTCAACATGTCATGCATATATTACCTACAAATAAAATACGCCGACGATGGATATTCTTTCCACCAATGTAAGATTACAAATATTTACTCGCCCATTATTGACATTCGATTTCTTATCACTTATTCTGAAAGGAACACATACACAGGTGTTAAATTTTGGGCAAGACAGTTCCAAAATAGAAATGTATCTTTTGTTTTCCATTGAATTACACTCACAGGACAGTGAGATCTAAATAAACTTGCATGATTTATGTTTTAAAAAATGTAATTATACCGAAATTTAATCCCCACGAATAAAAGCAATTACACTGTAAGCTTTCCAGAAAAGAGCGTTACTCAAATGCATACTTTCCTTTGGCGTAACCTAAGGAAAGTTTTTTCCCAGTATTTTTAGTAATGCCATATTTACCTGATGAATAGTAAACCTAATTAGAAAATAATATATGTTCCCCTCCGGCCCATTCCATCTTTCAACTCTTTAACAGAAAGCTAATGTCCGATTCACGTAACATGACAGGGCAGAGTAACCTTTTGAGTATCATACGGATGATTCTACTCACCATTAGGTTATGACAGGCTTCTCTGGGAAATGGTTTTATTACCAACTAGATATCCTTACGTATGGTGACCAGTCGAAACGATTAGTCTCACCAGTGTGATTGTAATATATTACCTGGAATTTAAATTCATTCAGGATAATTTGCCAGGTCAGCTGGGTTTTACTATACTTGGTTGTGTATGACCTTTGCCCAGACCAAGACCAGGAAATCAGTATTTATCTACAATCATATGTGCATCTAATCATATCCATGAAGGTCTCTATTCTAAATATAAAAAGGCAGAAACACTGACCGTTTGAGTTTTGAAGGAATTCCTAGAGTGAAACAGGGGCCAAAGAAATTTTGAAAACTTTTGAGAACTGAAGTTAAAATGAAGTTAAGTCCATTAGAATACAGCACACTGACTATACGAACAGTCTCAACGTGAATAACAATTGCGAATCCCAAACGGGATTGGATCAGGTGTCCGGAATATGTAATCGTCCCCTGTAAGCATGTTGCACCTGTCAATAATATTCCATGGAAACCTCTAGAGTTCGGTGAAAAAGTCATTTGTCAGTTTTATCCATGTCAGGTATTCCTTTCATACAAAATAATCATATAAATGGTACCGGAGCACCAAGTATTGGATTTATGTATATCCACGGGGACTACAACGGTCCTCCAGCAGTGTTAACGAAAATTTCATATTATGATCATTTCCCCCAATATGAAATCTTATTGTAAAAATAAAATGCTACAAATTTGTTAGGAGTACAATATACCAGATTTCAAAGGTCGAGATTATTCGTGACTCAGAACTCTTTATTCTTATGAAGTCCTGTGTGGCGTCGTGTAGTGTCTGTAGTGAAAGAGGAAGCACACCCTCTTTCAACTTGATAAGTAGCCCAGCCACCAGGGAGTTTCAAGGCATCCGCAGGACCAATAGTCCTTGACAAAGCTAGATCAATAATGTCAAATTGGACTGTCCTAAACCAATACATTTTTGTACTTAGATCTTTTGAATAAAAACAAACATACAATATTGCAACTAGGAATTGCGATTGAGTGCCTTTGGCGGTGAGATATGGTAGTCGACATTAGACATTGTTCCTGGCCCCAGTCTGTTCTTAGAAATTTTTTTGACCTATCAGATTGCTCTTTTAAGAGTGTTCTTAATCATTATGATTGTGTTTCTCGGTAGATCCCATTTTCATACGTTAATACGTTGCAAGAAACAAGCAATGTACAAGGATGTGTCAGTCTGTGATTGGATGTTAAAGAATTTAACTATTAAATTTGAACACCAGAGAAAGAAAACATTGAGATGAAAAAACGGTAACACAACAGATGCAAACCCTCCCCCCCCCCGAAAATACTAAAGAGAGACTCGAGAAAGCAGGCGATAGATTGCAGAGGAACACCAGTTCTAGGGTAAAATCTAGCTGTCACCAAGGTAATAGAAACAAAATTGAAATAATGCAGATGAGTGGTTCATATTCCCGAAACCAACTGAAAGTTAACCAAACACATATTGTCAAGATTATGATTTTTATAGGTTGGCAACACCTGTATCTGTCAATGACATTTACATTCATATGATAAATAGGTAACAGAAGACACGTGAAGTCATTACATTTGTTGGGTAGATTTTCGTAATTAAACATTTCAAATTATCTCCTAACGCATAATATTTAACATTAACACCTGATAAAACAAATACACACATCACAAATGTTTGATACATTTACGTTTTGATAAGTACTTTAAAATATACTTGCTCTATCGCTAGAAAGAACATCTATCGTTTCCATCGTAACAAGGAACAAGATACAAATCAATGGTCGGGTTCGACCATCAAAAATAGCCTGGCAACTGTCAAAGCAGGGAACGGTTTTTGCGCATGGCAATAACGGAATACTTGTGTAGTCCATCACATGAAGAGCAGAATATGTGCACAAATGTGGGCAAAAAGAATTTAAAGTAAATGTACATTTCCTAAATCTATTGACAAATCCGTCGAATCCGGTAAATAATAAGTATGGGCACAGGAAACAATCATTGTACATCAGATTTGGTGCTCATGGGTAAAAAGCATTAAAAGAAAAAAATAACCAAATTATTATTGTTGTTCGTTTAAGAAATGAAAGTATTAGTATGCAGTTATCTTTCATGACAAGAATTGGTTCATCAAATAACCATTGTGTATCAATTTTAATTTTACCCGCCTGAAGGATTTCAATGACAAGGAAATCATTGAGGTGGGAAAAGCCAACTTAAAAGGAAAAAAAAATAAAATGCAAAAGAAAAACTATGGAAAGCAGGTGGTAGAGAAACAGTTTCCAAGTTTGTGGTTCTAAGGGGGTAGTTAACTGATAAGCAGTCACCAAATAAAATGAAATAAAGTTGAAACAAATCATGGTCCCGAAACCAAGTAGAAGGAACCAAATACGTAAACATAGGCTAGATACATAATGTTAAGAATACAATTATATTTGCAAAAACAGCTACAATAGTAGTTATATTCAGAAGATAAATAGGTAATAGAAACACGTGAACTAGTCACATACGCGTGGTAGATATTTAAAACAACGTGATGTCGAGTTATTTATTAACACTTAACAATTAACATTAACACCTAATGATTCAGACACAAGAAAACAATATCTTTCAATACAGGAATGATTCAATCTTGAACAAAATATTTTCATTAGAAGGTAGTCACACCTCAATGCCCTTACCACTAAATTAGTGTTAAAAAGCGATATTGACAGCTAGAAAGTATTGTGTCTGCCTTAGGAAAACCTTCATCACTAGTGTATTTCAAATGGATCTCTTTCTTTTCTGTACAATTATTTATAAAACATCATTGTTAAAGTTTGCATCCTTACTATTCTTCATATACCTAATTTTAAAATTTGGTATGGTATCATTCTTCCATGAACTCTTTGCTTACCAAACTTCTAACACATATTAAACAAGGTCTTCTGAAATACTGTATAACGGCCTACTCAAGAAGCGGAGTCAATCAGAAGTGGTTCCTTAAGAATTTAAAGGAATTGTTGGAACATTTAAACTCTCCAAATTTCAAACATATTACAAGCATCAAGTCTTTTGATTTTTCAACCCTTTACACAACAATCCCTCATCAAAAACTCAAAAACAGATTAACATCTTTTATACAAAACTCTTTTGTATATAAAAATGGTGATCGCAGATATGCATATTTGGTGTTAGCTCATGAAGAACCTCATTTTGCCAAGGAGCACTCTGATTCCAATAACAAGTACACTGAAGACGATATTATCAAGATGCTGGTGTTTCTAGTAGACAACATCTTCGTGGTTTTTGCGGGAAAAGTTTCCCAACAGATTGTCGTCATTCCAATGGGTACCAATTGTGCACCTCTCTTGGCTGACATATTTTTGTATTCATATGAAGCGGAATTTATACAGTCTCTGCTCCCCAAAGGAAACAAACAGTTAGCACCTCGGTTCAATTTTACTTACAGGTATATCGACGATGTGCTATCCATAACTAATTCAGAATTTCAGAATTACCTCGGGCAGATGTATCCTGTTGAGCTAGAGATCAATGAGATGACAGAGAGCAACACATCTGCTTCTTACCTAGAATTTGCTCCTGTCGATTGGACGGAGACGGTCAACTTCACACATCCCTCTATGACAAACGATACGGTTTCAATTTCCATATCACAAACTTCCCGTTTCTAAGTAGTAATATTCCATATTCTCCTGCCTCTGTCGTTTTCATTTCACAACTTATACGTTATGTCAGGGCATGCTCTTCTGAGAGCTAAACGACTAGCCAATAAACTACTTACACAAAGTTACGATGTTGAACGTCGTTCAAGAAGTTTTATGGTCGATACGGGGATCTTGTTAAACATTATGGATCACGGCCACAAAAAGTGACTCCGTCTCACCAATCATGCTTTTCACCGAACTTGACCTCATCACCTTTTTACCGAATTTGACCCGTTCATCGAACTAGAAAAGTTTCCATGGAACATTTGCGACGGGTGTGGCATGCCAGCAGAAGACGCTGACTCCTTCCGGACACCTGGCCTTAACCCGTTTGGGATTCGTAATTGTTCTTCATGTTGAGACCATTTGCACATCTAATTCGTCGTGTTATAATGGACTTGAGTTTTGATTATTGATTGGTACTTCTTCAATTTTACTTAGAAAGCATGGAGGAAGTGAACATATCAGTCAAGTATATTCAACTCTCGGTCCATAATTTAGAGGGTATTGGGGTTGTCGTCATGGTCCCATGAGAGGTGATTTGTATAATTCCCTAGGTTCAATAAAACTGTGAAAACAAAATTCGGCCATTTTGAATCAAACGTTATCTAAACAAGGTTGACTTCGTAACATCATAACTAGAAACCTTACGAATCATTATATTTTAGTATATAACCTAACAGTTTGTATATACATAATTATGCAGTTAGGCCGAAATTCTAATACTTTACGTTACTTTTTAGTAACCTAAAAGAACCAACTTAAAATCGTCGCAGAACTTCGGCTTAATATAACACAAATTATTAAGCATGATACTCTATATTGAAATAACAAAATAATGGGTAAATATTTTCGTAAATATATCTTAAACAATAAAGCATCGCTTGCAAGTGCACACAGACACACACGTTTCTGAATTAAACGTCAGTATTGCAGTTCGCCAGTCTAATTAAAAACCCGAAAGTTTATCGAATGGCAAAGAGATGTAATTCATTTTCTACAGATGAAACCGTCAACCCTTAAAAACATTTTATCCCATTGGGATGAAAACAAATGACTACGCATGCCTACGAACTTTCCGATTTGAGGTTTGTATGAATTTTGCCCACAATACCATTTGTTTTTTTGATACATGCCCACTAATATTATTTACTGTTTTCAAATTGGTAAAACTTTTAAACAAGCCAATATGTACACGTGTAATTAATAAGAACTTTACATCTTTATACAAGGATATAATATCACTTAAAGAAAAATCGCGCCATAGCCGCCGCTAATGTTGCTTTAAGTCATGTGTGTGAAAGTTTCTTAAATGGGACGTTGAACAAAAATGCAACCAACCAAAGCCATTATATATGTACATTTTGTATATTACTTTAAGAAATGTTGAGTGTGGCATACAGCAGTAACCACCACCACAAACTACAAAAGTACCTAAAGGTTTACTTGGGAAACTTATATTATAAAAAAAGATATAAGAAGAGATAAATAGATTTCAAATTGTTACGGATTTCTTACCCCCAAAATAATGATTTTGGACAAAGATGGACCTATGAGAAATTTGGAGGGAATATATACAATACAGAAATAATTAATATTGCGATAAACGACAATCTTGTTTACTTCATTTGTAATCATATATAGTTATAATAGATCTTTGTCTAAATCTAGAAATCAATTACTTGAATTATGAATGTACATGTCCTCACTTTTTTACTGACGAGAGAGAGAGAGAGAGAGAGAGAGAGAGAGAGACAGAGAGAGAGAGAGAGAGAGAGAGAGAGAGAGAGAGAGTTTTCTTGTAGAAAATTTATAAATATCTTACAGAAAACGCTAATGTTAACCATGTCAGCTGATATATGGTGGATTTTATTAAAGATCGTACATGTAATGTGAAATATATACCCGTTTCAAATGTATCTAGGATGATATAGTGGAAAATAAGTTCCATTCACAGTAAAGTAGTTCGAAACCCACGCAATCCGACCCTACTAACATTTTACCTAAACCCTTATAAAACTAATGAAGATTAAAATACAGACCAAAACCAACGCCAGACGAGTGGTTAGATGAAGTCTCCCACGTCATTTCCGCTGGAACCTAACAAATTTTAAAGTAGGAGTGCCACTTTACTCGCGGAAGGCTGGTGGTCTCCTCCCGTGTACTTTGTAATCGGATTCTCTCCTCCGTCATTAAAATATAGAAATCTCGGATACTAAAAATTAAATCTGCAGGATGTACTAGGATACCTTTACATATCTGGACAAACACAATGGAAATCCAGTGTGTCACCATGTATCTAAACATTTGATTAGAGTGGCCCAAAACACAATTGAAACAGAAACAAAACAAACAGTTAAGTCAACAAACGTAACTATATATTTGTTTATCCATCGCTGATAGCTCTTCCCATTTAATCATTTTATCTATATTGGTATATTGTGGTATAGAAACGGTGATTTAAAACACTTAATCTTTAGGCTTGGAGTAGAGTAAAATTACGTGTTGGTATTTCTCATGGTTTGAAAACTAATCATTACCAATCTAAACATGTTGCCATATCAGTATGTAAACATAGAAAATCAAAAGCTTCCTTAAAACAACAACAATAGAATACAGAATAGTCAAAATACATATATAATACATGATACTAGGATTGCATTCCGATTCAACATGTAAAGATAAACCGTATGTTAAAATCGCCTATAGTCCACGACTTTTTTAAATTCTGAATTGATGGTCAGCAGTGCAACAGACGCACCATGCAAATGATTATGCATATTCATGAGTGATGACGTTGGGTGGTCTGGTGAATTCCATCGACCGCTTACCGTCAATAACACGTGCAACCGTCTGACATTTTCGATAGAGTTAGAAATACTGGGGAACATGGAAATCTAGTATTACATATGAATATTAGTAATCGTGAATACCAGAATTATAGTTTTACATAATGGACTAACTGAAACAAATGTTCAAGACGACGTTTCTGTCAATAATACTTCATAAGTTGAGCTCGAGTTTGATAGCAATGTATTTCGGGGAAAAAAAGTGGTATCATACATGACCAAATTATAAATCTAAATGTATAGCAAAATCTGTCTAATGGTACCAACTGTAAAAATGAATAAATTAACCCCGGGGTAGAATTTAAATGGTGTAATCTCAGTGAAATACTACTTGGTATAAGATAATCGGATGGTACCGAAATACCAGGTACTGGCTTTATGTATACCATCGGAGACTCAAACGGTCCACCAGCAGTGTCCATCACCCAGCGGCTATAAATATTATAAACGATAATAAAGTCACAGTCTCCCCAAAGACGAAAGAACAAGACTACAATTAAATTATTCTCGGTAAAATTAGAATTACTTACCTATAATTCTTGTTTGATTTTTGCTGTTCCCACCAAGATTTCTTACACTTGTATGAAGTCGGCAAAGGAATCCATTTTTCTGATTTTTGGTGTGACGCATGATTATATTGATATATATCAAACTGTTTTATTTTTTTACACACACATATATATATATATATATATATATATATATATATATATATATATATATATATATATATATATATATATATATATATATATATATTAATATCCACCTTCGAAATCGTCGTCTACGCAAACATATTTTAATTAGAAACGACGAAAGCCAGGTGATAATGAATAAAATCTGCATCACCACACACATTTGCTATGCTACTGAACAATTCGCAACAGGTAAAAAACATACCTGGTTAAGTGAGGATCACCTTGGCCTGGTGTGTAGAAAATTGCACCTTTAAAAGTAAAACTGCAGAAGTACCAATGTATAATCGAAACTCTAAATCCAATATAATACGATAAATAAGATATACAAATGGTCTCAACATAAAGAACATTTACAAATCACAAACGGGTTGTGGTAATGGGGTCAAAGTAAACAGAAAAACGAATTTAACATACTTTCGAGTTCCTCTCGAAGGAAGTAAAAACGGAGTACTTATGGATAATCGAAACTACCAATTCAATTAAAATATGAAAAAATGGATATAATTATTATGGAAAAAATGGATATAATTATTATGGAAACCTCACGAGTGAAAAGATCAAACGGTCATAGTTTAAGATCTGATTGGGGCAAAGGGAGTCATTGTATATGATCGTGCTCCAGAATACTATCTAAAATGCCTGAGAGGGGAATTTCCCCGTAAACCATAAAGTATCTCATTTCTAGATAGCACGGCTTCTATCCCCGCTGGAATCTAGACTGATTTTGTGAGAGTATTTGCCAGGTTACATGCAGAGGGTCGATGGTCACTTAAATTCCTGGGTACATTGTACCCGAGTTTTCTAATGCGCCATTAAAAACCGGTCGTCACCATATTACTTAAAAATGTACATTTACATTTTCCGTATTCACTCTATGTTAAGACGTATTTCGTACTTGCATATGGGAAATTAATTCCCGTAGGGATCCGCGTATGTATGCATACATGAAATGGAATTGCTTGTGAGACTTGTGTTGGGAATCTCCAACAATTAACAACAAATTATGAAAGTTGTTTAAACGAAATACAAAAAAACCCCAAAAACAGGCACTAATTTTAATTCATGAATTAAAGAGAAATTAAAAAATAACAGATTATTTTATTATCTGTCATGTAGATAGATCGACCGTATTCACCTTAGCAACATGGACTAAATGTCCCTGCAATGGAAAAATGCGTCGAACGCATGTAAATATCACAGGTACTTGTGGGCAGGGCCATCTAAGTGTGCCTTGCCCCTAATCGCTTGTTTTTTTAGTCTATTTTATTTATTCATTTCATCAAAACATTGTAATTTAGGGATATACATGTACCAAGAAATATGACCAACAAACAGACTTAAAGCCAAATGTGGTTACACCCTACACATGTATATACATGTAATTACATTACATATAGTTATAGAGTATCTCATCCCTATTTGTCAGCAGACGATACTATTTCAGCATTCTAAAAGAGTAACTTGGACTCAACACACTTCCTGGAAACCCTACATACACTTTCACCGATTTCTCTACCTCTGAAATATTAAGATAGTCATAAATCCTTTCTCAATTCGTTTGGAAAACCGACAAGTGACGCGAGTCTTGAATTGCCATACATTTATTGAATACCAAAGATGCATAAAAATCCCTATAAACACCGATTCATTGCGGGGTCATCTAAGTGCTCCTCCAAATTTTTATCTATTAAACTCACCAAACTTTTTACATATCTAAATTAAGTTCTTCAGAAGTTCTGTACAATGGCCTACTCAAGAAGCGGAGGCAGTCAGATGAGGATCCTAAAGTGTGTGTAGTTTAATACACGATCTGGCACAATGTACATATTTAGAGTGAAGCTATCTAGATTGATCCAAAACGATACTAATCGTTCTGGCTTAAGATATCTCCAATTGCACAGTAGATCATCCACCCCAAGCTATCTACATACAATAATAGGTCCTCCATCCCAAGCTATCTACATAAAATAATCGTTCTGACACAAAAATAGATCCTCCACCCCAAGCTATCTATATACAAATAAAAATTGTGAAATTTACTTCCAAAAATACCAAAACCATTTTCTCTATAAATCATTTTGCGACCTCTCCAATAAAAATTTGAAAGTTACTTCCACATATACCAACCATGTTCCTCCAATAAAAATTTGAAATTTACTTCCAAAAATACCAAGCATGTTCCTCCAATAACAATTTAAAATTTACTTCCAAAAATACCAATCAGGTTCCTCCAATAAAAATGTGAAATTTACTCCCCAAAATACTAACATCTTTTTACCCACTCCCACACAAAGCCGAACCAAGTTCCTCCAATAAAAATTTGAAATTTGCTCCCCAAAAACCACCACCATTTTAATCATGGCAGAAGCTAATCCACCTTTATCCGAAAATTGGAAATTTCTCCCCCACGAAATAAAATTACAGATTTTTTCGAACTTACCCGTTTTCAAATTAAAATAAGATATTCGTAACAAATACGTGTGGTGCATCTAATACCTTTAATGACCTCACGAAAAATGGGAGGAAGATAAAAATTGGATGGTAATTCTCGAACGTCGAAAGTATTGGGAAGTATTCAACGAAAAAGGTGAAAAAATGAAAACTGTCCTCAATATTATGCTCTGCTTCCTTGAGATGTAAGAATAGATTGGGTGGAACTGGTGAGATTAGCGGAGGGTAGAGAGGTTGTAACTAAAAGTTGTATGAAAGACATCTCCGAAGGTAATGATTTTACATATACGGATTGTATGGAGACTTTCAGAGAACATGTTACTATTCCTGAACATCAAGATTATCACAATTTGTGCCATAACGGTTCTAGAGGTTTATATTATGTTATCCTATTATGTTTTTATATGGAATATAGAGAAAAAGAGTTTTTTAAGGAAGGGTTGTTGGGGCTTCTTTTGGACAGTGTTCATGTTGACGAATCTTTAAATATAATATCTCCAATTGTTTCTAAATATACGAAGTCTATTATTATCGATTGGTATTTGGATTTTTAAATAGGAATAGTCCCTAGAATATAAATGCTTACATTGAAAGAATTTGGCGGTTATTAGAATACGCTCAAGATGATTTAGAAAGTTGTACGGACTATGGATTAGTAAAATTTTATAAAAGTTTGCATATGATTGGTGTTCTTTCACTGGATAGAGATTTTGCTACATGGCTAAAAGAATTACGTAATAGATTTAGAAAAATATCATATAAGTAGAATGCTGATTAAAATCTTATCTTTTTTTTAATTTATGTGAAAAAAATTGAAATGAAGTAAATGAAATCTCATCAAAATATAAAAGTAGGATGTCATATGTAACAATCAAGAATTTTGATGAAACTAAATTATCTTTGGGACCAGTTAAAACAATAAGTAAACCTCACACCTATAATATGATAAAAAAATTATATGATGGGAAGCCCCTTTTTGCACGAACACCCAAATTATTTCACTCGGAGTGTTTTCAAATCATGATCCGAAGACACATCAAATAGACAATTACAATATGTCCTTTATATGTTTTGAAGAGCACAAGGGTAAAAGTGAAAAAGAAAAGTTTATTAGAATTATTGAGAAAATTACTCATTTTATTCGAACAGAAATGGGTAAACTTGATCCTGAATTGGAGAAAGTAGGAGTAAAAAAGAGAGCAGTTAATTTAGAAAATCTTAATATTTTAAAGTATAGTAAATCGAATGCTTCTCCATCAATCTATGCGCAGGTGATTATGGATCAAAAGAAAAATATAATTTCTAAATTTTCAAGAAAAGCAACGACGAAGGAGGCTAAATAGAAGAATGCTAAAAAGAAAATAAGGAATGGTTTTGTTACTCTTGATATAAAAGATTATATGGAAGAAAAAACACATTGCGCAATTATATGCGGTGATACAGGGTCATAAACAAAAACACCGCCCTTTCCGAAAGCCAAAAGTTCTAATTGTAGACGTCTATACGAATTGGGTTCTTTCTTACTACATTCAAGGAAAAATGGATAAAAATCAGGCATTTTTATAAATGGTTATAAAGTTTAATAGAGTTATAAGTCAGTAATTACTTCAGTAAATTCAGTAATTACTACAGTAAATTTAGTAATTACTTCAGTAAATTTTAGTAATTTTTAACCTTTAATGAAGCATACTTCAGTAAAATTTAGTAATTTTTTACTAAAATGAAAAGAATATTACTCGTTTTTTTTTTAACGCTTTACTAATATTATCGATAATTCTTACTCTATTAAGAGTGAAACGTTATGAAAAATTGGAATTTCTTCGATATAAAAAATATGGAAATGAATGAATTACTTTCTATTGAGACACCAGAGAGTGTTTTGAAAACTTAAAAAAATAACGCCGATACTACATCAAAAGATGATACCTCCAGAGATAGACTTTGTGCTTTAGTCGCTGGAGGTAAATCCAAACAATTTTTGGGAAAAGGTTTAAGTTTGGCCGATGTGGAAGGATCAACGGATGAAGAGGTAGAAAAAATTATTAAAATTTATCAAAGAAATTTGGGTTCCCTCATGAGTAATGCTCTTGGAAATTCATTAATTTCGTTATACGTATCAGGATTATCTTATTTGGGGTTTGAAGTCGATAATCCCTCATAACTTATGAAAGCATTAGGCGATGATCCTTTTTTGGACATCGCAATTTCTGAATTCTGTTGCTATTTATATTATAGATATGGCATATATCTCGTTCCTCTCACTGCTACCTTAACATCGGCTAGACACATAAAAAAGTCTTTTAAAAATGGAACAGACACGAAAGGAGAGATCTCCAGTGGAACCTCTAGAAACGAAGAATCCGAAAAGGGTGGAAGCGGGTAAAAAAATCGCTGCGGCTCGAAAAAATTAAAAAGTCGAAGAATCAAGTGAAAAATCTTCAAGCGATAAATGGTCGTGGCTTATGCCGGCTGCAATAGTAATAGGCGGCAATTTTATTCTCAATAGTTTAAACAGGCCTCAAAATATAATCCTCGAAAAACCTACAGAAGATACAGCTATAAAAGCTGATCCGTTTGCCATGAATTAATTTTTTTTCTAATGAAACTAAAAACAATGTCTTCAGAAAAGAATATAATAAACACATTATATCACGCCGGTGTAGACACGGCGATTGCGATTGGTTTCGCGCAACTGTCCAAAAAAAATTTAAAACTCAAACAGTCAAATTAGAATTTGATATGGCCGACATAGGGATGATCATTGCCGACTATGCTTTGGCGATGTATACGAAAGTTCAACTCGTGAAAAGGGGCATTATTCCCGAGGATATTATGAAATAAAAAATATTTTTTGTTTAAAAATGGCGAGTGCTGTAGCAATGATGTTAGGTGGTGCTGTTGTAAATGCTTTTGCATTCACGGGAGCAAACTATTTATTTAATAATCATGACGAGCAAAAAAGACACGATGAGGCGGTTGAAAAATTAGCTCAGGCAAAGGCAAAATGGAACCGTGAAAGAGAAAAAAGTTATATAATTTAAACGAGCGTTTGAGAAAAGAAGGTCATTCTATTTATACGGAAAACGAAGTGGACGATGCCATGAGACTTTATTCAAATATAACTGGTTATAAGATACCTCCAGAACCAGAATTGAGCGATTATTACCAAACTTCAGAAAAACAAAAGAATAATGAGTTAATTTTTGCTGCCTTGGGTACAGCATTAGTGTATTACGGTGCGATGAAAATAAAAGGTTGATTAAGAAAAAATGGAAAGAAAAATGAAACAGATATCTTTTAGCTCCAAAGGTTATTGGAAGGTGAAAGAAGCTATAAAACAAATTGGCTAAAGCATCGGGTGCAACGGAACAACAAGTCCTTGATTTTCTCAAAAACAAACATTTGGCAAATTTATTTACCCCATCCTAAAAAATAATAAGACCAAAGTTCGAATTAGTTGAAAAGAATGAAATACAACAAGCGGATTTATTATTCTTACCTCATGATAAAATAGGTCAAAATATTTATAGATACGCATTAACCGGGGAAAATGTTGGAACTCGATACAAAGAAACAGAACCTTTAACGAGTAAAGATAGTAAAGAAGTGGCCGCTGCTTTTGGAAAAATTTACGCTCGTCATCTAAAATTTCCTTAACTTTTACAAGTCGATTCAGGCCGTGAATTCATTGGCGACGTATCTAAATTAATGTCTAAACATAAAACGAATTTAAGAAGAGGTAGAGTCGACATTCTTCGTGATCAGGCTATTGTCGAACGATTTAATAGAACTCTAGAACATTTCACTTATCAGTACGATAAGGAAATGAAAATCCTAAGAACGGAACAGAGAATAGTTAAAACGGATACCAAAAGTGGTGGAAGCGATTAATTCCCAGACTAAAAAAAAACAATAATTAAATCTATTGAAAAAACAAAAAAACCATTTGCCCCATACCAACGTTAGATAATTCTATCAACCCGGTGAATTAGAAGGTTGAAAAAAAAGAGAGAGACCGATCCCATTTGGAGTGTTGACAAATACGAAATAGCTCGTCGTTTAAAACGCAAGGTATAGATGTGTATTATTTACATCCTCCAGCACCACAAAGACATTTTGTGAGAGAGGAGTTATTAGTCGTTCAATAATATTATACGCGTAAAACGTATAATATTAAGAAGAAATTTCAAAATCCAATGTCTCAATGCATATGTTAAAATTTTGTCCTCTCTGATATAGACTTTCGTGTCATTGGGCGACAAAGCGACTTTCTTAATGACTAAACCGTAAACAACCTGTTTCATCGATCGTAATAAATTCTTCGTCTTTTCTAAAATATTTCCTTGAAAATTTTTCACAATCCATAAAATCAATCTCTTTCTTAGCCACACCTTTTTGACGCCTTTTGCTCTCTTGACGATGCTCAAATCGTCTAATAATAAGGCGTACATTTTCGGTTTTAAACCAATAAACATAATAATCACATCGCCTCCACACTCAGACTTAAAAATGCCTCTGACTTTCTTATTTTCATCTTTAAACGCACGAAGCTCCTCCTTCGGGATGTGTTTGAAACATGAATGATCGTCTGGAAAATTGGAACAATCAAATTCTTCCGCATGTATCACCATGTCTTGATATGCGTCATCCGTTTCTACCTCCACCACCAAACTGTCTGTATCCGTATACAATAATTTACATTGACCGCCATATTTTTTCTTCAAGAAATTATAATACCAGTTGTACATATGATACTTAGACAAATCGAGAATTGACATTCCAACGTAGACGGGTTTATTCAAGTAACATTTAGTTTCCTTAAATGAGCCAATGCTAGATCCTCATTGATGATATTCACTCGTTCTAAAGCGGGATTACCATTGATTTTTCTATTTTTTTTTTCGTTCAACTTACGAACTTCTTCTAAATTATCATCACTACTCTTGAGATATTGAATATTTTGCCTTCTTCGAACATTCTCCATCGTTTTGCCGTATACTGAATTAGTCATCTTTTTTTAAAAAAAAAATCTGTATCAAAATCGTTTTTAGATTTCTTTATAAGCTCGGTGTTTAATTTAATATAGGGCTCCATCCATGGCTTTTCGTCAAAACTTAATACTCGATGAACTTTTTTCAACTTCAATCCTAATGATAAATATAATCCCAACGTCTTCTCCTTATCGCCCAAATTCGGAACTAGTTTCTCTGGACCGGTGTCTCTAAGACCACTTTTCTTCATCGGTTCATTTTTGATATTCAGAAAGTTCTTCGATATCAACTTTGATGCGTTCAGGGGCTGAAGGATAATCGTTGTGTAAATACCACGGATATTTCAAGTCCATATATAAATTCTATTTCTCACCTTCTGATGGATTGATGGGATCTTTAACGTCGTCCACCCATTCAAAATTTCTATAAGGTAGAGGTTGAGACACAGCTTTTGCATTTAAAGCATTAGCATCCCAATACATGATGTACGTACTAGGAATTTCGGTATCATAATCTTTTAAATAATGATTATTGGCCTTAGAATAACGATTAGGTACCACGGTAATTCCTCAACGCATTCCTTTCTCGATAAAAAGATGTTGATCCAAATCGGTTAAAAGTTCTAACTCGATTTTCGTTATCTTCAAAAGTGCATCCCACGATAAACCAGGCGCAGTATGATAGTGGCAAGGATCTAAACCGTGTTTTATACTAGTAGCTCGAAAATTCTCGAACACATCGCTCAACAACAGAACATCGGTCATGAGATATGATCGTGATAATTGCCCATAGTCTAACAATTAAATTATTTCCAAATTTGGAGCACGTTCGTAGTCTTCTTTGCTGATATGTTCTTGAGGAAGGCTACTATAAAACTTTTCTTTAGGTGGGAGACTGGTTTCATAAAATCATCCAAATATATCCCTGTATTCATATGGATAAATACCCTTCATCTGAAGCAATTTTAATTTTTCTTTGAGTGGAAGACTGGTTTTTTCGGATCTTTCAAATGTATCTATATATTCTTTGAATACTTTTTCTAGACTTGGAAAATTGTCGTTATTTGCTACTAATTCCGACAACAAACTTTCCATGAATTGGTAACTATCCAAAAATCGTAATTGAACGAGAGTAAACGACATAAATTTTTCACCATTAACCGGAATGCAGCTTATATTTCCTGATACCTGCGCAATCTCTTGAATAAGTAAATGCCCATCATACCCCTTCAAGTTATGAAAAATGACTGGAATAGGGGGTCACGTTCTTTTTAATGATCAGCTTTAAATTACACTTTTTATGAGCAGCTCCACGATATTTTCCTGTGATATGACAACGATCACGTACTTTTTCACCTTTATCTTTCTCTGTTATTTGTAAATTAATACGTTCACATTGTTTCCTTAAATTTCTTATCACATCCTTCTTCCCCCACATTTTTCCATCTCTTTTAAAATTCTCTCCTTTTGACCCTGTAATTCAGAAAGTTTTCGTTTTTCATCCTCAAAATTTTCTTCACAAATCCAACATTCCATTGCTGCCTCAAATCTCGCCCCATCTTCACTTTCCCATGTCATAAACACCTTGCTACTGAATACTTCATTTATTTTTGTCTCCTCTTTTTGTAGTCTTCAAAAATTTGAGTATTGCTCTCTTTCTACGAAAAATGACAGGATCTTCCTTATAATTTTTCCATACAACTTGATAACCAAAACTACAACCTTCGTGGATCGAATTTAGGTGAGTTCTTTCACCCGCCTGTTTCTTAAAGGGCTTGGTGATACATTCCAAATCCGCATAAATAACGCATGGTGCCCACATTTTATAACGAAAATTTCTAAATTTTTCTAAAAATTATTTCCAGGTTTTTGCATCTTAGGGATGACAAGAGCGTCATTCACGCCCAGACAATCATTTTTATGTCTCTCTAAACAATCCTCGCGGGAAAATAAATGAAGACATCGTCTGCAAGGATATTTTATTAGTGCTTCCTCCTCGAACTAGTCTCGTCAATTCATTAACACAACAATAATGCCATTTCTGGGCGCTGTCCATTATTAACATTAAATCTGCTTCTTTCCTCTTGGTTTCCAAAGGTCTATGTTTTCCATTTTTACCGGATTTGTATATATGTCCTGGACATTCTATAGATTTATACTTTAGTATCTGAATTTTTTTATATTGTATTATCACCATCCGGTTGTTATGTAACGTGGTATATAACAAGCCTATCCTTCTTCCAACCATAAACGTTGATCGAAAGATTGTTTTGTTTTTCTATTCTAGAAATCTCAGAGACTGGTGTGGGGAATGGAACGTCCTTCAAATTAAGTCTATCCATATAATTTTTATATTTGGTGACACGTTGATGGTTTTTCTTAATTTCCTCGTGATATAATGAACAAAGTATAGAATAGACGACACATTTGTCGTCTTTATATTTAATGTTGATGATAGATTTTGTATTTTGAAGCTTTTCAGGCAATCTGATATACGAGCTCCCAGCGAAAGGTTGATAAGTAGCGAAATTTAAATATAGCATCTTGCAACGGTGAAATCTCCATCCAGATCCTGAAAAATGGACTTTTTCGATGCTGGTCATCATGCTACTTTCTATTTCTTGAAGAACCTCTTCAATTGTTTCGGGTGATAGCACCACTCCTGACTCGTTGCTTACTAAAGAATGTCCTATCCGCCATTTCTTCACTTTTCTCAAATTGTAGCGTGAATGCGATCTGAAATTTTATAGAACCAACTCTTTCGAACTCGTTTTCAATCTTCTTAATGATAAATTTCCTCAACTGTTCGAACATCTTTTTATAATCCCTGAATGTGTCCACATTTCTCTTTACCGATCTATAAAAATGTCTAAACTGTGCACAATCTTCAAATTCTTCCGAATATCCCTGTATACGTTCATTCATCACTTGATCGAATTTAGGTCTTAACAAATATAAATCTTTCTTAATCTGGTCTTTGGTCGTCGTCCCTCCAATATGATTCGAAATAAAATCGCAAATACTTTTCATTGAGATTAGTCCCTTACTGTAAAAAGATTTTAGTGTTGGAAGGAAAGACATGATTTTTTTCATGATATTTTTTTTCTATTTCATTTCAGTTTTTTCACAGAATTTTTTTAGTTCAGAAGTGGGTAAAAGATGTTAGTATGTTGGGGAGTAAATTTCAATTTTTTTTTAGAAATCTGATTGATATCTTGCGGAAGTAAATTGAATTTTTTATTGGAGGAACATGCTTGGTATTTTTGGAAGTAAATTTCAAATTTTTATCGGAGGAACATGCTTGGTATTTTTGGAAGTGAATTTCAAATTTTTATTGGAGAGGTCGCGAAATGATTTATAGAGAAAATGGTGTTTGTATTTTTGGAAGTAAATTTCAAAATTTTTATTTGTGGTTGAGAACCCACCTTACCCTAGAACGATTATTGTATATAGATAGCTTGGGAAGAGGATCTATTTTTGTGCCAGAACGATTATTGTATGTACATAGCTTGGGGAGGAGGATCCATTATTGTATGTAGATAGATTGGGGTGGAGGATCTATTATTGTATGTAGATAGCTTGGGGTGGATGATCTATTATTGTATGTAGATATCTTGGGGTGGAGGATCTACTGTGCCAGAAATTGGAGATATCTTGAGCCAGAACGATTAGTATCGTTCTGGATCAATCTAGATAGCTTCACTCTAGATATGTACATTATGCCAGATCGTGTATTATGCTACACACTAATGAATTCAAAAGAATTGTTGGACCATTAAAAGCCACCAAATTTCAAACATATTACTATTTTATGAAGGTACATTCTTATTCCAATAACAAGAACAGTGACGATATCATCACGATGCCGGGATTTCTAGTAGGCAACATCTTCGTATTTTGGGGAAAAGTTTTTTCAACAAATTATCGGCACTCCAATGGGTACCAATTGTGTACCTCTTTTGGCTGGCATCTTTCTGTAATTGTATGAGTCGGAATTATACAGTCTCTGCTATCCAAAGGAAATAAACAGCTAGAAATTGGTTCAATTTTACCTACAGGTATATTGACGACGTCCTGTCTATAAATAATTCAGAATTTCAGAATTACCTCAGCCAGATGTACCCTGTTGAGCTTGAGATGACGGATAGCAACGATGGAAAGGACGGTCAACTTCACATCCCCGTTTATGACAAATGCGACGATTTCAATTTCCATATCACGAACTTCCCGTTTCTAGGTAGTAATATTTCATCTTCTCCTGTCTATGGCGTTTTCATTTCAAAGCATGGCAGGGCATGATGCTCCTCTTATGAACATTTTATTCTGGGAGCAAAACGACTAGCCAATAAACCACTTACACAAGATTTTGACTAGCTGTGCTTCTAAAATTTTACAACGATCAGTTACTAACCTGTCCGATGTTTTGGAGACCGCCAGACTGATATTTAGTGTGGTTTGAGAAAGCAGAGAAGTGTAGTTGATCAGGAATACAGAAAATCATACATAACGGGTATGATTTTATAGTTTTATAAATAAAAACATGTGGTTGCAGTATTTTCTGATTTAGAAAAGCTTGGGACACTACATTGAAGTACGCCACATTAAGAGATATACATAATATGGGTCGAAGAGAACATTTACCAATTTTGTATATATATATATATATATATATATATATATATATATATATATATATATATATATATATATATATATATATATATATATATATATATATAATTTAATGTTCGTCTTGGAACACAAACTGGCTTCTGGCTTCTGATTTCTTTTAAGAGGAGATGGGTGTGACCCAAGGGAACATCTTGTCCGTTACACTTTTCGGTGTTAAGATTAAAGGTGCATGTATACAAGCTGTCAAAATTGATGTTTGTTTGCATAAAAAGTTTCCAATTTTCGATGATTTTTTTAAAATAAATTATTCTTAAATACTCCGTTATAATGTCGTACTTTGTGAAAAGAAATCGAATGTGAATAATTGAATATTGTTAACATTGGATTATTCCATGGATGGGAGGAGTATAATATTCCATTATGAATTCAAGGCAATATCAGGAGAGGATCCGGGGATTTTTAAAGAGGGTACGTTACTACGTATTTTTTAGGGGGGAGACGCCGTGAAAATGGTGCGTTCATTTTGTGTAAAGAATTGGATATCATCAATGATTAAAGGAGATCTTTTAACTGATGACAGTGATATATAAAGGCTTTGTATATATATCGCTGGTGACAATACACGAAAGTGGCGTAGCTGTGTCCAGAAACGTGGCTACCTTTTTAGTTTTCATTTAATTGTTGTTGGGTTCAAATCGCGGGATATATTTCTTCTGTCAAAATAAATTTAATAATTTAACTAAGGTTTTGAAATCTGACGGTTTTGTATAGAACAGAATAGAATACACTGGTAAATTGATTAAACTTCTTTTGTACCTTTTCCCAGTTACGGCCTAAAGCGAAAGGAGTGGAACACCAGACTCCAAGTGCACTGAATTAATGTGTAATTTCAACTAATTATTTGAAATTTCCATACAATCCCGCATTTAGATGATGACTCACTGAAACAAGCCACAAAAATATATTGTTTACGTGTCATCGACCAGCTTTTTCTGACAGACGACGGGATCGACATTCCAAAAGTATTTTATCCTTTTACATACATGATGCATCATACGCCATGTTGGACAGACACCACCAAATATTTTCCCATAGGCCTCAATGCTAATTTACAAAACTTCAGGTCACTGTCACTCCCATGTTTATTATATCTGGGTCAAATAAGTACCCTGTGGTGAAAGATCAATATTTTTGATAACAAAATTTGCAATCAAAAGTATAGGTTGCCGTTGCATTTTTACTTCAAATTTACAACTCGTAGTACTCCGCACCAAAGGAAAATATCTATTCTCATATGACCCCTCCCTTTCAATTTTCAACCGTCAACCCTATAATTTCCAAAGTACTACCAATATTCATGTATCTTTTTTATCACCTTTATTTCACTTATTAATGGCAAAACTAATTTTTTCATTTAATGACCAATCAGATCACTGGGCTCAATTTACCCTCCACACAACTTTGGGTGTCCAAAATGTCTGCGCCCATGTTGTAAACAAAGCTGGTGTTTTTCCTGTTAAATGGATGTAATTTGAAAAACGACCGACGCTTCTACAGTGCAGGTAGACACATAGAAATGCATGATAAACACTTTTCTACCTTTCTTTTGAAGATCCGTTTTATAATTAGTTATGTGTAACATTTTGAGTCGGGTTGGGAATAGGTCTTTGAATTTATTGGGGGGGTATCAGACTAAACCCTTTTGGGGATTCTGCCTCGTCCGTTTTTATCGTATTGCCCCGCCGTGGCAATGGAGATGGAATTAACGTTCTTGAGATTGATTTATATGTAGGCTATAGCCTACACTACAGTATCCCAGTTAACTTTCCGAGCATAAAGGTGCAATACCCATCATTTCGAAAGCAGTTTGCATTTTTTCTGTATAGTGTATAGTTTTAACTCTGTTGCCAAATTATGATTGCCAAATGCTTTTACTGTGTAATTGGTTTGCTGCTAAATTACCACTGATTAATATGTACAGGGCTCAACGTTAACTTTACAAAGAACTAGACCAGTAGGCAGTACCAGAAAATTTTACTGACCTCAACATCACTAGACCTGACTTCATTTACATCATATCTATCGATATCTCTCTTCCAGAGTTTCATATCATACTTAATTAGGGTATGCTACATCTAGAGATTTTCAGGGTATAATGAAAACACTATATTTTAATTTTTAATAAGTGGTAAAATATAAATCACATTAATTTCATAAATTGCTTGACAAACTCGATGACGGGCAGAGGACTTGTACATATCTATGTCTCATATTTAGCTATTGCTGCACAATTAAATGCTTTAACTGATTTTTTGAATAACATAAAAAACAAATAAGTACAGAAAGAAATTAATGAATTATTTCATGATTGAAATAATCCCATATCATCTCTAGAGACTCAAGCCTACTAACTCTAATAAGTAGGACTAGAATACAAGTATATTTTGTTACAGTATAAAATATACATGTCATTTCTGAATGGTGCAAGTAAATTATCCTCAATTTGTAGACTGTATTCATGCTGATTGTTCCACTGATTTATATTTTTATCCAGAACAAAATAAAACCTGAATAGACAGTTAGCTTGAATGCTTTGACAATTTATTTATAGAAGTCAAGAAACAAGTATGTATATAAGTTTGAAGTTTTCTTTTAGGCCTAATTATTGTAAAATAAATTCTAATTTTTGTTCTGCCCTTTGATTTCTTTGATACACCCTTATCTCTAGTTATGCTTCCACTACCATAAAGAAGCCGTCGTCAGTAACTCATTGTAAACAGATATCGATAGTTATCATAAGTTGATCTGCTTTATTAAAGATATCGTGACTCAATTCAAACAAAACTATCCAAAAAAAACCTTACCATTCTATATGCCCGGTTAAATTAATATATGCCTATGCTAGGCTAGTGAAGCTGCATGCACTTGTGATTTCATGACCGATGCGGGTCCATAAAATTACTGAAATGACACCAATTACCGAAATGACTGGACATGTAACTGGATTGAAGTTCCTTTCCATCGTAATGATAATTTTGTGGAATAATTTACTTTTAAATGTTAATAATATAGGTTTTATATTAAATGAAAAAATATTTTGTCAGTATTGTCCTCGTATTAACCAATCTAGCTTTTCATATTTAAGCCATATCAGTACTAGTGTGATATTGAACCCGATGTAACTACTTGTACATTTGTAGCAAGATTCCTAGAACACTGTTCAGGGCTCTACAACACTAAAAAAATTCACTCTTCATTTGGCCAGTGAACCAGAAATTTTACTAGCCAGCCAGGAACTTTTACTCGCCAATATATATATATATATATATATATATATATATATATATATATATATATATATATATATATATATCTGTGTGTGTGTGTTCATGTGTTCTTTAAAAATCCACTGGATGAAAATATAGAAATGAAATAAAATATTAATTTTCTAAGTTAATGTAATATTTTATTGTTTCAATCCATATAAAACAAGATTATTAACTGCATGTTGACTTTTTGTGCATTTTTTATCAATCCAGTAGTGTTTATATGCCTATATTTTTCATATTTGTTGCTCTAATATTGAGGCAACCTTAAACTTTGTTTTTAAATATTTAGCGCTAGTTTCTTTTCGACAGAATTTACAAAACAGAGACTGCCCACTAGAATTGAAATTTTGCCTGTAAGTTAAAATCTAGAGTCCAACACCCATGACTGGATCGTCAGACAAAACACTATGAAGTTCTTTAATTAATAGGTGTTTGTCCGACATTCGGGTGTTTGACTCTCGATTTTAATTTACAAATAAAATTTCCAGTTCCGACTGTGGTTAATCCCTTTGGGGATTCTGTCGCGGCCGTTTTATTGTGTTGCACCACGATAAAAAGGCCACGATATAATCCCCAAAGGAATTAGGCTGTGGTCTGCCTGCCCTCCTCGTCGAACACTAGGCCGAACTTTCTGCCCCGATTTTACCACTTAAAAATCGCTTTAATTAAAATCGAAATCGGGGCAGAAAGTTCGGCCTAGTCGAACACTAGCCATAACTCTTTTCCAGTATTCCTTTAACCAAGATTGTTTAAACTTAGTAGTGTCTAATGATGCTTCTGTTGAAATCGACCGAGAGAAGAAAATGTCATCGTCTGCTGTTAGGAAAATTTCAATTCAAAATCATGAGAGCAATACAACGTGTTTTTATACAGTAATCCACGTGAATTAGATGCTCTAGTTTATCGAAACTGAATAACCAAATTTGTTGTTGTAAAGCGCATAACAAACCATGATTTCGGTCATGTTATTTCACAGTGAGAACGGACAGACTTTTGATTTCCGGTTCAGGGGGGGGGGGGTTACTGGTCGCAATGTGGCGACTGAATGAGGATTAACACTCGCCAAAATCTAAAAAATGGTCGCATTTGCGAGTGATTTGGTCGCATTGTAGAGCGCTGCTGTTTCCCTTCTCACATTGAAATAGTTTATTCTTCTTAGTTGTATATAAATAATTTAAAAATGAGGAAAACATAATCTGATGTGTCATGAAATTGGCTTTATTTGTCATCCTGGTAATATTACTATTATTCCAGTTATTTTATATACCAATCTCTCACCAGAGGGCATATTACATTATATGGCAACAAAATTGACGAAATGAAAGTGTATACGGCATGTAATGTCAGCGACATCTATTATCACAATCACCGGTAATGTAAATAAATGTTCCACTATTGGTAAATAAATTACAAAAAGAACAAAATGGTTTTCCACAGCAATTTTTAAATAATAGATCTTTAGTCTATTTGAAGTGATATTTTTAACCCGATCAGTCGTGTTACTTTGACACAAATTAACTAGACCGGACCAATCTTTTACTAGTCAGGGTCGGTCGGACGTGCCTTAGTGTTGAGCCCTAAATTGTATTGAAGTGTTTGTACAATGGAAGTCTATACTTTAAACATCTAGGTGTTGGTTAGCGAAAAGACATAATCATTACAGTACAGAGCTTTATTCCTTTAACACGCTAGTATTTTTGAATGACGGGCAGCACTTTTTTCCCCAAAACACCCAAAAAGACCAAATAACACTCAAACCCAATTTTAAGGTAACACTTTTAGCAATCTTACAATAATATGATGAGTATTTTTTATGACTGTATAGTACAAATGTGATGTTTATTTTGTCAAATGCTCTACACCGTGAAAATGATGACAAAAAACACCAAAGAACATTGTGATTCTCTATTTAACGGTAGTGTAATCATACGCATAATTTCACTTTACACTATGGCGGCATATTTCTTTGACATTGGGAAACTCTGTGTGACATCGTCAGCTGAAGAGTTTTGAATGAAATTTCTCCATGGGGTGCCTAGATTTATAACTATCACTACAGCCTCGAACCCTACAGGTAATAAACAAGATATAAATCCATGTCTTGTTAGATAGAGAATATCACAGTTGCTTAGGTGATGTCATGTTCACTTGTACCCATGCATATAAATAATCTCTGCCCTTCACTAATTGTTGTTAATTGTACTACTACTAAAATTATAACATGAAACATTGAAAGTTACAACAACTTCTTTTCTGAGAGCTTTGAAATTGATTTGCTAAATTATCCCAAGCAGACCAAATAGGCTTGATGTGCTGATCATTGTTGGCTGCATGCCAAACTTTGACCTTGAGAGTAACTGTTGATGTGTCTTGGAAAAGAACTTGTCAGATTAACTTTACTTACATTTGATTTCCGACAGAAATTTCACAATTATCCTGTATCATAGGTGTCACAGTGGTGTAGTAAAACGTAAATCTCTCTCTCTCTCTCTCTCTCTCTCTCTCTCTCTCTCTCTCTCTCTCTCTCTCTCTCTCTCATACACACAGACACACACACCAAATCGAAAATGTTGACAGATATCTTGAATGAAATTTTGTGCATTGTTACTGAGCAGCAGATATACTCTTCCATAAATTTTTTTTTTTTTTACATACTATGGGAACAAGTTTGATACCAAACCAGACATGGACAAATAAATAATTTGATCCAGAATGAAGAATCCAGGCAATCTGATGTTGACTCCACATACACCAGCCTTAGTATCAGACTCATTCAAACATTGTAGCTCCCATAGTTTGTTGGGGGGATTTGAATTTTTCATAAAAAAGATAGATCTGATGCAATATTATATCTAAAACAGAAGACTTTAATTTGAAAAAAGGACTTTCTTTTTTTTATATTCTGAATTTGGGTGTTTTGCATACATGTATTTATGTATATGTGTGTGTGTGTGTGGGGGGGGGGTGGGTTACAAGCCAATTTTGGATTGGTAATGTCCTGTAACTGGACCTAAAACGATCAAGGAAATGTAGTTACTTGTACATGTACATCAAAACATGTCATAGACCTTAGTTTGTATATGTCCATCAGAAAATACATGTAAGGACCAGACATTAAGACTAAACTATAACAAAACATAGAGTACAGTGGAACTCTATCTGCTATTGAAATGTTGTTTCTCAAGACAGGTGGTCTCTCAAAAGAAGTTTTATGTACAGAATTGTTTAACTGAATGACTTTAGAAATTTGGTCTAAAAAATTATTGCACAACAGAAATCTCTCAAGACAGGTTCTACTTTACATTTACATGGATTAATTTGGTGATTTTTAAGTTCACTCTAAGATATATATTATCTCAAGATATCCAGTGTTTGATTCTGTTAAATTAATGCTGATACAAAGTTTGAAAATTGGTCTTGCATGTTTGAAGCCATTTAAAATGAAGACCATTATAAATGTACATTCTTTATACTGCAGGTTGATACATTTAAAGATTTCTCAAGATGGAAATTGTGTCGATGGATCATGGTTACTCTAAACCATGGAGTGCCCATCCAGATGCTAGTAATGCCAGACCTGTGAAACTGATTTATATGACAAAACCTCATCACAATCACATTACTGACACATCATGGTATGTATACTGTGATCATTATACAATGTACATGCATATGAGCCAGTGGCTGAGAAAAGGTTCCTTAGGACAATGTTTGGGGAAAAAAAATTGTAACATGTTTGTGGATTTTGAAAAATGTGGTATGAAAATGTGTGCAGACGAGAGCAACTTTATTACGCTTGACGGAAATCCTTGTTTTCCCGCTTTCATAAAAAATTCAATGGTTATGTCATAAGGACCTTTTCTCAGCTGCCTACTCAGATATAATATGTATATACCATATTATCTGTATCTCTTTTTTAAACCCCCAAACCTCGTGATTGTCCCATTTTTTGTTAAAAGTTTAACTCTCCACTTGGAGTCTCTGTGTGTTTATATTGTATATGCCATATATACATGTAGGATTGGCCAAACAACTTTGAATTTGCACTGTAGAAAATGAGCAGGCCTAACCTGAATAATCCAGTCATTTTATTTCTCTCACTTCAATCATTATATTAATTTCTGAATGCATACGCAATCAGAATGCTTCAGCCAGAAGAAATTACTGTGTCAGATTGTGATGATATAGTCATTTACGTCAGAATTTTGTGACATTGCATTGGCTTCTTCATAACAACTCAAGTTTTTTTCAAATTACTGTTAAAAGAAAGTTGTGATTTATCGTGAAATTACAACTGAAATTTAAAAACACAGTGAAACTTAATTGAACAAAGAAGACCCAAAAAAATGATTAATGTTTTAATTCTCTAGTCATGTTACATAGGAAAAACTCTGTTGAAAATGGGAATTCCCTCAGTTCAGCTATGCCAATTTTGACATTGATACACATTTTAATTAATTTTTTTTGGTCATCATTTCATTTTTATTCATACAGCATGAATTTCTCTTTAATTCAACACATAACTGATAAATTATTTGATGTTGTGAAGCATATTTGCTGAAGTCATCATTGACAATCTCATGATTAAACCTTTCATGTCTGATGGGGAGTAGGATGAATTCCTGGTGTGCTATAAATTCTGTTCATTCACGAGAGAATAAAAGATTGATTTACTCGATTGTGCTTCTGTTCAGATAGCACAGATTTCAATGCAGCTAGCAATGGAATGATTCCTGTCAATTACAGAGTTTTGAAGTCTAGCCAGGTATTTTTATGGGTTGTTATGTAATAACAACCTATTATGGGTTTACTTCGACTTTCCATGGATGGCTATCCTGTTAGCAGTGAAGAGGTCATGGAGGTTGCACTTCCTGTAAAATAAAGTCCAACTCAAAATTTAGTTTGAATAATCAGTAAATGAAATATCACATAATTCTACTTACTTCTGCCTTTTGAAATTATACAATATGATTTGTAGTTAGTTTCAACAAAACATCATCGATCTATTTATGAATATGGTATTCCACTATATAAGATTCCAGTGATGTTGAGCCTCCCTTGAGAAACTGTAGTATTACTCAGCCATTCATCATATTGATATCGACAGCTACAAGCATACAGCGATGTAATTAGAAATAATTACATATGGCTGGTACCAACATGAAGCTAAATCAATGTCTATTAAACTCTCAAGAATATGTATGTTTTCTAGTCCATTGATGGAAATAAAAGCAGAATAGAGGGGATAATATTGAGTAGGAGGTGCATGTTATGCAAATGGCTCGTGAAATTCATTATGAATATTGAAAACTATCTAATTAACGTGTTTGTCAACTAATTGCTATACATAACCTGCCTTAATAAGATTCCCCCATGCATGTTTCTTATTTATACACTAATATGCCACATGCCTTATACCATAACTGCTGCCTTCACTATAGACTCTGTGTGTATTTGATTTCACCTCAAACATTTATGTTTCTTTCCATTTTTTACCCCACTAAAATGCCATGTCCACCACACAACCTTATACAGCTTTTGAACCAGTTAGATTGGGATGTATAAACCTAAACTTTTGTGTAATCATTTTTTTCATAATGGATTTCAAACAGAAATGATGTCTTCAACAAAAAGCAAAGTTTTATCCATTGCTGAAAGAGTTGATGTCTGACTCTTGTGTATATTTTGCTTATCGCGAAGAATTATGTTGATAAAAAATAGTTTCTTTTACAAAAACATTGGGTAAAACTGTCTTTTTCAATTTCCATTTTTATTAAATAATACTAAAGAACGTTGTTTGGTTGTTTATTTAGTCTAGGCAGATTATATGTTCATGTACCATTAATAGTCCTAAATAGGATTGTTTACGTTTGATATTACAAGCTCTAAAATTTGTTTTAAATCACAGTCATTTTTCGCTATATGAAAAAATTTATTTTACCTGTTTCCAGTGTCATGTTTGGTTTAAAATTAATAGGTTTCCATAAATTTTTTAGTTTGTAATGAGTTTTGTACGACAGACAACATTTTAAAGTTTGTGTGGAAAATAAAACAAAAAAATTTAGAATGAATTTATTTAGAGGCTTGGAATTGATGGAAATACAAGTAGATCTAAAATTTGATTTTTTTTCATTTCAGCCGATATAGTTTGAATCCCATGGCTATTTTGCCAAAATAACAACCCATTTCAGTACTTTCAGTACTTTGATTAGTTGATTTGTTTACATTGGTCATCGCTACCACATGAAGGGGTGAAACCAGCCATGTTTAAAATTTTGCGCTGTTTAGTTATGGAGGGAATGACAAATCAACAGATCGTGAAATATATAAATTTCTATTGGAATCATCTGCACCACATTGTCATAAAGTGTCATTTTGAAAATAAACAAATAAACATATTACTATGTGGGGCTTAATGGGGATTCATTTCTTATTTGTACGAATATTGAATGAATATCTTGATTTTTATGCTTGTTTTTCTGCGTGAATAATTGTAAATTTAGTGTAATAATTTTGTTTCCTTTTAATTGTAGCAAAAGTCCAGATTTGATTGAAGTAGATGATGTACAAGTAAAAACACAGCCGCCATATGACATGGCGAAAGCTCGAAGCATGATGCATGAATGCGACCGCCATGTTAATTTTGCGAGGATGGAGGAATGTCCAGATGACTGGGAGGACCACATTTCTAGGTTTAAACAAACGTCTGTCATCATCAAAGGAGGGTCCCTTGGTCCCTGCCTCATTCTCATAATTGTTCATTGTTCATTTGCGGTGAAGGTTCTTGTTTTGATGTCTGTTTTCATGGTGACACAAACTACTGCATATTCAGGCTAGCATGTAGAAAAAAAATATATGGTTTGTGTCATTCATGTGAAAGTTGACATCATTCTTTCTGAAAAGTTAAATGACGAAAGGTGGGGAAAAAGTTTTGATGCAATACTCCAATACATTTAACTTATTTAAGTTCATAAATAGAATGGTAATAGGGCTAAATGGTGTTCTAAAATTTGTCAAATGAATATATAAATACATATATTTGCATACTCCGTGATTAGTTCTAATATTTAAAAGTGTTAAATTTACACTATACAGACAATTTTAGATGTCAGATTTTAGAAATGGAGAGAATTACTCCCCCTCCAAAGTTTCCATTGACCATGTACAAATTCATTGGGAAAACTGCCTCTAAATGAGCTTAACTTCAAGTCTTCTTAGAACTCTTACCAGGCTTAAAATATCACTGTTTTATGTGCCATAACTGACCCACATGAAAAGTCAAAATTTTTTGTTGTTTGGCCTACTTTTTAAGTCAACATTTTAGTTGTTTTGCATACTTCTTTATTTTGTAATGTTAAATGACAATTACATTGTTGAAGTTAATCGCCTAATTGTGGCCAGTTTGAATGTGTAGTATATCAAACTTATCATGGATGGAGCCTGTCCACATTAGCATACATGTAGATCTGCTAGAGGAAACACGAGTCAGCTAAAAATTATCATATCATCAAACTCGGTGTGTAATAGTAAATGCATCAAAACTTTTTTTTCTCAATGGCTGTCAAATTATTTCATCATTCATCAAAGATCTGCATGCCAGTAGTCCCTGCATTCATCCAGGGGGAATAATGTAAAACACTTGAATAAGCACACACAGTATGTAGGAGTTAACATGTGATTGTTTTACAAAAACTCACAGCATATCGGCAATTCTCGTTCAGAAATGAAATGTCATGGCGAGGGGTTGGCACATTTTAAATTAGCATTTTGATAACAGGAATGACTAATAAATAAAGGTTTATGCTGGCCCGTACCTTTATTAAATTATTTTAGCAATGAACATATTACTTTTTGAGGATGTTAATGCGATTAATAAATAAGTTACTGATTTATTTATTTTTTTTTTTGGATAATTTGAATACCAATTTATTGCCAAAGTAGTGAAAAAATATTTTTGACATTTCGAGTTTGAAACAAGCAATTCTAGATGCTAACAATTTTGATACGTCATATAAGCAGAAATTATAGCGAGGATTCAATTTTTGCAATATTAGCGAGGTTGTTGACATTGCTAAAATTGAATATCGCAAACAATTAATTCTTCATTGTTATTAAGAGTTATCTTTTTTTTATCATAAAATCGGTAAGGCCATACAAAAAAAATGCCTAAGCCACTTTTTAAAAATATGGATGAGGGAGGGATTTTTTTTTTTTTTTTTTTTTTTTCAGAAGAAGAAAGTTGTCTTTCTTTTTTTCGAGAAATTTCATCAAAACTGCTTCAGCTGTCTAGATATATCTTATCAATCAATTACCCTTCCAGGGCACAAATGTGTATTATCAAGATGAAGAAAACTTTGCTCGTATGTGAGATTTGGCAAGAAATTAAAGACATTTCGCTCGATGTCTAGTCAATGTTAAGTAACAGCCTCAATAGAAACGTAACTTTTTTATTCGTCAAGCGCACAGACGACTCCATTAAGTTATTCCTAAACACAAAATCAAAATCGGACCGGATATGAAAAAATTCCGGATTTTGAAAATAAAAAATCGTCGACGCAGGAGTGTTTTTAGGGATGCGGCGGGGCCTGAGAACCGCTAAAATTAGGACAAAATGCTAAATTTGCGACTCGCTAAAATTTCCACTTATACAGTATTACAAAATAGGTAAACAGTAAAGTTCTGCATGTGCATCAAAGTTGCTCAATAAATCTGTGTGTAATGTCATATAAAAAGAAGCAGTGAAACATAAATCTACTACAAGTTTTCAACTTGATCTACCACTGAAATAATGTGAAACAGTGCATTAGAATACATGTATATTGTAGAAATTTCTCTTGAGATAATGATCTATAGATCTACATACATTAATATGCTCATCCAAGATGCTCTGTGAAAGGTCTTTACTCAGGCCTCCCACTGTTTGTTGTTTATCACAAATCTTTACCCTGTGAGTCATGTATTAAGCATATTAACTAATAAGCAGTTTGGTCTACTCTATATAAACATTCTGATGTGAGTTTATTCAAGTGTTTTTTCTTGTTCAGCAGTACTTGTTAGATCTAGTTAAAAATGTATGAAATATTATGGAAATAAACTGTTTCTCTAAATTTCTTTCGGTGTTTAATGCACAGATAAGTACCTCATATTTGGGGAATGATGCTCAGATTTCTCTAGGCTCTCTCTTTACAATATTTGCATGCATTTAAAAAAATCAGAAGAACCGAAATTCATAATTCTGAATTTTCTGATGAAAAGTTCATACATTTTATAATGAAACTGTGCTGTTGAACTTCAGTTTGGAATTATATTAACATGTTGTTAATTAAATTTTATAATGCAGATTATATTACAGCAGTTTAAGTGCATACATGAAAATGTAGTACATGTAAGAACATTTCAAATTAGTAATATTTCAGTCTGATGGATGTATATTTGTTTACGTTCAAGATTTATATTGTGACGTATGCAGAGTCATCAATATCACCTTCGTTGTAAGTGTCATAATCTAGTGTATCAACTGAAAAGAACCAAGTTCATAAACTACTTGAAGTTGAATAAAACTATGATATAAACTGCAATGCAAAATCCATTGTATTTAATTGTTTGGGGTTATTACACTTTGATAGTGTGTGATATTTTATTTGTTTTTTTAATGCCCCCGCTGCTGAGCAAAAGTGTTACCCTTGGCAGTCATTCCATCTGTCCATCAGATTTTCTTTCCTGCACTCTAACTTTTGTTTGCCTCATCCAATATTTATAAAGCTCATACACAATGCTAAGTATCACTAGAGTTCAAATATGGGCAGTGACTCATTTTAACTTGGAAAATTGCAAATATTTTTGTTTCTGCTCCTATGTCAAATGCTCTCAAAAAGTATTTTAAAGTTTTACAAGCCAGCTCGAGCAGGGGCATTCATGTCCTCAAATACATTCTTCTTATATTCTATTAAAATATGAACTGATTGATTGATTGAGTAATTGATTGATTGAAAGATAGATAGTTTTGGCCCTCAACAATTAGGGAAAAATGAATATTCTGACATTATTTATGATATGTTTGTACATATGTTTTAGACTTCTTGAAAGAGGTTTTATTTAAAGGACAAGTAACAAAGTGGATTTCAAATTTTGGTCTCAGGAAACAGGTGGCCTATTGTAAGAGTGGTGTCTCTCAAGACTGGCTCCAGTGTATAAGAAGTCTTGAGAATATTCTTATCTTGGCGAGATCAGCCTATCAGATTTCAGAATTAAATGAACTTAAGTTAATGAAATTCTTAAACTTCATCTGGAGTAATACTCCTGAATTGCGCAAATGGATCAGTTTTTTTTGTAAAGAGAGACATAAAACTGATATTCCTTGTCCCATATCTGGCACTTCTTTGTCGCATATCACAGGGCCTTGACAGGGTATGAAAAAAAATTGAAAAATCAATTGTCCAATGGGACAGGTGAATTTGAAAACCACTCATCCTGAGACACCTTCAACTTGTTCCAAATTTTTATAAACTTTTATGGAACCATTCAGACTAACTATTCTTTGATTTCTCTTATCTGAGACTTGTAATTCATAAAAAATGGCAGCATTAGGATTTTGAATGTACTGTGTGAATCCAATGTTTTAGAGACTACAACGTAAGATGTTATAGATCTAAAAGAAATGTTACTGGTCACTAGGGACAGGTACCCACCACAACTACTTGTCCCCTTGCCATTTTCACCCCTCTAGGACGAGTGAACAAAAAGATTTTTCACGCTCTTACTTCACCATTAACTAGTGATGTCGTCAAAAAGTGTATATTTAGAATTCACAATGAATAAACAATATCTTCTGCGTAGTTGTTGTTCTCAACTTCTCATACAGTAGGGTATCATATTACATGTATGTATGACTTGTCGGGCTTTACTCATTATTTTTTTTTTTTCCAGAGCTGGCTGGTCTTTACAACAAAACAGGTTGTTCAACAAAGTAATAAAAGCACTACAGGCAGACAGGTTATCCAGACTCTGCTATCATGGGGTATGTTCTCAGTGTTCTGCAGGTTTTGTATTGTCATGGCAACAATAATTAGAGTGTTTCATTTGGCGCCCACATTGGGACCTGCATTCTCCTGGGAAAAGTGAGAGTAATTATCCCCAATATCGCCTCACAGGAGATATCGACCTCTAAGAGAGTTGGGATAATATGGCAGTGTTCCTGCTGGATCGAATCAGTGGGGTTTCCAAGTTTTGCCCAGTCGGTAGAGCACTCAACTCATGAACCAGAGGTCCCAGGTTCAAGTCCCATCAGACGCAATATGTTTTTCCACAACATCATGATGTCAATCATGCTAGCAGAAGAAAATAGACTAGAATGATAATTATGATGATCAAGGCTATTTGTATACTACTAATTATTTGTATGTGAATCATTACACATAAAAACTGCATGTACTTTAGACACTCACACAAATACAGTGGAACCACACTTGAGACCACCTCACATTTAAGACCAAAAGTTTTCAGTTGCTTGATAAATATCTAGAACCTCACTTAAAGGGATATCTGCTGTGTTGTTGTTGTTTTTTTTCAATCCCCCCCCCTTTTTAACCACTTGGATAGATCTACAGTAACAAAAAAGAAAGAGCTATACACAGGCATTAAATTCCTATATATTTTATGATAATTGCTTGCAAAGCCCAGGTTTGTCATTTTTTCACTTGCAATTGATAAACTCTTACTATTTGTATATGTATACCTTACTGTACCTGGCCTTATTTTCACAAAATATATAGGAATATAAGATTCTTTATGCCTGTGTATAGCTCTTATTCGTTATTATACATCAAGTACAAGTAGTAAGTAGAAAAAATCAAAAAAAAATTTTAGGGTAAACACAGCTTATGCCCCTGTAAGAGACCACCTCATAAATCGGACCACTTTTAGGTGGTCTTAGTAGTGTGGTACCACTGTACATATATGTAAAGTATTGATTTTTTTTCCTTCAAGAAACACAGCACCAGAAGTCAGAATGCTGACATGTGATGGTTACACACAAAATTGTAGGTGCAAGTGATATTTATACCACAAGTTCTCTGCTTGCATATGGATAAATCATTTACAGAATGTGTATTTTATTTGAAGCAAAATGTGATCAATGATATGTGTATTTCAGTGTTCAGATTATTTGCCCTTCACATCACTGATCAATATGTCTCAGGTGCAGCAGACTATTTGAAAGAGAAATGTGATAAATGATGCTGACATTGATGGTAGATCAAGATGATCTGTGTACCCAGGGATTTCAATAAGTTTTCAAGTAGGAGGGAAATTTCTAAAAGTAGGCAGAAGATAATAAAACATACACACACACTCACACACACACTCACACACACACACACACTCACACACACACACTTTTCTCTCCTTGTAAAGACTAAGATTTCCTAATTAGACCATTGCATTATAGTCATTCAGGCCTTCGATTAAGTAAAATATGCCCTCATGTGTAGATTTGTACATACCTGTTCCATGCATTGGGCCACCTCAGAAATGGAAGTGATTAGAAGAATTTTTTACATTTTGTATTTTTCAGACAAATAATGAACCAGTAATGAGAAGAATACACATTGATAAGACTGCTAGGAGAATCAGACAGGCACTTGCAAGTGTTGCATGGGTACGTGCCAATACACTTCTTTGCTGATATAATAAGACTGTAAATTGTAATTGTTTTGACAAAATGCATCAGGTAATAGAGTGAAAAGTAGTTTTACAGGTGCTTCTTTACAAATTGCCAGGTAGAGAGGTCAGAGATTTGATCAACTTTAGGTTTCTGATTCAGTTTTTCTTTGCATGATATTTATACATGTTTACATATAAAATGAGAGAGGGATGTAATTTTTGGTTTGTCTGTTCACATATCAGATGAGGGAGGAATGTTATTTTTCCCTCCCTGTTTACATAAACAATGAGGGAGGGATGATATTTTTAGCCTGTCAGTTCATATTTAAGATGATAATGGGTGTGATTTTTGGTCTGCCTTCATGTTTAAGATGAGAGAGAGAGAGAGATGTTATTTTAAGGGGGGTCTGTTCATATATAAGATGAGGGAGGGATGTTAATTTGCCCTGTTTGTTCACATATAAGATAAAGGAGGAATATGGTTTTTGGTCTGTCTTCATGTATCAGATGAGGGAGGGGTGTTATTTTGTCTGTTCACATAAAAGATTAGGGAGAGATGTTATTTTGGGTTGGACTGTTCACATTAAGATGAGGGAGGGATGTTATTTTTTCCCTTTCTGTTCACATATAAGATGATGGAGGGATATAAATTTTTATGTGTCTGTTCATATACAAGATGATGATGGATCTGGTTTTTGGTCTGTCTGTTCTTATAAAAGATGAGAAAGGGATTTTGTTTTGGGTCAGACTGTTCACATGTAACATGATGACTGGTGTAATTTGGGGTCTGACTGTTCACGTATGAGATGAGGGAAGGATGTAATTTTTGGTCTGTCTGTCCATGTATAAGATCAGGGATGAGGGATTTTGGGATGTTCACATAAAATTTTGGTATTTTGTCTGTCTGTCCATGTAAAAGATCAGGGATGGATGTTATTTTGGGTCTGACTGTTCACATAAAATATCAGATAGGGTTGTTATTTTGGTCTGTCTGTTCTCATATAAGATGTGGGAGGGATGTTAATTTTGGTCTGACTTCACAGAACAGGAAGGATGTTGTTTTGGGTCTGTGGTTTATTTTTTTGGGGGATGTCTGTTCACATGTATAGATAGGGAGGCAGGGATGTTGGGTCTGACTGTTTAAGGTTTTTATTTCTGACTGTTCACAGATAAGAGGAGAAGGGATGTTATTTGTTTTGTATAAGATCAAGGAGGTCTGTTCATGTATAAGATCAGGAAGGGATGTTATTTTGGGTCTGACTGTTTAAGATCAGGGAGGGATGTTATTTTGGATCTGTCCATGTATAAGATGAGATCAGGGAGGGATGTTATTTTGGGTCTGTTCACGTATAAAATCAGGGAGGGATGTTATTTTGGATCTGTCCACGTATAAGATGAGAAAGGGATGTTATTTTGGGTCTGTTCACGTATAAGATGAGAGAGAGATGTTGTTTAGGGTCTGACTGTTCAATCTTAAACTTCCATGTGATTTTTTTTAAACTAAACAAAATCAAGACAATATTCAAAGATAATAATATGACTTAATTTCTCCAGTAAAGATCTAAATTTGTATATGTCTCTATAATCTTATGTATTATTTTTATGTACAATGATAACTATGTCACGTGGATCACCAAAGGGTATTGTTTAAAACTTTTCATTTAGTCAAGATATTAAGAATATTGATGTATGATTACAGGATATAAAGTTGACACAGTGGCTTCACAGTGTACTTGTGGAGAACTTGAGTTTACCAGTACTTGGAGCTTATTTAGATGTCTTACAGACTTTGAGAGCAAAGGTTTGTAATTTTATGATGTTTCCTGCTTGGTGGACACAAATGGGAAGTCTTTTCTACTCTGTAATCTGTGACCATTATGAACATAAGCCTATTATCCCATCCATTTTACTGTTGTCTAAATTACAATGGAGACAATGGACCACAAATGACAACAGTATTGGGTAAAATAAATGGTGACAATATTGGCTAAAATGAATGACAACAGTATTGGGTAAAATAAATGGTGACAATATTGGCCAAGATAAATGACAACAATATTGGCTAAAATAAATGACTACAATATTGGCTAAGATAAATGGCTACACTATTGGATAAGATAAATGAGAATGATATTGGCTAACACCAATACACTCATGTTAGATTATTTTTCTCCCATGCTTCATACACATGATTATGCATGTAAAAAAATCTGACATAGATTTGGTTACTAGTTTAAGTGACCCAGTTGTCTCTCTTCTTAATATAATCAAAGGAAGACAACTCTTTGTTTTTTAGCTGACATGATTGCTCATGTTAGGAATTGCAATCGTTCTTCGTCTGTTGTCGTCCATCATGCATTAAACATTTACATTTGAAACTTCTTCATTCAGAACCACTGAACCAATCGACTTCAAACTTGGTTCACCTGTTCCTTATGAACAGGCCCATGGGCCTCTTGTTATCATGTTGAAGTGTCCTGGTTTTTCGTCTACAATGAAATAAAAACACATTATTTAACAGTATTCAATTAAACAGGGATTTATATCTTTTGCTGTCATATCCAATACAATGTTTTAAGATATTACAGTACTTTCATTACTTGAGAGATTCAGTTTTCAATTATCAGTACATGAGATATTTCCATTTTTCAGACCATTCCAGTACTTCCAGCAGTTGAGAGATCTCAATGTTTGATCACTTAATATTTTTAATTTTATGCGAAATCATTGAGAGTATTTTGACTTTTTGACATAGGTACCATCTTTAGTGGATAAGATGATAGCAAACACAAATGTAGGAGGCAAATCTGCGTCTGCTTCTGTAGAAGCTCTAAATCTTCTTCTGAAGCGACCATGGGATCCAGTTCTCAGTGTTTATTCACAGCAAAAGCCTGTAAGTAGTTTATTTGCTTGAAATGTGTTCATTTTATAACATTATATTTTTGTACACTTTTATTAGCTCAGATGGAAGGATGTGTCATTATTTTATACATTATTATACCTCACTGTTTATTTTCTTTATAAAATTCATGATGAATAGATTTACTATTTTTTACAAAATTGTCTGAAAAAAAAATATTAACGGGTTAATAGTTTCAACTAGATGTGAACATTTTCCTGTACTTTAGAAAAGATTGCATTCTCATTGGAGGATTTACAAAAAGAGTATTTTTCAGCTATCATTTTTCTGTTCGAATTGATTCGTCTCCGAGACTTCCGAATGATTATTTAGTTTATCATTTGAAAAATATTCTGCACTGGTGGAGAAGGTGAGATTTGCATGTCTCTCTGGGGTTGATTTATAAAATAATTTTGGATGACTGAAAATCAGATATGATTTCTGTATGATGAAACACTTATTTACTTGTTTCACGTCAAGAAATAGTTAGTGTCTCTGGGAACAATAAACTTATTATTGCCCTCATAGCTAGCTAATAAGTGTATAATATTTACTGAAATGAAGTAGATGATATTGAACCCTCACTGAGTCGATTTCCCAAACGCACAGCATGAAAACCTAATGGTTGACTTGGCATACTGTGATGTCATAAGACCTTTGTAGCATTCAGATTTTGTGACACTTTAGGGTCACTTTAGCAACCGAGGTATCCATTTGACAGGAAAAATAACAGCAATAAAGCAAACAATTGGTTTTGCTCAATATTTAGAAGACCACTTCTGCATGGATGACATATCTGATTAGTTTTTAGTTTTACAGTGTTTTCTTTTACATTTATAGAACAAGCTGCCTGGAAATCCCCTCATTTTGATTGCTCCAAATGGTCCAACGTACAGTGGGAGTAATTATTCAAAGCGCAGTAGATTCTGGAATGGGCAGTTATCCAATCTTGGAAAGGTCATACCTGTTACTATGCACACGGTCAATGGCGGGAGTGGTGTTGGAATAGCACAGTGTTTAGAACATATGATTGGAGCTGTGCGGACAAAGGTGTTAGAGGTAACATTTACCAAACACTTCTGATTTATATTTTACAATGGCCTATATACAAGTAAGGACTATAGTATGGTTGAGTAACAATATGTTACCCTACTTGTTGCTGAAACTTTTGCCCAACAGCATTGCTTTATTTGTTAAACAAAAAAACAAAAAAATAAAACATTTTCAGTTAATACAATCCACTTGTTAAATATACATTTTTTTTTCTTTGTAGAGAATTATAATGGGACAAAATTAGGACAATTTGAATGTACATTTACTCATCCTTGATCAATAACAATCAATTGTTTTCCTGTTTCTGAATTGTTATCTTTCTTTGCAATTATTTTTCAATCTATATCACAATTCATTACTGTCCTTGTGCCAACGCATGTGACCAGCCATTTTATTTGTTCCTCCTCTCCTTCTTGCTGTAACATTTTGTTATGGTGATTAGTGATCAGCCATTTTATTTGTTCCTCCTCTCCTTCTTGCTGTAACATATTGTTATGTTGATTAGTGATCAGCCATTTTATTTGTTCCTCCTCTCCTTCTTGCTGTAACATATTGTTACGGTGATTAGTGATCAGCCATTTAATTTGTTCCTCCTCTCCTGATTGCTGTAACATATTGTATGGTGAGTAGTGATCAGCCATTTTATTTGTTCCTCCTCTCCTTTTTGCTGTAACATATTGTTGTGGTGATTAGTGATTAATTTCCTCATCATTTGATTCATTGGGTTAAATGTAAATTAGTTTTAAAATTGGACAGCTCAAATGAATACAGAAAATTTGTAACTGAAGATGCAATAGATTTTATTTTGATTACATATGTAATACCAGTGATTATACTAATCATTGATGTATCACTTTGGAAATTTTAAGTTAACAAAAAGCAATTATCCCATTTACCCCTACAGAAACATTTTGACTGGTCCAAGTCATTTATTTACAGATGAGTCCATTGTATTTCAGGGGTTGATGAGTTAATTGCCAAGTCATTGTGAGACAGGTTTTGCCTGTGTCAGACAAGAGATGGATAAATTAACGATGCTACAACACTTGGTATGAGTAACTGATAAATGAATATTTCCTTGTTTCATATATACTAGCAAGAAAAAGAAACTGTATAGTTAAAAGTTAAATAAAACCATGAATTGTATTCTTTGATCACTCTTTGTTTTGAAAGGCATAGTTTAATGTACTAAATGCGTGTCTGAGTACTCAATTTGTTTAATATCGCGTTCGATTCGCCATGATGGGCACAGCACACTTTTTTTTTAGTTTTGAGCCTAAGCAACACATGTATAGTAATGAATTAGAATTTCTTGCATCATTGACAGTATTCAATGTATTGAAGCAGAAAAACATTAATTTTTGGAATAAAATTTTGATTGAGAAATGCCTCGCATGATTGAAAATGATTGTTTGCATGCTATTGGGATGCTGGAAGCTGGGATGTCTCAAAGCAATGTCGCAAGGCAGTTTGGAGTTCATATTAACACTGCAAATACTTTATGGAGAAGATATCAGCAAACTGGCACCGTTCTGGATTGCCCACGACCAGGACACCCGTGTCTCATGTCACATTGGCAAGATACATATATATGGACGTCAAATTTGCGTAATAGATTTCAATCGGCTTCTTTGACCGCTAGAAGCATCCCTTGGCATTGATGGATAAGTCCTTGTACCATAAGGAATAGATTGTGAGAGGCCAACATCTGTCCTCGACGTCCTGCTATCTGTACTATTCTGCTCTGGCGTCACCATGTTGCGAGGTCAGTGTGGTGTAGGAGGCAGCGTTGTTTCAATAACAGAGATTGGGCGGAAGTTCTGTTTAGGGATGAAGTGACAAGTTTGAGCTTACTGTTGTGCCGAAGAACAGTACATTGACACCTGCACCAATTGGGCAGAGGAAGCGTTATGGTCTGGGGTGGAATTACAGCACATGGAAGGACCCCTTTGGTGATAGTGGAGGGCAATGCAACCGTGACGAAATTGTACGTCAGCACACCATTCCATTCATTCACAACAAGCAGCGTAACGTCATTCTGCAGCAGGACGGCACAACCGAACGAGTTGTTATTGAATATCTACAGCAGCAAAACGTAAATGTGCTACCCTGGCCTGCGATGTCACTGGATTTATCACCTATAGAACATGTTTGGGATGAAATGGAATGAAGTATACGTCAAGAACCAAACTCCCCTGCTACGTTGGATGCTTTGCGTCGTTTTTTATTGTGCATATGGCAGAACATTCCCCAGGCAAATGGTGGTCATAACCTGATTCATTTAGTACCTCGTAGGTGTGACTAATGCATACACGCTAATAAACTGGTGAAACTTTTTTGCCACCCCCCCTTACTTTCAATGGCTGTTCATATCAAACATAATGGACATAATCCATGATTTGATGTTTGAATGGAAAGACAATGCATTATATTAAATAATGATATACATGATATAATGCAACATAATATTTTGTATATGAATCTATAAATGAAATTACTAAACTACACAGTTTCTTTTCCCTGCTAGTATAGATAAAAATTTTGATTTTTTCATAACAAAAATTATAAACCAAGAAAAACTTTATAATTTTTGCAGCTAAAAGGTCATTTTCAACACAGACCTGTAGTTTTGCTGGGATGGAATGTTGGAGCATTGGTCGCCTGTCATGTAAGTCAACTTTATTTTACTTTTATTTAAATTACACATGCAGCCATGCATAAATATACACATTGTTTGGTGTGTGTGTGGCAGAGTACAGTATAGTGACAAAAGTCAGTATGATTTTCAGTTTTCTCTATATACATTTATTTCATATAAATCTGCAAATTTTGAAAACATTCATGTTAAGTAATTTCAAAATCAATTTTGGTAAAACTAAAGGCCATAAAACTAAAAATATTTAACAGTTTCTTTGTGTATTAGCTCATAATGTTCAAATTTTCTGTTTTCAAGATTCAGGAATTTTAACAGAAAATTAAGGTCTATATTTCATAATTCCTTATATACACATATTGAAAAGAAACATTAAAATTTTGTACCATGCAAAACTCATCACTAATTTAAAACAAAACAATGGAAATTTACATAAAAACAAACACAAACATCAAAAGGTGATTGTAAACATTTTACTAAACAGGAAATTACTTTGTAATAGTTTTTTGAAAAAATACAGTTTTATATGAAATATATAGAGAAAAATTATATTTTTGTCACCCTACAGAAGTTTAAATCCTGTTATCTATAGCTTGTGTGGGTTTGAACCTTGGTCCTGTGCTGTTTGTATTACAGGAAGTCAAAAATACACATGTTTTGTTTGTGTGACTGAGTAGTTTGAGCATCATACAGTTATAAAGTAGTTACCTGTAGTGTAGGGTTGAACCTTGGTCCAGTGCTGTTTTTATTACAGTCAAAAATACACATGTTTTGTTTGTGTGACTGAGTAGTTTGTGCATCATACAGTTATAAAGTCTGTTACCTGTAGTGTAGGGTTGAACCTTGTTCCAGTGCTGTTTAAATGTTTATAAGTCTATTTGTCCTCTTTAGAATCACTAGGCAAATTTTAGCCAAACTTGGGCACAAAGCAACTTTGGATGTAGGAATTCAAATGTATTCAGAGGAAGGGCTACACCCTTCAAAATAAATTCCCAGTTAAATCCATAATTTTTTTTTATTAAATCACCTGAGCCAAATACTCAGTAAATTTTTGGCTCAGAAGTTACGTATTGTTTTCAGTTTTGCTAATATATATATATAAATATATATATATATGCTTGATAAACATATACAGGTCATTTAATCTAAGGACATAACTCTGTTTTTTTATTATGACATTAACACTCCTGTACTTTTGAAAAGTCACATTTAGTATTTGTTAAATAGAATATATCATGATTCTTATACATTTAGGATTTGTCTGGAACCTCATATTTCAATTTTGTTGACGTTCAACAAAAAACATTGTTCCTTTCAGGTAGCATTAGTGGAGAATGTGTCAGCTGTGGTGTGTATGGGATTCCCCATTACTGGTATCCATGGAAACAGAGGAGTAAGTTCTTGTAATGTGAACAGTAGGAAAGGGAGTTATATGATGCATAGCTTATAGTTGGTTATGATCAAGATTGACTTATAAAAAATAAGATAAACAACATATAGATCTTACTTATTTCAGAGTTGTGACTCGGATCTCTGAGGCTAAATTTACACCCCAAATCAGTGATTAATATTGGAATGAAAGATGTATGTTTTGGTGAATTGAAATTGGTAAGTTATAGTGGAATGGAAGATTAAGGTTAAGTGTGTTGAAAGTTATAGTTGAATAAAAGCTGTAAGTTATAGTGGAATGAAAGCTGTAAGTTATAGTGGATTGAAAGCTGTAAGTTAAAGTGGATTGAAAGCTGTAAGTTATAGTGGAATAAAAGCTGTAAGTTATAGTGGATTGATAGCTGTAAGTTATCGTGGATTGATAGCTGTAAGTTATAGTGGAATAAAAGCTGTAAGTTATAGTAGAAAGAAAGCTGTAAGTTTTAGTGGAATGAAAGCTGTAAGTTAGAAAGCTGAAAGTTATAGTATAAAGCTGTAAGTTCTAGTTGTTTGTAGGTATTCACCGATAACGATGTAAAAATATCTATTTATAGCAAAATATAAATATTCAGTTGAAATGGTGTGTAAACATTTTGTTATAACAATATAACACGGATGATGATGGTATGAAAACACTCATTAATAACAGTATTTTGTGTTAACAATATGAAAGTATTGAAAGTATTCAGTAATGATGGTTTGAAAACACTCAGTATTAGCAGTATTCATGTCAAACTGTATTTAAGTATTCTGTTGTACAGGTAATCAGGTATTCATTTTCTGTGTTATAGGATGTAGAGGATACACTGTTAGAGGGCAAGACACCTGTCATGTTTGTAATTGGTCAACACTCCACCACAGCAAGCGTTGATGACATGGAGGATCTACGAGAAAAAATGAAAGCTGAAAACAGTTTGTTAGTAGTAGGAGGGGCAGACAACAATTTACGAATCACAAGAGCTAAGAAAAAACAAGAAGGCATCACACAAATCATGGCAGACAAACAAATTCTGGTACAATTCTGACATGTCTACTCCTCAAGGCTTATTCTTACCTTTTGGGGAACAATTCTGACATGTTTATTTTCTACTCCTCAATGCTTATTCTTACCTTTTGGGGAATTCAATTTATGTCTACATGTTCTACCTTTTTACAATTCTGACATGTTTATGTCTACTCCTCAATGCTTATTCTTACCTTTTGGGGTACAATTCTGACATGTTTATTCTACTCCTCAATGCTTATTCTTACCTTTTGGGGTACAATTCTGACATGTTTATTTTCTACTCCTCAAGGCTTATTCTTACCTTTTGGGGAACAATTCTGACATGTTTATTTTCTACTCCTCAATGCTTATTCTTACCTTTTGGGGTACAATTCTGACATGTTTATGTCTACTCCTCAAGGCTTATTCTTACCTTTTGGGGTACAATTCTGACATGTTTATGTCTACTCCTCAAGGCTTATTTACCTCAAAGGACATGTTTATTTTCTACTCCAATGCTTATTCTTACCTTTTGGGGTACAATTCTGACATGTTTATGTCTACTCCTCAAGGCTTATTCTTACCTTTTGGGGTACAATTCTGACATGTTTATGTCTACTCCTCAAGGCTTATTCTTACCTTTTGGGGTACAATTCTGACATGTTTATGTCTACTCAAGGCTTATTACCTTTTATTCTGACATGTTTATGTCTACTCCTCAAGGCTTATTCTTACCTTTTGGGGTACAATTCTGACATGTTTATGTCTACTCCTCAAGGCTTATTCTTACCTTTTGGGGTACAATTCTGACATGTATATGTCTACTCCTCAAGGCTTGTATACAATTCTGACATGTATATGTCTACTCCTCAAGGCTTATTCTTACCTTTTTGGGGTACAATTCTGACATGTTTATGTCTACTCCTCAAGGCTTATTCTTACCTTTTGGGGAACAATTCTGACATGTTTATGTCTACTCCTCAAGGCTTATTCTTACCTTTTTGGGGTACAATTCTGACATGTTTATGTCTACTCCTCAAGGCTAACTTAATTCTGGGGGAACATTCTGACAAGTTTATGTCTACTCCTCAAGGCTTATTCTTACCTTTTGGGGAACAATTCTGACATGTTTATGTCTACTCCTCAAGGCTTATTCTTACCTTTTGGGGAACAATTCTGACATGTTTATGTCTACTCCTCAAGGCTTATTCTTACCTTTTGGGGAACATGGCCCATGGCAATGGAATTGGAAATTTCATGACATTTTGGCTCAACATTGGGATATTTTATTTGCATATGCCTGAAAGGGGGAGGGGGAATAAAGTTCAGGATAACTGACCCAAATGTTGTTTTTTTTGGGGGGAGGGGGAATAAAGTTCAGGATAACTGGCCCAAATGTTGTTTTTTTTGGGGGGAGGGGGAATAAAGTTCAGGATAACTGGCCCAAATGATTATGTGGCAACCTTAATATTCATTGTAAAAAGTAAAAAAAAATACACAAGGAAGGACTAATGATTCATTATTTCTATATTTATTCCTCAATCAATCTTTCTGTGCACATTGCTCTAAAGATGCTTGCTCCTGAGATGTATTTCTCACCAGAATAGTCAGTCATCACATGATCCCTATATGATATGATAAATTTTGGCTACACAGGGGTTGCTCTAACTCAAAAAATCTTACCTCCAGAAATATCGCTAGTTGTGATTTTTTGTCGCCAGGTTAAAAATTTTGAAGCCAGTCTAATACCATATACATGTGTAGAGAAAATACAATTTCTAACCCTGTAAAATGTGGCGAAGTTCAATTGTGAATTGTCCAAGTTTTCCTATACTTGAAAAGGGATTACGCTGGTTGAAAAATTTGCAGCGCCAAAAAAATCGCCAGCACTTTGTCAAAAACTGTTACTAGTTTCTAATTTTTGGAGCCAAATTTAAAGTCAATAAAAAAAATTATTGAGGTTATGTAACTGTTAACTGCCATTATTGTTAATTTATTTAATTCAATCCAATGAGTTACATTAAGACATTATTGTCTGTGTTTATAATATTATGTAATTGAAGTAAAGCATCGTTATAATACTAAAATCATTACAATTTTAAAAGATGCCTCCATCACACTGTATAGTTTATGGTGTGGAATGTGGACGTTGTAGAAGACACCACAATCTCTCTTAGTTTCTTAGTTAAATGTTTTATGTAAAATCATTGAGGATTGATTTACAAGCTGTGGAGATCTAATATAGCATTAATGATGTTGATATATTTAGTCTGAATTTAGGACAAAACATATAGATCGTGATTATAGGTGTGGAGGTTTAAATATACATGTACAGGTATTCAGGTAATTATTTGTCTTTAATTACTTCCAAAGTTAGTCTTTTGCCCCTAGTTAAAGTTACCCAATTTTTAAAAAAAAATTACTTAAAATTATCCCAAATAATATGTGCAATATTCGCATTGTTATTTTTTGATATTGTGAAAGCGCTTTTGAGATCCTGACTAATGCGACTGGACTATATATTAATTTTTCATTCCGATTATATCAATTATATTAACTTCAAATTCAAGTTTTAGTACAATTAATGAATTTTTAAGAATTTTTCTAATTTTGAAAAATAGATGCATGTTACCCCCCCCCCCCCCAAAAAAAAATGGGTGGAGATAGTTTTTATGAAAGTCAACAAATCACTGCACAATTCTATCTGCTATTCAAAGATTTACCAACAAAATTAAATCACTTATGCTTACTAATTCTAACAGGTTCCTTTACAAACATCTATTTTATTTCAACGAAATTTAATTTCAACATTTTGTTGTTTTAACAAAACAATGAAATTTTAACCCCGATTCTACAGTATATATGTATAAAAAAACCATGTTAATTATTTTTAACAGGATCAGGTCGGGGATTTTCTTGGTGGCATTTTGTCACAGTCTGAACATTTGAGCTCTGAGTCAGCAGAGGTATCTGAAGCTGAACAGAAAAAGAAAAAAAAGAAAAAGGTTTGTGTGTTCAGTTTACGGCAGTTAGAATCATTTTTGTCAGTTTTGTTTTCTTTTGTTTTTCCCCTAGAATTTGTTTGTTTTTCGTCATTCATTTGTGCTCCTTAACCCTTTTACCCCTTAATATCTAAATTGTATGCTTTATTCCATTGTTTAGACCAGTCTGTTGTGGTCTGTAGGGTTGAAAGGCTCATTATTCCACAAAAATCATAGATCGTCTTTGATCGGTCTGGTCTTTGATAATATAGCTTTTGAGCTGAAAAACTAAAATAATTATGTGGACTTGAAATGATTCTTGTTTTATTTTTGTAGGATAAATCTCCAGCATCTCCACGTGGTCTAAGTGTCGCCAAAGCTTTGAAAGCTACAAGACCACCACAAGGACAGGTACCCACAGGCCAGTTTTCCAGTGCTCTTGCTAATCATCTGACAGCTGCAGGAAGTACAGTTGCTGCTGCAAGTAAGTTTATGTTTGTTTTTCTATCTAGACTATCTTGCTCATCTGTACCCAGGTAAAACACATCTCACTCGCAGGTAAGCATCAGGTTTGTATCGCTATGTACTGGTGGTTCACCTATACTAAGGTAAAACATGTCTTAATCAAGGTAAGCATTTGTCACTATTTAGTTCACCTGTTCCCAGGTAAAACATATAACTATTAATAACAGGCATGCTTCAATCTTGTTTCACTATTTAGCTCACCTGTTCCCAGGTAAATCATGTTGTAAACAATGTAAGCTTCAGTTTTGTATTACTATTTAGCTCACCTGTTCCCAGGTAAATCATGTTGTAATGTAAGCTTCAGTTTTGTATTACTATTTAGCTCACCTGTTCCCAGGTAAAACATGTTGTAATGTAAGCTTCAGTTTTGTATCACTATTTAGCTCACCTGTTCCCAGGTAAAACATGTTGTAATGTAAGCTTCAGTCTTGTATCACTATTCATCTTACCTATTCCCAGGTAAAACATATCTTAATTACAGGTAAGCTTCAGTCTTGTGTCACTATTTAGCTCACCTGTTCCCAGGTAAAACATCATAATCATTAATTCACAGGTAAGCTTCAGTCTTGTTTCACTATTTAGCTTACCTGTTCCCAGGTAAAACATGTCTTAGTCACAGGTAAGCTTCAGTCTTGTATCACTATTTAGCTTACCTGTTCCCAGGTAAAACATGTCTTAATTACAGGTAAGCTTCAGTCTTGTATCATGAGGACCTCTGTGGCTGAGTGATTAGAGCATCGTGCTTTCAACCATAAGGTCTCATACTTCTGGTAACACTGGTTTGAGCCCCATTGGAACATAAGCAGATCTTTGTGAGAAAGTTTGCTAGTTTAATTGCGGAAGACTGTTGGTCTCTTACTAGGTAACCAGGTTCTATCCTCCACCATTAAAAACTGGCTGCCACCATATAACTCGTTGAGTGTGGCGTAAAACACTATTCAAAATGAAACGTATTGAATCACTATTTAGCTCACTTGTATGTATTTTTTTTAAGAATATATGTATATATAATATGAAAATTAAATACATTAGAATAAACATTTTGTACAGGAATTGTTTATTTGCATTGGGGTTGGCTTGCCAATTTACCAGACTTTGGTTGCACAAGGAGGCATTGATATTTAAGAAACACCAGGTTCTAAAGTTATTGTGTGGTTTCATTTTGTTGTCGTAAAACCAATAATCTGAATTTTTGTTGAATTATTAACTGCATGTAGTAAAATAAAAGTTTAAACCCATACAGATAGTTAACGGTAGTATGTCTCATCTGTTTTGTAGCACCAAAGACAACAAAAAGGAAATATGTTAGGAGTCCAGGAAGTGTTCCGAGAAAAAGGTTGAAATCTGTACCTGCTGTTGATAGTAGCAAAGCCACTGGAAACACATTTCCAAATTTAAATGTATCTTTGGCCAACAAACTGCAGGCAATGCATGCTGTACAGAGTGCTCCAGAGCTATCAGGACTTCTACAGCAGCGTAATCTGCCCCAGACGGTACAGGAACTGGAGTCACAGATGTCAGCTCCTCAATCAGCACTTCTAACAGAACTTAAATCGGCATTAAAAACCCGCGAGACGAGCCATGCCAGCCCTTCAAAACAAACTTCTCAAGCAGCATCTCGGGGAACAATGGAAAGTTTGGCTTCTATGATGGCACAAAAAGAGGCTGCCCAGTCTGCTCAAAGATTGGTCAACAGCCTTCCAGTTTCCTATAACTTACAATCTCAGTTATTGAGCGTGAATAGTAGGGAGCCCGTCTCATTGAGTCATATCATAACTTCCCCAGCAACAACACAGACATCTCTTGCCACACTCCCAACAACACTGACAAATTTGACAAATGCTTTAAGAACTGGGTACAGGGCACCAGTCCATATAACCACAGCCTCTACTGTAACCAGTCAGATTCAGCAGCTTCTGTCTGGTATCAGCAAGTCTGCAGCAAATGTAAGCACAGGCCAAGATACTACTCAGACGCTGTCCCAATCCAAGGTGACCAGTCATCAGTCATCTCCCAGGCAACAGACTAACAATCCATCATCATCTCAACACTTACAGGAATATGTGACAGGTCAGAGCAGCTCACAGGAGAAACAGACTCACAGCCAACAGTCAGATTCGATACAAATCCAAGTGAGCTCACCATCACCACAACAAATTATATCAATTCACCAAATGTTATCTAATGCCCAACAAGCACCTGCTAATACTAAGACTATACAAGTAAACGAGTTATCTACAGACAGCAGTCAACAGACTGACATTAAGTCTGATAATGATAAATTACAAGTCATCCAACACTTACAGTATCATGATTTTCCTCTAACTACAGCTACCCTGACCCAGGGGGTAACTTCAGTGGCCCAGGCAAAGCATTCTACAGTCTCACAACAAATAGCAACAGTGATAACATCCCCGGTATCAAAACCCAGTTCCTCTATGTCAACACTTGGTAATCTTAGTACAGTTTCTTTACCTTCGACTATCTCTCATAGATCAGTGGGCGGATCTACAACAATACAGATAGCAAGTGCTACAGGAAACATTGGAAGTGTTCAGATACCTCTTATTCAAACAGCAGGAACATCTAGTGTCAATAAACAAGCCTCTAGATCCCCAACTCTGGTTTCAGCAAGTACAGAAACACTGGGAAAGGTATCATCTTTACTTGAATCAAGCCCAGTGATACAAAGATCAGGCTCCATCTCCATAACAACAGTATCTCCTGGATCTGTATCGTATCACCTACCAAGTGGAACAGATGGAGAACGAAGAGTGACAATGGGCAATGTGTCTCCAGGCTCTGGAACTCCAAAACCTTCAGGCAGGTCCACATCCTCAGCGACTGTGACCTCCTACACTACAACCTCTAAACCTGTTCTGCCTACCATTGCAAATACCAGAACAAGACGTATCAAGACTCCAAAGCAATATGATCTATGATATCAGTATCTTCATTCTTCATGGACTGAATGTGACACAATACATTGCTGTGTTCCGACTCTTTTGTATAAATCTATATCGTCATTTTCATCCTTCATATATTAAGTTTGACACATGTTTATGATGAACTCTTTATGGAAATCAATATCATTTTGTTTTTTCTCTAATCGTGAGTTGATGTGGTACACATCATGTATGTCAGTGTCTGAACTCTCTTGTTGAAATGTTATCCTTTAAAGATTTGTTAACTGTTGTAATACACTGTAAACAATTCTTACACATCATTTGTTCTGATTTAATCTCTTGTGTGATACATAATTGGACCATGTGATTAGGCCTCCATGGCTGAGTGGATAGAGCATTGCACTTCAATCCATATATTGACAATATGGATGCTGTTTTGGTGATGGATAGATATTCATGGCACCCTCCTGTTGGAGGTCATTCTATTTTTCTGTCAACAATACAGCATCCATATTGACAAGAAGTGTTTATTCATTATATATAACATTTGCTTTTTGAAAGTAGAATGATTATGACTCTTGATAGCTCATCGGTTCTAGCTTTTGCCAATACAAATTGGAAGGTTTCAACTTTATGGCTTACTTGTTATAGCTTTTGCCTTTACGAATTGGAGGGGTTTAACATTTAATATGGCTCTGGATAGGTCACTGGTTATAGCTTTTGCTCTTACAAATAGGAAGGGTTCATCATTAAATATGGCTCTGAATAGCTCACTGGTTATAGCTTTTGCTATTACAAATAGGAAGGGTTCAGCATTAAATATGGCTCTGAATAGCTCACTGGTTATAGCTTTTCCTATTACAAATAGGAAGGGTTCAACATTAAATATGGCTCTGGATAACTCACTGGTTATAGCTTTTGCTATTACAAATAGGAAGGGTTCAACATTAAATATTGCTCTGAATAGCTCACTAGTTATAGCTTTTGCTATTACAAATAGGAAGCGTTCAACATTGAATATTGCTCTGGATAGCTCACTGGTTATATCTTTTACCTATACAAATTGGAAGGGTTCAACATCAGATTTTGTCATATAAGACAGGAAATTTATGGTAGATTTAAGAATATGTTTCAATGTTGTTTGACACTTTTTACCATAAGAACAGTCAGTATTTATGTAGAATAACAATAAAACAAACAAAATAAGTGAAATTTCATTTTATTGATGGTTGATCAATCATGAGCTGTGTTTTACATTCCTCATCCATAAAAAAAAAATGATTTATAACAGACAACATGATTAAAATAATAAAATCACTGAAAGCTGTATGACCAGATTGCAAAGCACTGACAGAAACTGAAAATATTACATCTTTGTGATAATTTAGGCGGCGAGGCCTAAACCTACTGACAGAAATTGAAAATAAGATGTCCGTCATATTTAAGTGAGTGGGACACAACCCCATAAACAAATGGATTATGTCTTTCCATCCATAAGGGACAAGAATATACATTGTTTAACATTTGGTTTTCAAGTTATGAGTAAAAATACAAATTTATGGGGTTGGGGCGTGATGCTAAAATACATCATTGAATATCACTTTGCGTAAGGAATAAGAAAATGTATAGTTTCATAGTGGGGATTTGAATGCTAGTAAGTAAAAAAATCATTAATGTTAGGGGTTGGGTGGATAAGATCTCCAAGGACCCCATATACACCACTGAAAGTGTCTTCCCTTAATGATCAAGAATATATATGTGGCTTTCAAGTAAAAAGTAAAATATAGGAGGTGGGGCAGGACCTCCATAAAAACCACTGAATGCGTCTTCCTTTCACTATCAAGAATATGACGAAATGTGTCTTTTTTATAACTATCAATCATATGGTTTAGGGGTAGGGAATTTAACAGTATTCAAGAAATGTGTAAAAATATATTTTGAGGATAGGTCGGGACCCAATATACACTTGAATAAGTCTTCCAATAAAGAACACAAATATACAGTGAAATCTTGTTATCTCGAAACTCACGAGACTGCGCCTATTACTTCGATATATTTGGGATTTGAGAATACCGAAATTTTTGATTGATATATTATTCTATCGATAAATATCCGGAATTTCGACTCATGCAATTCTGACATAATGACATTTCACTGTATATGGTTTAGGAGTGGGAATGTAAATTGTTTTCAAGGAAACAGAAAAACATCAACTTAAAGGGGTGGGCCATATTCTCCCACGAACATCGATGATAAAAGAACAAGTAATATATTAAAATCAAAGGCTGTAGTACAAAGGTTTCATCAAGGTCTATCAACGTGTGAAGTTTCAAAAGAAGTTTCGTCAATGGTCTTGACCACATTTGAGCTAAACTAATTTAAACGCAGACGGACATCACCATTTGATTAACTGATTTTGCTTTGCAATCTGGCCAGAAAGTACGAAATTAAATGTATAATGGCCAAAACCCCATGAAAAAACTGTTTATGGATTAAATTTAAATGACCATGCGTAATTAACATATAGAACTGAATCAGTTGGTTTATTTGCCATTTAATTCATTCAACTGGCAAAAAATTAAAAATTTACATATAAATATATGGAAGTAGAACTGCTATTTTGTAGATCACATTTCATATGTTTTCCTTTTAACATTTCATTTCTCAGTATACAGTAAAATGACAGGTTTTATGATAAATAGGTTTTCATGACATGGAAAGAGACATACGAATTTTGAGAACACATGACATTTTTATAGATAATTTACAGTTACATCATGTCGTGCAAACATATATAAAATGTATCCCCCCCCCCCCCCCCCCCCCTAAAAAAAACCCAAACTAACAACACAATAAAATGTACCACATGCTGGTCCACTGAAAAATGAGTTCATAAACTCTAAATCAATCAAATATAATAAATACATGTGATATGTAAACCTATCAAGCAGATTATAAATAATTCATGACAAAAAAAGTTTGTAGAACTCTAGCACCAATCACCATCAAGGTCAATGGCTAACACACCTGCTAAGATGAAAACACAAAGGTGAAAACAGAGAAAAATGGTACTTTTGGAGGCTTTAGTAGAGAAATAGAATCAAATGCATTTAACTTGTCTACCCCAGAGAAACAATTATCTTTTCAAAAAATATATCTAATATTTTTAATACTGGTAAGTACATAAAATATTTTAAGAGGAGAGGACGAACATGGATAACTTGTAGTTCAAGTTATCTATTATTCCTCGTGGGTGATGTATTTTTTATTTCATTGTTTAATTTGAGTTTTATAACGCATTTAATATTTTAATCACAAAATGGTGGCTTGTTTTTAATGTATAATATCATTTTCAGTAAGAAACAATCAAAGTTCAAAAATATGATGCAAACGTGCATGACTGTTCATAGACTGCTGAATACAAAAGCATGTAGAATGTTACCAGACACTAGCAGAGGAAAGTAGCACCAGTAACTTCTCACAAATTTAACCCATCAACGCCTGAGAAACAATGAATTCTTCTATAAATCACTGACTTAGGCAAGTCTAAATGTGTCCTTTAGGGTGAACGAGTCGAGCAGATAAAAATACTTCCGTACTGCCTATATAATAATGCTTAAGTTTATTTTGATTTAAGTAACAAGCAGAAATAAAATAAGAGTCAATAATAAACTGATCACTTACAAGGTAGTACCTCTCTTTAAAAAAAAAAGGTGGATAATTACAACCATCTTCAAATAATACCGTTGGAAAGATTTTTGACATATCATAATTTAAAAAATACCAGCTCACTTAAAGTTTTGTCCCGTTGAAGAGCCATACAAATAGAGTGAGATTTGGTTGGAATGTTGTAAAGTTTAATACTAGACCGTTATGTGTCACTTTATGTTTGTGCTATAAGGATTTCAAATCCTTTCTATTACTTTTTGTCTTAAGTGTTTTTGATTTCCATTTTTTTCTAATTTCAGTTTACCCCTTTTAATTTTTCTACAGGTTTGGTGTATTGATTTAAAGGGGCATTTTTTCTTCAAAATATTTTCTTTCATTTTTTACTACTTGGATTGACATGAAATAACAAACAAGAGATAAACATTCCTAAATCCCTATTACTTTTTTGAAAATTGCTTGAGAAATCCAGGTTTGGCACTTTTTCCTTTGCAACTGATTAATTCAGACCTGACTTAATTTTCACAAGATATATAGAAATATAAGATTCTTTATGCCTGTGTATAGCTCTTATTTGTTTTAGTACATCAAGTAGAAGTATTAAAAATGGGGAAAATCAAAATAATATTTTTGTTTAAACACGGCTAATGCCCCCTTAAGTCAATGTAATTACATGTATGTTCAACTCATCAAGTTATCACCAAAACCAGATTTACATGTAAACAGAAGTGGGGGTATCTGTGGTTAGAGCACACCGCTTAAAACCAAAATGTCGGTGGTCTCTTCCCAGATACATTGTAAATAGTCTCTCCTTCATCATTATAAACTCCACCACCGTGGTAAATCATAAACAGGACTTGTCTATATATTAATCATTGGGATTGACACATTTAAGATCAAAGTGTAAACATCTGAAATTAAAGTTGACAGATTTGTAACCATGATTGAAACATTTATAATCATGATTAATACATCTATAATCAAATTTGATACATCTATAATCATGATTGATGCGGTTAGGTTCCCGACTTTCTCATTAATTTATATATATTTATGATCAGAACTGACATATTTAGAATTGTATTCCTGATCAGAATTAATATGTAAGATTCAAAATAATCCTGACTGGACAATATAAAAAACCTCTTGTTATATCACGTTCAGCCATTTTTCTATTTCTCTTTTTTTTCATAGATGAATGTCAAACTAAGATGCAATTGACACATTTAAATATGCAGTATATAAAAATTGTTTTCCCCATGAAAATTGAAGTTAGGTGTATCACCATCACATTTTGGAAAATAACTGAAAAAAAAGATAATTCATTGAATAAATGGCCTACAAATGAATTTATATTCAAAGATTAATTACTGATGTTGGGAAGGGGAGAGAAAAAAAATGAATGAAAAATGATCAGTAATAGACAACACTCAAATGATTTAAAACTCACCAATCATACAGTGTGACATAAAAAGAAGTACAATAACTGCACAAATGAACATTACAATATATTAGCTAATATTCCTGATTATAATATAGGAGAACAATGTATTGAAAACAGGGTTATCTCTCATAAAATCCTTGCTTTACAAAGGCTCTAGGCAGTCTCACATGGAATATAAGAAACTGACAATCATTAAAGACAACAGAATTGTCAAGTTATGGATTATCGAAATTATTAGTGAAATATTGCCCTGATTTGGTATAATGTGGTGATTAATCTTCAGAAAATGACATGTATTCTAAGGCTTGTATTGGTCATTGTTTAATATTGCAGTTCAACAATATGAATGATAAAATTACCTCCCATACCGAGTCCAGCCATCATCTGTTGGCCTTCACTGGGTAGTGCAAGAGGGTTTACTAAAGATATCTCCCATACAAAAATGACATAAATGAGCTTGTACTATGAAATTCTAGAAAAATAATACTGACTGCAGCATGTTTATCATACACGAATGCCAAACAAAATAACTTCTGTAGAGTAAAATAATACAGCATTGTTTACAGACTGTCTTCCTTTATAGATCTGTTATATGTACAATTGTAATGCAGATGCAATGTAATGAGAGAAAAGTGAAATAATTACAGAGGAACTTGTAATCATTGCCTGGATAAGAATGTATTTAACAAAAGCTGTCGATAGACCATTTCCAATTTGTTCCATTCCGTTTTATTTTGTCAGAATAGTTTGTACTCGGATCACATGACTTCAACAGAATAATGGGCAAGGTAACTTCTGGTCTCTTAATATCTTAATCAACATTCATTGACATCTTGTTTTTAAAGTTTAGATAAATGTTCTGTCTTGTAAAGATAACAAGTGTAAACATTGTATGATATTCATATTTCAGATAATATATATAATAGAATATTTAAACAGAAGTGGTGTAGCCTACATTTTCTCCGAAGCTGCATAATGTATACTTGTTTAATTTCACGCAGAGAAAATTTCGCGTTTTTACGAAAGGAACTTATTCACTGGTATTAAATTTCGCTCAATATTAGTTAAGATATTTCATAAGTGTAAGGCATTATATTCACAGGATTTAATTTCACGGTATTTTCTTTGACAGCTAATATAGCAAAAATAAATCCCCAGCGAATAAGAACAACTACCGTAATCGAGCATGTATAATCCACATTTATGTATTATCCCTAACCCCCTCCCCCATCTCAGCATCAGATCTTGGAGAAAAAAAGAGTTTGTGTGTTTAGACCTAATCCACATGGCCATTACTGACAGTATCACAACCAAATTTTTTCTTTAAATAACAATTCCTAGATCATTTTTTGACAGAAATGGATATATATTTATCAAATGTTTAGAGAAAATGATAAAGTAATGATTTGAAATAAATGTGAAACTAACATAATGGGTATATGGGAATATGCTACAGTTGTCCCGTGGATAAAAAAAATGCCCGAAGCTGTTGTACTGTATTGTCGGCACCCCATCCCCTACAGCAGTTACGTGGATAAAAAAAAATGCCCCAAACTGTTGTACTGTATTGTCGCACCCCATCCCCTACAGCAGTCACATTGATAAAAAAAATGCCCCAAACTGTTGTACTGTATTGTCGGCACCCCATCCCCGAGACGTATTTTAGAGTGAAAAGAGAGTGGATTACATATGCCCGATTACGGTATATGTACTTGGGAATGTAAGGCAGTTGAAAGATTTTTCATCATTTGAACAACAAATAAGTTTTCAACGAAACAAAGACTCAAAAACACTTCAAATTTCTGATTACAGATACAAAATACGTAAACAAAATGTGTACTTCTACAACATGGTATATGTTCTTACTTACATCTACATATCCCTCGAAAATCTATCAAATCAAGAGTAGAGCATAGATAAATAGCATAAAATAAATACTAGTACACTAGAATTATCCGACATTTGAATAAAACAAGAAGAGGAAGAAACTCTGTCTCAACAGAATTTTTCATCTCTGGGTCTAGTACATTAATTTCCTGGAGAATGTTTCTGTTTATGATGTATGAAATAGCTTGTCGTACCAAAATCATATATCCATACTGGTAGAGTACCTATTCTCGGACCATACCTATTGTCGGACACTTTCTCCCTGCACATAAATGAACAAGTTTTTTCAAGATTTTATGAATACATAATCTGCTTTTAAACAATAAATAAATCATGTAAAAAAAATTAGGATCAACTGTGTAATCACTCATCTTTCTATCATACTACCAGACATTATCACAAACGCGGGAAAATGATGTCACAAGCTGATAAGAAGCACAGTAAACTGTCTGAGAATATGTCCTCCCAGTCACGATTTTGTCAGTCAACTTTTTGAAATGGGCTAAATTCATTGTTACCTCATATTTTCTACCAAAACTTATCAGATTATGTTTCAGCTAAGTAAACCTATGATGATAAATTTGACCAGATGAACTGAAGACATTTGGTAAAAATACCAATTTTCATCTGAGAATAGGTACTGAACCAGTAATGTTCCCATGGCTACAAATGAACAGTCCACACATTCATTCTTACAGGACCAATCATGAAACCAACATCACAGACATTAATCCAAATTAATACCTATATATATATATATATGTATATATAAGAATGAAGATTGACTGGTAATAATAATGGTATGTAGCATTAATAATCTAATATCACATTCCAAATGTTGTAAGTTTATGGGTCAAGCTTCTGATGAAATATGAATATAAATCTACTCTCATTCAATCAAGCACTTCACATTTAACACTAAAGAGAAGCAATTATCATCCTCTTGATATGGATTCAGTTTTTATAAGACTGAGACAAAGTTGTCTGTCTCTTATATCTCCCCAACCTCCATTTGGTTTAGGGTCACGTAATTTGAATCGTGACTGTCCATTTATTGATATCACATTAGGAAAAAGATGCTGTTTATTTTGATTCAACATATTTTCAACTTGTTTCATCTTTACATCGGGATTGCAGTTCTTGCCTTTGTGATGGACACCGCTGAAATGAAAAGCAAATGTCAAATTATCAGGTAAAATGTGTATGTCAGATATCAGGTGAAAAATATAGGTCAAATTAATGATGAGGTGAAAAACACAAATGCCCCTGGTCTGGCAAATAATATGTATACTTTAAATATTGCAACGTCCTACATTTTGGCCCCACCCCACCCCTGGGGGCATTTGATGTCGGTGAAGTGTGAGCAACCCTTTGATAAACTTGCAGTCTAAATTTGGTTAATGTATTACAATCCAAACTTGAAATATTGCACTTTATATGTAAGCAGGAAGGAATTACAGACAGACAGACTGACAGATAGATGATCCAAACACTAGATGCCCCCGGCTGACCTTTCAGGCCAAGGCATAAAAATATATGTCCGATTATCAAGTGAAAAGTATATATCAGATTATTAGGTGAAAAGTGCCTAAGGTGTGAACGGCAAATAAATACACTTGCTGGTTTACTGAGTAAAATATATCTTTGTGTACAGGAATAATAGTTTTTAACAGTCGTAGTTGTGATTTTTGTTTGGAAGTTTTTAATTGATCAATAAAACAAGATTAAGTGGTAACATTTTCCTTGTTAGTCAGTGATATTCTACATATAGATATCTAGCTTTTTTAATTATTTATGAATCAATACTTACCTCTCTGTGTAAAATTGCATAATTGTCCTCCATAGAGAACAAATAATTAAAATATAAACTCTGTGGAATATGTTAAATTGTGAAAACAATATAATTGAATTACTGTTTTTATTTTTTTATAAACTGATATGGTATCAGTAGGTGTAAATTGTATGTCATTTTGAAAAGATAATTGCCGTAAATATTGCATTGTACTCTTGGCACAGCAAATAAAGTACACATATAATGGGAACTAAGAGCAACATCTTCTGTAATGAAAATAAAAATTTAACGAAAATACGGTTCTAATAAACAACAATGATCTTTCCCCAGGGTCATGTTTTTATTCACTGTTGGTTAAAGATTACATGTCAATTATATAATGAACTTTGCCACTTAAAATACTGTACGGAAACATATTATAAATTAAATGTAATGTATTAGTCGTAGTTGTCTTACTATATGAAAAAATAAGTTAAAATGAAGTATTTATACATGTAAATTATAATTTCCAATATCATCAATTGAAATTTACTGGAAAAAAAATCACATTTTCATTATGTCTATACAAAGGTGTGTTTTGCCGAACACCGACTAACACTACACCCAATCATCTTGGAAATTAAAAATTTTAGGTGGGTCCCAAATGGAAGCTGCATTATACTTTCATACTCCGATTATCTGCAAACAAAGCAACACACGGAGGTTTAATTTTTTTATTCAAGTTTGCATTCCGTCTGAGACACATGTTTTATATGACTCTAATGATATTTATAGTATTTTATTACTTAAAAAAAAATCAAAATAGATATGCATATAATCGATTAATTTATCAATCAAAAATCACAATTTTCGTCACCATATCTATTATGATCATTTAATTATAATCTATCATCAGTTAGTATTTATTTATTTATTTACCTTTTTATCAATTTTTCACCGTAAATATAACACATTAAAAAAGCCAAAACTGTGTTAGTGCATTCAAATAAAAAGATTTCTTATATTATAAAAGTGTCAAAATTATGATTTAATTGGTAAGTTTGGTGATTTTTAACAGCGAAGAATATGACTCGCTTTCCTGTCCACTTTTAATTTCCTCCATGACAGTAGTCATTCTAAGGCTTTTCAGTGACATCACAGTGTAACTCACAAGTTTGCCAAAAGTGAAATGAATTCTTAATTAGTTTTCCGAAAGCAGGTAAAATCACTCACTTTGGCGGTCAATATCTCGAAAACTCGTCTACCAATTTTGATCAGGTTTTCAATGTTGTTCTTAGAATGATGAGTTCTATAAATATAGAAATTTTCATTTTTCACTCAGGATGCTCTTTAACTAGATAGACAGACTGTCAGATGTACTCGCACAGACAAAACCTGGCTCCCCCTCCTCGTGTTTTATTTGTAACAGACTTATAACTAGACTATTAAAACTGGCAATCTGTTTGCAGCTGCTGGAATTTTTATTTTTTTTTTTAAGAAATAAAACAGCTATAGATGTTTAGTGTACAATTATGGCTTAATTATCGGACATGTCTAATTACCAGACCTATTGATACATTAGCTGTGACACATACCATTCTCCCATGTGAAATACCCTAGTAGCTTTCATTTTTAAAACTTTTATTTGTCCTGGTATACACTTCATGCTTAAATGTTGTAATGTCCAGTCCCAGTTGTAATCATCAAAATTACAAAATTCCTGTAAAAAGAGAATAAACTGTCATTAGTTGTATTTAACCATTTTTATCCAATCTCCCATTCCTCAACTTCGGAGACTCATTCCATGTTATTTAAACATGCCCCGATGTCATGGGTTTTGGATGGCATAAGGACATAAATGCTATCTGCCGTCAATAGCCTACTATTGTCTTAACAATGCCCAACCAATAATATAGGCATTTCTGTTGGAATATTTTGACATGCAAACAAGAAATTGTTTTTTGTGAAGGCAGACCATATAGCTCGCCTGCAACCAGCATCCCCCTGCATTGTTGAGTAATAACCTGTGCATGTGAAGTTTCATGGCTGTAGCTGCAGTACTTTGCCCACAATGGACTGAAAGAAAAAGCTTAACACAAAAAAGGTCAACGCTGATGTCAAAGCAGTGACAGCAATAGCTCTTCTGTTCTTTGAACATGCGAGCTAAAAAAGAAGAACAGGCCTTGTGACCTGGAAATAGAACGACCAGGGGTGAGGAAATCCTATGCCAGACTTGCCGACCCGTTGCGTTTACTGTCCGGACAAGTGAGATTTTTTAGTTTGGTTGTCCATGGACAAATGCATTATAAAGAAAAAAAAACATAAATCTAGATATCAAAGTCCTATCAAAGCATTTTTGTGCATAAAAAAATGCAAGTAAATATTATACAAGTAAAAATCTATTTTGGCCAACCAATTTTTGGCATTTACTTGCCCGGGGACAAGCGAAAGAAAGTTATATTTCCATACCCCTGATGACAGTTGAAAACAGATTACCATTCAAATTCTTATAATGCTGGGATATTTGATTTTCCATTTTAAGAGCAGGGCCCTTGATTCACCTAATTTGGGGCCAAAACTTGACCTATTCCCTACGCAAAAAAGTGTCTTTTTTCCCAATTCAGACCTCAAATTTTCATTTTGTTGCTTAAAATTATTTTTAAAATACAAGTATGCAACAATATAATTCAAATGTTACTTCCACATTACAAACCAAAAGGAATGTGTCAATCTTCTTTAAAAGGCGCAGTAATATTTCCCTGAGCTGTCAATCAAGAAAATGAAGTTCCGACAGCAAAACAACAGAAATCATTTCATTTTCAGTATAATGAATGAAAGACAATTTTGAATCATGAAATTGTTTGCTGAATTCCTTGTTTCTTTTACTTAAGTACAGATTCTGTTAATGATGTGGATTTCTGACTTTGTCAATTCATTATTTTCATACATACACTAAAATAGATATTCCCTATGTTTTGGAAAATATCGCTATTTTCCCCAATTTAAAAGGACCTGGCCCAAGTCCCAAAATAGGCTGTGAGAGTAGTTCTGAAGTGAACGAATATTTTTTATCACTCATCAGTATTGTATTTGTTTTAAACGTTATCAACTTACCCCCCCCCCCCCCAAAAAAAAAGTGCAGTGGATACTGTCTTGAGAAACAACTCACTTGTAAAAGACCACCTGTCTTGGGAGACCACACTTTGAAAACCACTTGGTTCAATATTCCTTTAAATAAAATCTCTTTTGAGAGACCATCTGTCTTGTAAGACCACATTTTAGTGCCAGAAGGGGTTGTCTTTCAAGACAGGTTCCACTGTACTAAAATGAAATGCTATGGTGACAAAATAAGCCTGGGATTCAAACTAGAGCTACTTCCATTTTGAATGAAATATTTCTGAGTCATATCATGGTTCATACAGCCAATTAAAAAGAATTTTCAAGCACTTTTCCAGGACCTCCTCTATATTAAGAACTTTTCAAGGTCTGTGTGAAGCCTGCATATGCATAGCCTCTAGGGGAGATGACATAAGAATAAATCATATTACAATAAAAACAAAAGCCTTCTTTTCCAATGTCTGAATGATTAACATACTTTATTTGTCATTTATCACTACTTGTTCCTTAAAAAACCTGGACATTTCAGGAACCAAATAATATTAAAAGATGACCACAGTAATACTGTATACAGTTGGATAAAAGACAGATAAATTGCAACTTCAGCTTTAGAAGATTGAAAGCAAACTGTGGGCAGTTAGCAGTCAGCGATATTTCAAGCTTAAAGGGGCATTAGCTTTGTATTTTTCAAAAAAATGTTCTTTCCTTTTAGTTTTTACTACAATTGATATACAATAACAAAAATAGAAACACACAGGCATAAAAATTCTTAAATTCCAATATGTTTTGTGAAAATTGCTTGAGAAACCCAGTTTGACAATTCTTCATTTGCAGTTGATTATTTCAACCATACTACTTGTAAATGCATACCACATTGGACCTGACCTTATTTTCACAAATTATATAACAATATAAGATTTGTTAAGCCTGTATATGGCTCTCACTTGTTAGTCTCCATCAAGTACAAAAAGTTAAAGTAGAAAAAATCAAAATAATAATTTTTAGTAAACGAAGCTAATGCACCTTTAATATATCACAGATTTGGGTACAAACATTGTTACATATATATCACCTCACATTTTGGTCTATTGATAAGCATTTGTAGGTATCTTGATCCAGATTTTAAAAAAAAACATGTTTTGATATTTCATTATATAAATTGGCTTGCTAGTTCGAAGATGGAGAAGGCAGATCTATGTCAATTTTTATTTAACAACAAAATGTAGTGCCATAAAACTGGTGAGATTTAAATCAAAGTGGAAATTTTAACCAATCAGATTTTAGAATTGTCAAACTTTGATCAAGGTCAGACACTTTGATAATGACATACATAGAAGCTACAACTTAACTCTTTCATCCCTGAAAATCAAGATGGTATGATCTTTTCTACAGGATTGTACCCAAGCTTTTTTCAAAATGGAACAGACTCCTACCTTTGAACACTTTTTAATTTCATCCCAAAGATCTTTTCCAAATGTCATACCCATATTATGACGTGATGAGATCCAATGCGCAAGCTCAACCTGTAAAGAAATTATTGTATTATTAAGAGCATGTATGATGTATATGAATGGCAGTTTGGATCACAAACGGGACAAACTTATGCAATGACCACTTTCACGTTAAAAATAACTTTTAATATGATAAAACATACTTTTGACTTTGAATGTGAAAGACTTTTTTGCATGCAAAACCCATTTCATTATGTAAGTTTTGCTTGCACGTAAATCATTATCAAACACTAGCATGCAAGATTGTATTGTGACCGAGAGGAAACATTCGATCAGAACTTTTCTCACAACATAAAAAAAACAATCAGAAATGTCCTGAAGACGATAAGAAGTGAAATTTGTATGTAAGAAATTTAAAAGAAATGAAATAAATCTTTGGATTTTATCTGATAATCTAGATACATATGCTGGGAATATCTGCACATGTAAGATGTAAAATGTCAACTATGTTTAGTACCTAAAAACGTGACCAAATTTCGAGTGTGTTTCAATCTCGGAGATGACGTTTCCTGAACTGAATAAAATGTCATGTCCAATTCAGTCATCCATATTTACCAAACGAACCAATATTTTTAATCAAACTATTATGGGAGTAAGGATACATATTTAGATTATGAGGAATCTGATTGTTTAATTTCATCACGTAAGCTCATATCGTATTTGTCAATTTCTAATGCGTTAAAAATCTTTTATGCCTGCAAAAACTTACAAATCAACACTAACGCATTAAAATATCCTCTTTTATTTTAAAAATCACTATTTGCATGCATAAAGTATTTTAACACATTAAAAGTGAGTTTTAATGCGTTAAAACTAAATTTTAACGTGAAAGTGGCCATCGTGAAAGTTCATCCCATTTGTGACCCAAACGGCCTTTCATAGATGTACACACTGTAAAGAAACCATCTAGTATCAGGTAACAGGTGAAAAAAATATATACCATAACCTACCTAACAAGTGCTCATGTCCCTATAAGGGCCCCCTCCCCCATTGTTCAGATTTACTCAATTTTTTTTTTAAACACACAATCGTCAATCTTTTCTAGCTGGTTTATCTCTAGTCCCCCCCCCCAAAAAAAAGCAACAGAAGAATGTCAATAGGTGTCCTTGATAATAACAACAAGAACTTTACTTAACAATTCATTGTTTTATGTCAATTTGACTCTAAATAGGCCCCAATAAGCACCTACACCTTTTCCACTTGTAAGAAGAAACTCAGTGTCAGGTGAGGACATAGGGGAAAAAATACACTGCAAAGATTAGGAGCCATCTAGTGTCAAGAAGCAGGTACCCTCTAATCCCCCAACACACACACACACACACATGGAAAAGTAAAGAGCAACAAGTGATTTTAAAAAACACAACTTGTACTTTCATATTTCTTGAGACATTTTGATGATATGTGCACATGACTTTAACATCAATAATTATCTAATCTATTTTTAAAACAATGGGTTCTACCTTTCTTAAATTGTCAAGTGGTAAAACACCATTCAAACCAAATCTACCATACTTCAATGATATAGGCTGGCCAAACTGTCATTTAGACAGAGTCATTTAATTAGACTTAACAGTTTATCTTTTAGTTCCCTAAGTTGGAGTCGGCTGATGCCTATACATATTTTTGAAATTCTAGTGAATAAGAGTCAGTGGGCTTTTTTCCTCTGACACTAAAGTACAGTTTGACCTGCCTTTGCGACTCACTGTTTTTAAAGACTACCTGACTTACATAACTTATATGAAACTCTCCCACAGCATTTTCCTGTATAAATGACCCGATTGAAGCAACTATCTGGCTTACGTAACTTACAACCATTACTTATACTCCAAATACTTCTGAAATGACCTTTATCAAGTGACTTTAAATGACATAATCAAGAAGTGAAATGTATATAACACAAACAACTTTTCATGGAACAAAATGTGCATTTCATTAAATGTGTTTATCTAAATATCAAGAGCCTCAAAGATCATACAACTGCAATCAATTCAAATGTAATGTCTGTTAAGGAAATAGATAAGTGAAATAAAGTTTTAAGAAATTATTTCCTTGTAATTGTGTCTATATAAATAATCTCTGATGATTGGAAATTGGGCAACCTGAATTAAGAGGCCACCTGTTATATATGACTTTTTTTTAACATATATCCTTGAACAGTCACTTCAAATGGGTTAAACTGTATGTTAGTATTCTTATGACAGCATCCTAATGAATTTCGTGTATGTAAAAGTCCTATCTTGTAATTGCTTATTACCTCTTACAGACAAATACAAAATACAACTTGGAAATTATAGGGGTTGACGGATGAAAATTGAAAGGGAGGGGTCATATGAGAATAGATACTGAAGTAGGAAATGCAAACGGCAACCTATACTTTTGATTGCATATTTTGTTATCCAAAATGATTGATCTTTCAGCACAAAGGGGGTACTTATTTGACCCAGATTTAATAAACATGGGAGTGACAGTGACCTGAAGTTTTGTAAATTAGCATTGAGGCCTATGGGAAAATATTTGGTGGTGTCTGTCCTACAGACAAATACAAAATACAACTTACTGAGAACTAATATTTTGACTTACAAATTGGATACTGATGTAAACTTACCTTTCCTGCATTCTGCACATAACTTTGAGTTTTATCATAATTTCCTGCCACCAACATCCGACAGTCTTTACACTCTCTACAAAAGATTAAAATGTAGAAATCTGGGCATATACCACTGGTTGAGCTTGTAACATTACAAACCTTTGGCTTAAATGACAAGAATATTTCACTTAAAAACAGGATTTTTTTCTCATTTTGAGTACCAGTAAGTGACAGTTTGAGTCCAACATGGTTCTTCACTGATTATGTGGGGAAAAGAAATCAGACAATCATATCTGTTACTTATCAGATTCCTGGAAACAACACCACCAAATGATGATATTCTCAAAAGAAGGCATTTCTAAATTGTTTAGAATGTAGGAGATTTATGAAAATAAACAAAATGACAAGATGATATTGCTTGGACAGTAATAGTACGTATCACAAGTAAGGTAATCCTGATGTAAATCATTCACTTAATGAATGACAAATAAGTTAATGTCACACAAGGTAATGTCATGTGAGATGATGTCATACTTAATAATAAACAAGTTTTAAATACATTTCTTTAAATAATTAAAATAAAAAAAAACAAAAACCAGAAGATAGTTTTTCTTAAAAATATAGAAATTTAATAATTTCAATGAAAAAAAGGGCACCAGGGCTAGCCCTGGCCTGGTACATATATATATATATATATATATCTTCCAAGAAATGTTAGCTAGGATGATGCCATACTGGATATGACAGCCAAGATGTACATAAGATGACATATTGGATATGTCATGTGACATTATATATGTCATATAATATAATGTCATACTAGATATGTATGGCATAAAACAAAAAATCAAAATCAAATCAAATCAAATGAAGTATAAGATGTAATACTAAATATGACAAATTAGATGATATCATATTAGATATGACAGATAAGATGATGTCATACTATATATGAGAGATGTCATACTAAGACAAATGACATCATTCTAAACCAGATGGGTCATTAAATAACCTGGGAATTCATTTTCACCTGACCTCCCAATCATTAACTCGTTTTTCCCCCCCATTTCAGGGCCTACACATAGTTTTTGAAATTTTGTATCCAATCAGAGACCTGTTGTTACTCCATGTCGATGTTTGATAGGCTTCTTTGACATGTGAGAGTGACTAAATGCTCCCATGAAGTATCACGGACAGCAACTAAACACGAAATAGGCATATGAGATATAGTAATCTCTGCTAATATCAATTTTAATAGAACAAAAATACAAAATATATTTACAGTATATTGATTAATTTCCACTGAAAATTCTTGACTTCAAGGAATATTGAGCTGTTCCTTCCGACCATTTTTCCATGGCACAAAGAAGGTAAGTTATCAGAGTGACATCAAACCTGATCGATGAAGGATAAGTTTTACCTACCAGTAAATATTATTCAACTTGATCTAATATCAGTAAATTGGACAGAAGCAAAAACGAATTTGTTGTAGGTTAATTAATTCCACTGAAAAGGGTTGCTAACGATAAAGTTCTGCAATTTCCCTTCTAAATACACAAGTAAATGATAAGGGCAACACCAAACACGATCGATGACAGATAAATTATCTTTATTTTTCTATTCATCTATAATCATTATTATAAGTAAGTGATACGATAAAATTCACAACTAAGACCCATCAATAAAGTGTCATACTTATCCTTTTATTTGATTAAATTGTAGATCCATTTGATAACTTATATTTAATTTTTTAAATATCTTTTTAGATAAATTATACCGGTATGTAAACATATTTTTGTTACTCGATTGAGCCTGACAAATACTTGTTATGACCAGGGATTTTTTTTACTAAATACAGGTGATGACCAGCATTTTCACTTTCAGAGGTTGACAGGTATGTGATGTCTCTAATCTATTGAAAAATTCTTCGCATGATGTCAAACACCAATATAAAACAAATATATCTTTTGAAGAAGTACAGCTGTCTACAATTAATTACTAATGCCTCTAAAGCTATACAGAAAATAATTTGAAAATACAGAAAATTAATACAATAATGTCACATGTTGGAAACATTAGATGTAGGATAAAAGAACTGTACTGTTAATGTATGCACTATGGCGGGTAAAATCATTGATACAATAAATCATGTCACATATGTTGGAAATAAAGAGTTTTATTGTAATGTTTTACTGTGCAGTGTGAAAGACACATATATATGATGACTTTGATCAGAGAGAGAGAGAGAGAGAGAGAGAGAGAGAGAGAGAGAGAGAGAGAGAGATGAGAGAGAGAGAGAGAGAGAGAGAGGAGAGAGAGAGGAGAGAGAGAGAGAGAGAGAGAGAGAGATGGAGAGAGAGAGAGAGAGAGAGAGAGAGAGAGAGAGAGAGAGAGAGAGAGAGAGAGAGAGAGAGAGAGAGAGAGAGAGAGAGAGAGAGAGAGAGAGAGAGAGAGAGAGAGAGAGAGAGGGGGGGGGATACTGCTAACACTTCATATAGACTTACACGGTGATACTCAATTAACAAATCTTTGACTTTAAAATGTCCAGATACATGTACAGGAGAACTTCTAACTACAGTTGATCCTTCACATAGACTTACACAGTACATGTCTACATACTAACCAGAGAACAATACTTAAAACAGTCATTGGTGAATATCAATTTATGTCTAAGTGATGCAAAACACCAAATGTAATTTAAGAAATGAAAACATGTAGAAATAGACGAATATTCGATTATTCATCAAACAGTGGTCACAAATATTCAAATCCTGATTTTTGGTTTTTGTTTTAGCACTTTGATTTACATCAATGAGATCAATTGTGAGTTTAGTTTTAGCACTATGATTTACATCAATGAGATCAATTGTGAGTTTAACTATGACCTTTGACCTACCTTTCAACCTATGCTATAGTCTACCCCATATAACATTATGGGATGGAGTAACCTTTCTTATTATCATACTACTCACTTTTCAGTTATGACTTGGTTGTGACAATCTTTACCGGAAAAATATTTTATTCCTTATTGGATACCGGTACCTGTAAGTTTGGTATGGTGACAAGAAGGAACAATTACTCTAGCCACTGTAATTCTAATATCATTATGTCGTCATTCCTTATTGGATACCGGTACTCGTGAGTATGGTATGGTGACAAGAAGGAACAATTACTCTAGTCAGTGTAATTCTAATGTCATTATGTTGTCATTCCTTATTGGATACCGGTACCTGTAAGTTTGGTATGGTGACAAGTAGGAACAATTACTCTAGCCAGTGAAATTCTAATATCATTATGTCGTCATTCCTTATTGGATACCGGTACTCGTGAGTATGGTATGGTGACAAGAAGGAACAATTACTCTAGTCAGTGTAATTCTAATGTCATTATGTCGTCATTCCTTATTGGATACCGGTACTCATGAGTACGGTATGGTGACAAGTAGGAATGATTACTGTAGTCAGTGTAATTCTAATGTTGTTATGTCGTCATTCCTTATTGGATACCGGTACTCGTGAGTATGGTATGGTGACAAGAAGGAACAATTACTCTAGTCAGTGTAATTCTAATGTCATTATGTCGTCATTCCTTATTGGATACTGGTACTCATGAGTACGGTATGGTGACAAGCAGGAACAATTACTATATCACATCATATATAGGTGTGTAGTTTTACCATACAAAAACTCAAAAAGTATTATATTCACTCAAATCTCAATCTTCAACATAATTATGCAATTTTATATTAAAGCTCACAATGTCTTTTCAATCTATTCATATGATGTGGATTTGCTCAAAGTTTTTCTATCCTATAGACTGATAACTTACTTCTTTTTGAGGTTCATTAACATCTGTAGTGTTGTGATGGTATCTGGAGCGACATAATAATCTTCTTCCAGTAAAAGTACTTGGCCTGAGTAATTCTTTGTAACATTTAACTTCTCAAACACGTTATAAAGCTGTCAAGAGAGAGAATCCATATAAGCAATCACAGAAACATATATATAGTCAAACGTGGATATATTGAAACCAAAGGGGACTGAAGTTTTCTTTCAAATTAACAGGGTTTTCAAAATAACTGGGTTATAATGGTAATGAATTAATTTGGTCAGGGATTCAAAATCATTTCAAATTAAGTGGGATTTCAATTTAACAGAGTTCAATATAAGTCAAGTGGGTTCCACTGTGTATATATATATATATATATAGTCTAACGCCGATTATCTGGACTGAATGGGAGACACATAAAAAGTCCGGAAAATCGGTCGTCCGGATGATCGATCATATTGTTGAAGTCCGTACATCCCAAATTTAGATAGTGTTAAGTTGGTCATTCTCTGTGATCATGTCACTAAAGAAACATCAATGTTTTCACAGGCATGTTGTTATTTTAATTAGTTGATGAGTAAAAGTAAAAGCAGTGATTTATAAAGCCTCTGCTGGTAAAATATAGACCTAACATACATGTGTGTATGTATGAAAAAAAACACAATTTCACTTCATATTCAATTGCATGACTGAAATCACGTGTAGATCTAGATCCTTATGTAGCCTATTTCATGTCATTAATTTTACACCTACAGATGTTCTCCCGTTAATAGGAATGGGAAAATCACTTAAGTGCTAGCTCAGTGACATTATCTTTAGTCCTAAAAGTCACTGTGATTTGAAGAAATCTGACACTTTGGTCTGTTGCAAACTCCTTCAAGTCTTGAAGATTTCCATAGCATAAGGCCCGTTATGGGGGGCCTGTACTACATTGCTTTAATCATAATCAAATTCCTTGTTAAAGCTATTATTTTTTCTAGCCGTCAATGTCTTAATTTTGTACTTGACATATCAATTTTAAACAAGTTACACAGGTGAAAAAATTTAATTTTACATGACTTGGTAGTGTCATTATTGTGAAATAATTTTTACATGTCCTTTCGTATCTCACCCCCCGATGTTTGCCAACTTGTGGACAGTCGGTAACACATGCTTCGCTTGCGTTTACCCATAGGACTAATAAACTTGAAAACAAAAAAAGAGTGAAACTGATATTGTATATCGATAAGAAATATTTATTTATTTGAAATGTTATTGAAGTTGTAGTTTTAATGATTGAATCTTCTTTACGGATGCTTGTTACGACTGTCAAAGTTGAAGTAGCCTATTAATATGTCGGCTGTTTTGAAGGTCTCAGTTTTATCTCAGATCCCCTACAAAGGCTAAAACAACTCAATTATTTAAAACAATAAACAGAAGGACTGGTTTTCTGATGCTATTTCAATACTTACAAGACATTTTGTGAAACTTTTATCAGTGAATTTACAGAATGTACGTTACGATTTTTACCTTGGTAAAAATATTGGGGGACATGGCATTTGTCAGTACGAGTGAAAAAAATCCGGATAATCGGCGTCTGGATAAACGTAGTTAGACTGTATATATATATATACACAGTGCAACTTCTGAAAACCAATCCTCGTTCGGACTGTTAATTTTGTCCGGTTTTCGGTGGGTTCGGTTTTTGGAAGTTGACTGAAAGTCAGTAATTACGGTCAGTTCCAGTTTTATACACTACTGTCCGTTCCGGTTTTTATATGTACTGTGTACTTGCCTTTGTACCTCATGTATCTTATCGATGCTTTTTGTCAATTCATATTTAGTTAATCACTTGAATTTCATTATTTAGACGTAGTGTTTGTTGATTTCAAAGTTTTTATGAAATTTGACTGATGTAAACACCAAATAACAAGCATGGTTGGCAGTGCCGTGTGTGTTTGCCTCTTGAAAAATCAATATTTGACCTAGATTCTTATTACAAGTTCTTGTGGGATACTGTCTTACAGGACACTTGTAAGCAAGTATTTTTGGCATTTCCAAAAACATGTGTTAGAACTAGATTGTTTGAAATTTAAATTCATCATAAGATATTAATTGATTTATCTTAATCAATATTAGCTGCCAATTTTACCTGTTCAACAGCTATAAATTGTTTTATATATATATTTTTTTTATAATTCATCATTTACCAGAAAATTATTTCTATAATTATGCATCGATAAGCATACGTTCGGAAATGAGAAGTGTGCCGTGCAGTTAAAAAAAATCAAGGTACCTTTGTTTAATTCGGATAGAAATCCTTTTTCAAATGACCAGTTAATTACCTTTAATATCAATCGAAACACAGCACATTATACAAATGCGAAATGACCCGAGGCAAGTTACTTGTGTACATGGGAATATACGGTCGTGAAATCATGCACGTGTTAATGATCTCTGTCACGGTTAAACAGCGTAGCAAAGTCACCACAGGTAAGGTCGGTCTTCCGAGGGAATTTTAAGTACATTAATATGATTTTGCTGTGAAAATTTGTCCGGTGTTCGGAATTTAGAGGGATCAGTTTTTAGAAGTTTTTTTTACTATAAAATAATAGAGGAAAATCCGGACTTTGGCAACATGATCAGTATCGGGAAGTGATCGGCTTTTAGAAGGATCGGTTTTCGGAAGTTGCACTGTGTATATATATATATATGTATATATATATATATATATATACATACACCAAAGGGTCAGGTGAACTATAAGTGCTGCATTATGTATAATAAACAAAATTTCTTGAAATGAAAATTTTGAACTAAAACCAGAAACTACGGAAGGTGGTTCGGTTAAATTGCAAAGCATTGTATTTCTTACATAAACAGTAAATATGACTTACAAAGGACTGACAAAGTAGAAATATTACATGGAAGGAAAACCTGATGCTTGATTTTTTGCTACACTCTATACATACAAGTTTTAACATACTGCAACAAAGAAAACCTTGTGCTTGATTTTTGCTACACTCTGTACATACAAGTTTGAACATACTGCAACAAAGAAAACCTGATGCTTGATTTTTACTACACTCTGTACATACAAGTTTTAACAAACTGCAACAAAGAAAACCTTGTGCTTGATTTTTGCTACATTCTGTACATACAAGTTTTAACGTACTGCAACAAAGAAAAACCTGGTGTTTGATTTTTGCTACACTCTGTACATTCAAGTTTTAACATACTGCAACAAAGAAAAACCTGGTGTTTGATTTTTGCTACACTCTGTACATACAAGTTTTAACATACTGCAACAAAGGAAAACCTGGTGTTTGATTTTTGCTACACTCTGTACATACAAGTTTTAACATACTGCAACAAAGAAAAACCTGGTGTTTGATTTTTGCTACACTCTGTACATACAAGTTTTAACGTATTGCAACAAAGAAAAACCTGGTGTTTGATTTTTGCTACACTCTGTACATACAAGTTTTAACATACTGCAACAAAGGAAAACCTGGTGTTTGATTTTTGCTACACTCTGTACATACAAGTTTTAACATACTGCAACAAAGAAAAACCTGCTGTTTGATTTTTGCTACACTCTGTACATACAAGTTTTAACATACTGCAACAAAGGAAAACCTGCTGTTTGATTTTTGCTACACTCTGTACATACAAGTTTTAACATACTGGAACAAAGGAAAACCTGGTGTTTAATTTTTGCTACACTCTGTACATACAAGTTTTAACGTACTGCAACAAAGAAAAACCTGGTGTTTGATTTTTGCTTCACTCTGTACATACAAGTTTTAACACACTGCAACAAAAAAAACCTGGTGTTTGATTTTTGCTACACTCTGTACATACAAGTTTTAACATACTGCAACAAAGAAAACCTTGTGCTTGATTTTTGCTACACTCTGTACATACAAGTTTTAACATACTGCAACAAAGGAAAACCTGATGCTTGAGTTTGACTACATTCTGTACATAGACCAACACTCTCAAAACAAAATAGGTAATTATAAGACAACAGTCTATGAAGGAAACTGACTATAATGAGAATTTAATGATCGTCTATACTTCTGTGGGTTTTAAGTGTCTTTATACACAAATATGTCATTTGACATTGATATTTACACAGATGTTCACCAGTAATATTATAATGATCAATTCAGAGACATCCCATCAACACTATCAAATAAATTGAAATCTCACTAAGATGCTGGACATACTGTCATTAAGCCCTGTTCACATGATTAAAGTTTTCTTTGTCAAAGTCCATCAAAGAAAACTTGGGCATAGTTTTCTTTGATGACATCACTTGTTCACACTATCAAAGTTTTTTGAGCAACTTGTACAAGAAAATGAAGGAATTATGTGCTTGTAAACATTGATTACATCATATCAAATATCTGCTTTGATTGGCTGAATTTCATCAAAGTCCTTCAAAGTTCGAAGAAAAATATGATGAATTTCTATTCCATCAAAGTCTGTCGAAGTTCTTTGATGGACTTTGATCAAAGTTTTCTTTGACTGTTCACTTTATTGAAGTTTGCGCCAAAAACTTCGACCAAGAAAACTTGAACAAGAAAACTTTGAACCATGTGAACAGGGCTTTATTATTGATCAAACCTAAAGTAAAATGTAAAATATAACATGACAATAAAAAGAATTATTAATTAACTATAGTAATATTGGCCTTATAGATGATTTTCTGCCCAAATGATATGAAATTCAAACCTCTGCCTATATTGACAAAACTAAGCCAATATCGAAGTTGTGTGACCAAAGGGAAATCAAGTAAGAGCGGCCACCATTTCTTTTTAGAATCAAACTGTATGTGCATCTTTTCCATGCAGTATTGGCCAAGGTGGGTTTCATATTGGCTGAGTTAATTAATGATATCCTCATTAATCAGTGATTTCCATACTAGCCTAGTTATTGTGCAGACCCCATACGAAAAACACGGATTAATAACCCTATATTACAAGTTACAAAGAGGAAATAAGTATAGATAAGAAAGATCCAGAGAAACTGCGGTGAAAAACAGACCCAGCAAGAACTTCATCACAATAACAAATCTACAACAAGTCCTAACTGTAATGGGTATCATTACAGGATGTCCCCCAAAATGGTGGAAGAAGTTGTGGTTATATCAAACAGGATTTACTAGATACCAATCTGCAACTGTTCTTCATAGGTTTTGAGGAATACAAATAATTCAACCAGTGGCAACAAAACCTATATTAATATGATTGAAATCACAATCCCTTGATACCCATAAATTCCAAATTGCATCAAAACCACACAATGATGAAATGTCGACCAATCAGACAATGATGAAATTTCGACCAATTATGAGCCTCAGATGCGTTGTCATCATAATAAAGTCCATGCAGTTAAATTTGCAATCTCTTAATATCCCATAATACCAAATTTCATACAAATCAGACAATGTTGAAATTTTGTCCAATCAATCTCTTAATATCCCATAATACCAAATTTCATACAAATCAGACAATGTTGAAATTTTGTCCAATCAGCAGCTTCAGATTAAACCAATCAGAAGTTTTGGATTAGTTCCCATGGCACAAAACCAATATGATTGAAAATGCAATCTGCCCTTGATACCTATGAATTCCAAATTTCATCAAAATCACATAATGTTGAAATTTTTACCAATCAAAAGCCTCGGTTTTGGCTGACTTAGACAACATCTTTGATGACATCACATACACAGTGGACATCTGCACACCTAATCCTATAATCATATGGAGTTTCATTAAAATCCATCAAGTAATTTCAGGAAATGTGCAGACAAGTTCATTACAGGAAGATAGAAAAGACGAAGAAACAGAGGAAACACAATATATTCTCCCAAACTTTGTTTGGGAACATAACTAGAAATAACCTATAGATGACTTAAAAAATTCTAGACAGAAAACCCAGATCATATAAGTCAAGTTTAGACCATTCAAAACCAAAAAATCACTAAGGAAAGCTTAGGTTAGACAGAAAGCATAGATCATGAAAGTTGAGCCCAGACCAGAAAGAAACAACAAATCACATGAGTAAACTCAGATTAGACTGAAAACCTAGATTAAACTGGTTCAAGGCTGAATGAATCAATACATCACTTAAGTAAAGCTAAGACTAGACAGAACACCTTGATCATGCAAGTCAGATTTGGGCCAAACAGAAGTGATAGATCACTAAAGTAAAGCTTAGAGTAGACAGAAAACCTAGGTCATAATTCAGACCAGACAGAATCAAAAGATAGCTCAAGTAAAGCTCAGGCTAGACAGAAAGCTTACATCATATAATTCAGATCAGACAGAATCAACATATTACTCAAGTAAAGCTCAGACTAGACAGAAAAACTAGATCATGTAATTCAGACCAGAGACAGAATCAACAGATCACTCAAGTAAAGCTCAGACTAGACAGAAATCCTAGATCATAATATTCAGACCAGACAGAATCAACAGATCACTAAAGTTAAATGCAAACTAGATAGAAATCCTAGATCATAATATTCAGACCAGACAGAATCAACAGATCACTAAAGTTAAATGCAAACTAGATAGAAATCCTAGATCATAATATTCAGACCAGAGACAGAATCAACAGATCACTAAAATTAAATGCAAACTAGACAGAAAACCTAGATCACTAAAGTAAAACTCAGATTAAACAGAACACCCAGATTATACATGTACAATCTACCACCTGACTGAATTAACAGATCAATACAGAAATCTCAAACTAGACAGAACAATTAGACTTAGTAATAATATGTGTAAATGTTCTTTTACCCAGGTGATAAGATTTGATCACTTATTACCAAATGTCCCCTTTATAAGTGTGCAGTTCCCATTACTATAATGAAATCTAAAATATTGCCATTACAATCCGTGCCATATCACAACATAGTAAGTGCCACATCAGAGATGATAAGATTTTCTGGTAGAAATACAGAAACCATGGAAACATAACATAGTTACTTTCCACACCCACATGTGTTATGTTTGACAATATTACACAAAGTGAACATCAGTCTTAATGGCAAGATTATAATTTAACTCACTGACACACACACAGAAATGGCGGTAAATTTACTTACCTTCCACACCCAGTGGTGTTTAGTTTGACAATATTTTGCTTCTCTGTAATGCCCATATTTGTCAGGGTGTTCCCAGTTATTACACTGTTTCTTTATAGCCCTGTAAAAAACAAATATGTTTGTAAAGTACTGATGCCCATATTTGTCAGGGTGCTCCCAGTTATTACACTGTTTCTTTATAGCCCTGTAAAAAACAAATATGTTTGTAAAGTACTGATGCCCATATTTGTCAGGGTGCTCCCAGTTATTACACTGTTTCTTTATAGCCCTGTAAAAAACAAATATGTTTGTAAAGTACTGATGCCCATATTTGTCAGGGTGCTCCCAGTTATTACACTGTTTCTTTATAGCCCTGTAAAAAACAAATATGTTTGTAAAGTACTGATGCCCACATTTGTCAGGGTGCTCCCAGTTATTACACTTTTTCTTTATAGCCCTGTAAAAAACAAATATGTTTGTAAAGTACTGATGCCCATATTTGCCAGGGTGCTCCCAGTTATTACACTGTTTCTTTATAGCCCTGTAAAAAACAAATATGTTTGTAAAGTACTGATGCCCATATTTGCCAGGGTGTTCCTAGTTATTACACTGTTTCTTTATAGCCCTGTAAAAAACAAATATGTTTGTAAAGTACTGATGCCCATATTTGCCAGGGTGTTCCTAGTTATTACAATGTTTCTTTATAGCCCTGTATCTTATAGCCCTAAAAAACAAATATGTTTGTAAAGTACTGATGCCCATATTTGCCAGGGTGTTCCTAGTTATTACAATGTCTCTTTATAGCCCTGTAAAAAACAAATATGTTTGTAAGTACTGATGCCCATATTTGCCAGGGTGTTCCTAGTTATTACAATGTTTCTTTATAGCCCTGTAAAAAACAAATATGTTTGTAAAGTACTGATGCCCACATTTGTCAGGGTGCTCCCAGTTATTACACTTTTTCTTTATAGCCCTGTAAAAAACAAATATGTTTGTAATGTACTAATGCCCATATTCCTCAGGGTGTTCCTAGTTATTACAATGTTTCTTTATAGCCCCGTAAAAAACAAATATGTTTGTAATGTACTAATGCCCATATTCCTCAGTGTGTTCCCAGTTACTACACTGTTTCTTTATAGCCCTGTAAAAAACGAATATGTTTGTAAAGTACTGATGCCCATATTTGCCAAGAAGTTATTACACTGTTTCTTTATAGCCATGTAAAAACAAATATGCTTGTAAAGTACTACATTATTTAATCATTGTATGAGGTATCCGTCTGTTAATCTGATTAACTTAACAACCCCTGACAAACAATGGACACTATCCAAAATCATACGTGTGTATATAGGGGTGCACAGGCCATTCCATGTGTGCTATCATGTGTGTGTATACAGGGATGCTAAGGCCATTCCATGTGTCATCATGTGTGTATATAGGGTGCATAGGCCGTTCCAAGTGTGTTATCATGTGTGTGTGTGTGTGTATATAGGGATGCACATGCCGTTCCATGTGTATTATCATATGTTTATATTCTGGGGTGCATAGGCCAGTATGTGTGTGTATGTATGGTTACATATGCCAGACTGTATGTTTTTAGAGTGCATAGGCAGTCCATGTGTGTATTTAGGTGTAACATGAACCACATCAACTTTACTCAGTGGCAATACATCTGACAGAAATAGTTCATGTTCCATCCCTCAATATCACAAAGTCTCAGTTATAACAATTTTAGTTAGAATCCAGCAATTCACTAAACCTCCTTGTAGACATAGACGATAGTATTCTCATTAGAAATTCATACTTTCTGTTTACAAATAAGTACAGGTACTTAGACAACCATAAAGATACACTTACTCTTCTTTCTTAATGTTCCGAGGGCAATCATTTGGATGTTCCCCTGGAAATTCTTTTGGATGTAATTGTGCAGTTACTGGTAAAAAGATCTGCATCACCTGTTTGATCACAAATCAAATGAATTAGAAACTAACATGAATATTTAATGTTTCTCAGTGGATGCCCACTTGGGTATTATAAAACATGAGATTAGCTTTGTCAAGTCAACGGGATATACCCGCAGATGGAAAATAATGTTACCTTTAGGGTTATTGACCTTGTTATAAAAGAGAGTTGTCGCCATGACTTTACGGCAAAACTTTTTAAATCAGAAAATAATTTTGAAGTAGTCTGTCTGATAGATAAAAGATACAAATAGGAAAGGAAAACATGCAGTATATTGTTTATCTGTCTGGCGTGTTATTTACATCAAGCTGTCCAAAATAACTCACAGTGCCTCATCTTAACTGTTACTTTCTATGTAAAATTACTTCTGAAAAATGTACTAATCTGCTGTCAATTCTGTACGACAATAATATTAAGAAACAAAAACATTTTAATGGCTTAGTTTGACATTTCCCAACCTGATCATATGCTTATAAATATAAAGGTGAGATATATTTTCTGAATCACTGAGTATAGAACAGGTACATTTTCATCACAGCAGGTGTAAGATATTTTTTACATTCAAACAGAAAGAAAAATAAATTGATATACAGTAATATAAAAAAAAACCCACCAAAAAAAAAAAAACGAGGCCAATGGGACACATCAAATCGCTCACCTGAACTGAGAGGTATATTACAAATACAGTGGAACATAACTTAAAAACCACCGCACTTTATTGAAGATAAATATTCAGTCTCTTCAACTTTTCTTAATTAATATAAAATAAATCATGATTGGGTCATTATGAATACGGTATATGGGGAGAAAATAAAGAAAACGTACAAAAATGAATGAAAATTACAAAGTATAAAAAGACATAAAAAACGTGTCAAAAATTTATTGTCCTATTTCTACAAAATTAACAAACTTGAATCATACATCTACATAGATCACTCAGATGCAATTAGTCGTTTTAATCCATGAACCAGTTCTGGATTTTCAAAGAGGGGTATGCCCTGAGGCTCTTTTGCCCCACCCTGGATCCATTCCTGGGCCTCCACCCTGGATCCATCCCTGGGCTTATCTGGCCAAACTGAACAAACTTGGTAGAGGACCTTGAGCACTTGTTTTCTGTAAAGTTTCACCAAAATCCCTTCAGCGGTTTTGGAGAAGTCAAAAATGTGAAAAGTTAATGGACGGGCAGACAATGGACAAAAAGTGATCAGAAAAGCTCACTTGAACCTTCAGTGCAGGTGAGCTAAAAAGAAGACGAATCTTTAAATGAATAAACAAATACAATGTAGATAAAGTCATAGAAAAGGGTCATAACTACCGTAAAAACTTCATTAACTCCTAACCCCCTATGGTCACATTTAGACTCACCCAAATCAATAAAGAGTATGGTCCACTGTTATAATTCATGAGTAAACAAGTTTATTTTGCATGTAAAATCACTATATAATTTATATTCTTAATCATACACCTCTGAATTCTGATACTGGACCTAGCTGTTCTTTAAAATGGGCAAGTCCAAAAGTGACTTCAGGGGTTGATGAGTTTAGGAGAATATTTTTGTAATGCAAACAAGCATACTTACTGGACAAAAAGTAGCAGACTGTACAATTTTATTGAGTTCATCCGAATAAACATCATGGCTGAATATAACTAAAGTCTCTTCAATTTTCTTGACTTTACGAAGAGAGTCCATCAAGATCTGAAGCAACTTTGCACGGTCGTGAACTTGTACCACAATAATAACACTTTTTGATCCAAGTTTCAATCCATATTTCTGCAAATTATGTATATATTGTTCAGAATTGATTCTGTCAATTTCCATTTTGATTTGTGTGAGGTTGCTCTCCTGTACCGTGCCCTGGTTAAACGTTTTATTGTACTGATTGGGCGCAATAAAAAGTTCTATTTTTGACTCGTTGGTATCACCATTTGAAGTTTCTGTTGCCAGCTGATCACGTCCAACCTGAACATGAGCATTTGCAATGTTTTGTTGATTCCTCAATTTGTTGAGTAATAACTGGTCGAATGTTTCTGTATTTCCTGTACCATAGTTCATCAGTATATGCATATTTAGAAGAACAAAGAGTATCAGTACGATAAGAAAAAGGGACCGAATTAAACGAGTTGGCCGCACTCTCATGTCCGTAACTGCTGACAGCGTTGATGAAGAGGTGTTATGTCTAAGTTTGTGAGAATACATCTAAATGTCGTCAAAAACAATCGATGTGGGATGTTTAAATGGCACAGATATAAAAGTTATTGATGAATGACAACTCACTCCACAGCCTTTAAGAAAGGTAAAAAAAATGGCACAATTTTGTTTTCAGCAAAGAAAGAGATATCCAGATGTGGCCATGGATTTCTTTATATTTCCACAATGAATACTGTCTTTTAACCACGAGACAATAGTTAGTTTACATGCTATTGATTATAAACACGCATATACGATCATAAACAATAAATATAAAAAATAAACTGTCTGAACTTGATGCAAAATGACTTATCATTAAATCAAACAATATTAAAAGCTGGCGGTGTAATCATCACAGAAAAGCTTGAAATAAACGTTTGTTTCGTCCTGCAAATTAGCATATTATCTAATTCACAAATAAAGTTAAATCTAAGCTGATAAACTCCAATAAGGCATATCTGTGAGGTAAATCCAGCTAGATGAATCGCCATTAGCTATCTGAACATCATTTTATATTGATGTTCAGGTCACATTTGTAATATATATATACACAAAAACACACATTGAATCCCTGAAGGTCTTAGACAAAATCCCAATAACAATGAAGTGAGTGCATTAGCATTTAAACAGTGCCTCGGCTGACAACTAGGAAAATGTACTGGTTACTCTTGTCCTTTGTAAAAATGTCCCCGATGATAATGTTGTCCTTATATGTACTAATAGCTTCCATGTGTCTGAGCGAACCTGCAAAACAAAAATATTTTATATGAATTGAAAAGAAAGTGAGACAAACATCAGACATTGGCCTCTGGATGCCTTTTGCTAAAAGAAAACAAATTCATAAACTGTTATATTTTGATTGTATTGGGAAAAAAATTGAGAAGTTTCTTGGTATTATAGTTCCATCTCAAGCTATGGAAAATAACATAGTAACATGGTAACATAAGCCCCAAGGGTTTAATTTCAACAAACTTGTAAGATTCCTAGATAGCTTGACATAACAATTGAAAATCTCAGATCTTTCAGAAGATGGATACAAGATCCTATGTGGGACATACACATGGCAATAAAATAAATTATCACTGTAACAAGTCCTTAGCATGGGTTAAAATTTAAATACTTCATCATTAAATTGGTAATAACTTCATGAAGCTGAACCATATGAATACAAACGTAGAGTAAACAAAGATTACAAAGCTCACATCACAGCGAAATTTTTACATCCCCAAATTAACCTGAGCTCCACAATCTGAACCAGTCTTCTTAACCACAGTATAGATTACATGTATATCTAAAACAGGGTAATTTAAAAAAAAAAAAAACTGCTACTGTAAATCCGGACATTTTCATGAGACTTATTTTCGCGATACACAAATTCTGAATTTTTTTTATCAATTTCGAATGTCCATTTTGTCACAGTATTATCATACTTCATTACGCAATAATTTTATTTTAGCAGTTGAGAGAGTTTAGAAATTGCGAGTAAATAAAATTCCCCGCGAATAAAACTGGATTTATAGTGACAATCTCTCATAATCTGCTTATAGGTTCCAGTTTGTCTGAAACCTGTGCTTGGAAGACACGAGAGACATCTGCAGTCTGTTGATCTAGCTAACCACTCAGCTATACATATGAACAAGTGATTGATCAATTGCCAGATATAAAACCATTTCTAAGAGCATAACCAAGCCAATGAACTATAATCAGTCACGCAACAACATAATGAAAGTTTTCATTTTTTGTGACAAAAGTCACCATGTGAATCATTTTTTGAAATCTCATTCATGAATTGTATTTTGAATAGTATACCAGGTAAAAGCAACGGTTCTGAGAACATTCCCTGTCATTAAAATTTAATAAGCACTTGACTTCAACTAATTTTTGGTGATTTCATATTGTAAAATGAAAACACAGAATTGATGAGGTTTATGCATTATAAAAAGTTGTGTTTGAATGTCCTTTATTGGCAGGTGCCCTTTATACACATGTGAACTTTAATGCAAGTTTGACTGTGTATCACTTCTCTTTACTACACAACCTATACATATCAGATTTGAAGGGGTGAATTCAGAATTACTGAAAACCTTTAACTCATATTGCACTCATTGATAGAGGAAATTGGATTACAGGTAAGTCACTGACATTACTTGTAAAATTTCTCATTGATAAAAGCATGCGAAACTTGTTATCTTCTACATGTATTATAAAATATTACTGACAGCATTGTATTTTACACCTGACATATTCTTAAATAAAAGGTACAATAGACAGAATCGTGAGAAGTCCTGATATGGAAATCTGATAAATTTATTCAATGGCAATTTTGTGAAAATGTTCTACATTTCTTCATATTAAGTGCTGAAAACTAAATTAACATCATGTGTCATACATACATAGTGATACACCTGTATTTATCATGTCAACAGTTTTGAATATCATTTAAATAGAAATTGGATGTTGTTAGATGTATATAGACCAACAGCTGAAAACAGGGTCCTAACAACATATCTAAAGAAATGCGAGAAAACAAGGAATTCCATCTAATGCAATATTTCTAATTTTGGAAAGGCTGGAAACTAAAAGTGTTGCTCTTGCCTGCACTCATTCTCATATCATATTTTTTGTATTCATATATGTTTCAAGTTTCGGAAAACAAAAATCATAATTTTCTAAAAAAAATAATTGTCCAAAGAACCCTTTTCTCAGCTGCTGGCTTTATTATAGCCTCTCAGTGAAGTGTGTTATCTTTTCATACCCAGTCTCCAGACGATCATACAATGGGGTTTACCATAGGTAAAGGACACACCGACACTCGCCTGGTTGTTTAGCTTGCACAGAAATCTAACATAAATGTAACTGACAGAGTCAAGCTGAAAACTATTTTCTTTATCAATAAAGAAGTATTTTGTATTCTGAAAATTTGTCTTTGTTTTTGTTTGTTTTTTTATCAGTTTTTATAGTCATCATTTGAAAACCTTGTTACTTTTGAAAATTGAAATCATAAATTCAGTGTCTGAAACAACAGAATAGTTGAATCATGAGAAGGAACCAAATTCTGAGCAGATGCCGTTCTGTTTGAGAGAAGAACTGTTACCATTGTCGCGGACAGACTAGTACTCATTGGACTGTTCATGCCATTGGTAAGAGCCCCCCCCATTCAAAATTTGCTGACAGACATTTTTACCTTATAACAACCATTACTACTCGGACAATTTCACCTACCAACAGGATTTTTCCAGGATAACCTCCAACATCAACAAAAACAATTCAGAATGTGTATTTTTAGACGAGAAATCAAGAGACACAACAAAATAAAAACATCTCATAGATAATATTATTTGACATTTGTATTCACACAATGTGTTTTCAATAAAATAGATAAAGTGTACCATAATTATGAGTTGATGTAAAATTCCAAGTATCGTTATTCCTTCGTTAAAAACGGATTCCTACATTCTGACTGAATAATTGTGGTGTAAGACATCATTTAAACAAAAACTACTTATGACTTTCACTAAGTGGTCATGGCTCACTAGCTTGATCGGATTTTGGAAACAGCGAAAAAAATATTTAGCATATTTGATCAATTACTCAATGAATATGTGATCCTTTTATCACTTTCATTGACTGACAACTGACAAAATAGTGACTGAATTGAGCACTTCATAATTTGAATTTACATACTTACAGAGCATCCAAATTTTAGATGATATTATAAAAAGCTACTAGGTGATGTAAACTCATGCCAATTAGATCACTGTGTCTGTAGTCTATGATTTTCTGTAACCTTTTGGTAGCACATCTGACTTATAGTGCAGAGTATGTGAATTGATAGATAAAGTATACATAATAAAGTAGCATCATCAAATTACTAGTGGTAATTTTATCATCTGTATGTCAAGTGCTAACAGGCATGACAACAATTTACAGCAACTAAACATTTACAGTGGATGGCAAATTAACTGTGTGTATTTCAACCTTTTTACATTCTATCTAAAAGAAGAAAGATTTTCATTGGAATAATCTTGAATGTATCTATCTAGTACTTGAATTTTTCATGTTCTTGATTAGTTTCATTTTTTCTGTTTTTATTGCTAGTGTTGTTTGCTTGTAATTGTCAGTTTGAGGACAAATGACTTCGTCAGCAATGTTCTGACACCAGTAACTAAGGCTGGTATATGGAAGTAAGATTTAAAAACATGACCAGTTTTTGGGTCAATATTCAGTACCGGTAGTTATTTTGTACCGTACTTAAAATAAAAGAAAAAAATAACATTTTTGTCAATTTTGTGTTTGCACATCTCCCACAAGAAAATGACAATCACTTCAGACTAGATAGTAACAAAATCTAGCAACCCTGGAGAATATTCAGTTTCCAGAGCTACATTTATGTACCTGACTTCCGCTAATTTCTACCACTTATTTATAATACTTTAAACTAGGAATCTATAACTTTGTGTTAAAAAACTTAAAGGTATTCTTATCTATTTAGTTCAAAGTTACTAAACAGATTAAACTACATGAAATAGATAACCTTACCTGTAACTACATCATAAGCTATTTCTTTGTTAAGAAGATCTGACATATTACGTCTGTAAATATGTCAATACATGTACTGGTACTTACTGTATACCCGTAAATTTTCACTCCTGTTTTTTTTTTTGTCATAAAAACATTCCTAGAAACAATCATATCATACCAACTTCTAAGTCAACATATGCTAAGATAATCTTTATATTTCATGTATATATCAATATAATTGGAACTTTATTTCTTTTTTACCAGCCATTCAGTGTATTTGTACAGTCAGGTATACCATCCGCTACAGATTCAAAACCACATCATTCATCAACTTGGTCACATGGATCTCAATTGCCTTTTACACAGAGTTTTAAAAAAAAAGATTTAGGACCCTAGGCTATCAGGACCAATTCCTCGTGGTTTACAATAATGAACCATTGTCCTCAAGGAATATTCACTGCCAGATTTGGTTGAAATTTTCAAGAATTTTCCTGGTGGAGTCATTAAAGTGTTAAATCCCTTAAAGGTAAAGTATTTCAAACAGCTTCTGCATGTCTGGTGGTATCTCAGATGTACTAAGCTGGTCTCAATGTGACCTTGACATTTAACTTCACAGATTCCACATACAAGTGTATTGACCTATCCTGAAAGGCCTGACACAATGCCTTCTGGCAGACTTTTCAATATTAAATGGCCTGTCAAACATTTGTGTAGTATGTTGTTTGTTTGTTTATTGTTTAACGTCCCACTCAAGAATCTTTCACTCTTATGGAGATGTCACAAAATGCCGGTGAAAGGCTTCAAATTTTGGCCTTTGCTCGGCACTTACAGCCATTGAGCAGTGAGGGTTCTTTAACGTGCTGACACCTACTATGACACGGGACCTCGGTTTTTACTGTCTCAGTCCGAATGACAAGAAACCAACCTGCCGCCGGCTGGACTCTAACTCATGACCTCAAGCGTGCTACCAACTGAGCCAGGGTGTAGTTATGACATCACAATCAAATTGATACATAAAAAAGCACACTAACTGTAGATTATAACATACTTCAGTTTTGTGTCCTTTTACAGAAGCAGGGATGAATTTACATTTTAATGAGAATAAAGGGATTCTGGGTTTGACAAAGTCCCCAAGTGAAATGAGTTGTTGTTATTTTGATGATGTTCTATTGGATATACAATGTATGGGTCATTGACCTATCAGGTCTTATCAGCTTTGCTTCGTTTAAGTGGATATCTGCACTGTATTCTGTATTTGAATGAACTATCTGCACTACAGATTTATTGAGTTGATATGAATTTCTATGTTGCTAGGAGAATCTCTGAAGTAGATTTTAGAACTTGTCATAAATCAACATCTTTTTGAGGATAGTTGTGGTTCAAACTTTATTCTACAACAGTGGACTGGCAGTTGACTAGGATTAATCAACCAATGGCTGGTTACTTTAAACCTTTAAATACTGTAGAATCAGAAAATTTTGTTTATTTCGTTGTTTTCATTTATAGACAAAATTTAAACCATGATGAAATTTTACATAAATTATGACAAGTATTAATAATAGGTTCCGTTACAAAGAGGTTTTTTATTTCAACAAAATTTAATGTCAACCAAATAGTTTTATTTTTAATACAATGAAATTTTAACCCAACAAAATTTTTGGACTCTACAATAATCAAGAGGCCCAAGAAGGCCTAAATCGCTCACCTGAGAACCATCTATAAATGTGAAAAGAAGACCAAGAAGAATATGTCCATGTAGGCTGATCTAGCCAAGAAGCAGAAATATTGCTGTTAAGAAATTCATAAAAAATTCTAGAAATTAATTGTAACCCTAATTATAAGTAAAACACATTAAATGAATGCACCAAAGTGAATGCAAAGGGAGATAACTGAGGAAATCATATAAAAATTAATGAAATATAAAAAAAATTCAGATACCAAAGTATAAATCAATAGAATGTCCAGGACATAGATACAGATCCGGTAAAAATGGACAAACATAGAATGAAACCAAGAGGTGGGATCAGGTGCCATGGAGAAGTAAGCATCCCCTGTCGACTGGTCCCTGAGTCCACAGTCAAGTCCAATGAAACACATCCTCATCACAATTGGTACAGACGCCTCAACGAAAAGGCAACTCAAACACCACTTAGTGAAACAGAGTAGTCGCAAAACAAGACTATCATAAAAAGAACGTTGACATTAAACGCGGTTTTCGATATCCCTGTGTCAATAATTTGTCAGTGAGTAGTTTACCTCTGTATGTGAAATCTCCACATGTTGTGCACGCCCTGACATATCGGATCATTTGTGAAATATAAACTATATAAACTTTATCCAAAATCCTGACTCTGGGATATTGATCTAATATTGTTCAAGGTACACCACTTATATAAGGTAGGCCCTATATAATCAAACTAGCTTCGCCATTTTAATCATTTACTTGTTTGCATGTTTTGTTATCTTTTTCTCCTCTTTCCTATCTTCTTTCTTCTCCCTGTCTATTTGGGGTACTTCTATCGTACATCAAATGCATACCAGTGTACATGTACCATATCCTTTGTACAATACACAATTATTTACAAAACAAATTTCAACAAAATATTTGTATACGTCTCATATCTGTGACTTAAAAAGGTAAACACAATACCTTTTATCTCTAAGTTCTCTGTACCTCTTATGTACATGTATGTGTGTACAATGTGTTTTACTACATTGTATCTAGTGCTTTTCTCTTTGTAATGTGCTTTATTTACTAGTTCCTGACACTAATACTTCATATTTCAGACAGTAATTATTGTCTATAATTATCAATTTGGTGGATATACATGTATGATTCATTTCAATATGTAACGCATGTGTGTATGTGTTATGTATATGTACACGTATGTATGTGTGTGTGTGTGTATGTACATGTATGTATAATATATAATATGTGTGTATGTTTTACACATGTGTAAATTTTTCTCTGCTTTATTTACAAATGTTTAAATACTGTATATATTTAGTATAAATAAGGATGAACCTGTGAAATTGTCTAATTTTTTGTCAAATAATTCACATGAACTATGTCCAACAAAAATTAGTATTATTTCAGTAAATTGCCAAGGTTTAGGAACCCCTAGTAAAAAGAAAAGATGTTCTTAATTTCTATAAAAGTAAAGGTTACAGTAGTTGTTTGCTTTACAAGACACACATTTTGCAGAGAAAGAAAAACAATATATTGAAGCCCAGTGGGGGTTATACATGTCTTTTTAATTCTTATGTAACAATTTTGAACTAAAAATTCATCCAAAAAAGAACTGAATTGATAATCTTAAATTTATACGGTCCTAATAATGATAAACCAAATTTTTATGAAAAAAATTAGACAAATTCTTTCAGATTTTGATAACACTTTCTGTGTAATTTGTGGTGACTTCAATATTGCTATTAATCAAAACCTAAGATACATACAACTAACATTAATGTCAATAATCCTAAAGCTAAAGAAACTTTATTAGATATTTATGGGGGATTACAATCTTGTTGATTACTTTAGAATACTAAACCCTAATAAAAAAGTATATACTGGAGAAAAGTTAACCCTAATTTAAAACAAGCTAGCTGGGACATAAGATCAATTTTGGATACAGATCGGACCACTCATCAGTTCTATTAGAATTAAAATTGAATCATTTTAAAAGGGGTATAAAGGATTATGGAAATTCAATAATAATTTGCTTAAGGATGAGAATTATATTAAAAAAGTAAAAGAAATTATTGCATTAACAGTACAGCAATATTTCAATAATGATATATAACAAAGACAATTTAACAAGTATCCCATATCAAAATATACAATTTACTATTTCTAATCATCTTTTTCTTGAAACTTTTAATGGAAATAAGAGGAATGACTATTTCATACTCAAGCTTTAAAATAAAGAAAGAACAAAAAATGAAAAAGATCTCACTGAAAAAATTAATAAAATAGAGGCAAACTTAAGGTCTTTGAAATGTTCAAAATAGGGGAATATAAAAACTCTCAATTAGAAAACATAAGAAAAGAAAAACTGAAGGGGTCAATGATAAGGTAAAAGCCAAGTGTGGATTGATGAAGGCGAAAAACCAAGTAAATATTTTCTTCAAAGAGTTAGAACTTGAAAATGGGAACAATAGTATTAGAACAAGATGAAAATATTAAAAGAGGAATATTTATACTCTAGTAAAAGGAAAAACATAAAATAATTATAGATCTAAAAACTTTTCTGGGAAAATTATGAATGTAAAAAAACTAAATGAGGAGCAAAGAGACAGTTTAGGGGGACCTATTAAGTTGCAAAAGTTTTAAAAAATATGAAAAATGATAAGTCACCAGGTTCAAATGGATTTTCTGCAGAATTTTTAAAATATTTTTTTTGGTGTGATGATATTAAATGCTTTATTATAAGAGCTATAAATAGCATCTATGATTACCAGTAAGCCAAAGGCTAGGGATAATTACCTGCTTCAAAGGGAGATAAACCACGTCAATTTCTAAAAAACTGGCGTCCAATTACTTTGTTGAATGTTTTATATATAAAATAAATCTCTGGATGTGTAAGCTTGAAGAATTAAAAGTGTACTTCAATTTCTTATTTCTTATACTCAAACTGGTTTTCTAAGTGGAAGATACATAGGCGAAAATACACGACTTCTGTTTTGATATAATGAATTACACTGAAATGCATAACATACCTGGACAATTAATTTTAGTAGATTTTGAAAAAAGCCTTTGATTCTGTTGCCTGGTCCTTTATTTTTAAAGTAGAATTTTTTTGGTTTTAATAGAAAATATTATTGATTGGATAAAAATTCATTAATACTGAAATAAAAGCCGCAGTACTCCAAAAATGGAATTTTATCAGAGCAACTTGATATTTGTCGCGGTTGTCGTCAGGGGGGACCCAGTGGCACCATATATTTTTCCTACTATGTGCGGAAGTCCTTGCAATTTGCATAAAAAAATAATGATAACATTAAAGGTATACAAATAAAATAATTGTTATTTCCCAATATGCAGATGATACAGTACTTTTCCTGGATGGTTCTGAAACATCTCTATTTGAAGCCTTTGAATTGCTTGGAGAATTTTGCAAAAATGTTCAGGTCTCTACATAAATAGTTCCAAAACAAAAATCATATGGATTGGTTCCAAAAAATTCAGTAAAGAAATTTTTCATCATGACAAATGGAAATTAGAATGGGGTGATACCAAATTCAATTCTCTAGGGATAGAATTTTCAGTAAACCTATCTGAAATAGCAAAATTAAATTTTGATAAACAAGTATTAAAGATCAAACAGCAAATCAAACACTGGGGTCGTAGAATTCTGACACCAATAGGTAAAATAACAGTATTAAAATCCTTACTCATACCTAAACTGAACCATTTTATTTATTGCTCTACCTAACCCAACAGTAAAAATTTTTTTAAAAGCTCTGAATTCTTCAATTTTATATGCTCTAAGGTGGATAAAATTAAGAAGGGGGGTAATCCTGCAAAATAAAGAAGACGGAGGTTTAGAAAATGTACCTGCTTTAAAATGTATGGAACAATATATTTTAAATGCTACATATAACAAAAATGTATCTAAATATATTGCTGAATATGGAGATGATATGATGAAACTCTTATAAAATCCAATAAAAATGCTTTTTGGAATGAATGCCTGGAAAACCATTCTAAATAAACAAAACAATAAAGTGTCATCTGTTTCAGAATTTTGTAAAATGCCCTTATTTTATAATAACTTACTAAAAATAGATAAAAAGAGTATTTTTTATTTCAAACTTGGTACAGCAAAGGTGTTAGGTTTGTTAATGATATGTTTGCGAAAGATGGCACACTACTAACAAAGTCTGGTTTTGAAATAAAATTTAATATACAATCAATATGTTTCCTAAAATATCATGCTATCTTAAGAAGTATTAGAGCATTTATAAAAACTGAATAACCTTGAACATGATACTCCAATCTCTAATATACCATTCATAACCATATGGCAAATCTGACTAAAGAACTGTAAAGGATGTAAAGATATGTATAAAATACTAAGGGACAAAACACTATCTCCAACAGCTAAACTTTTAAATAACATTGACCACAATAACTGGCAAAAAATTTTACAAACTTCCCTACAAAATCACAAATGACACATCCCTTCATTGGCTACAGTATCAAATCCTACACAGAATACTACACCTACAAAACAATATTTGAAGAAAATTAAGAAAATTGAAAATGATTATTGTGAGTTCTGTGGCGAGGAATCTGAGGATTTAATACATGTGTTTTTTTATTGTAATTTTGTCACAGTCCTTTGGAAAAAAATTAAGACATAATAAAAATTAAAACAAATATTTATTCCAAATAAAGAAAATATTTCCATTAAATTACATAATTTTAGCAAGTAAACAATATATTTTACTACTCCTCAAAGAAAAAAAATATGATCCATATAAAAAGTCTTCAAAATTTTTTAAATCATCATTTTCTGAACAATTCAGTGCCAAAAAAAATTCAAATTTTTGCAAATTCCAAAGAAGTTGGATAACTAGGTATATTCAGTACATTTTAAGCATTATGGTGTGTTAAAAAAATGAGACATAATGCATGAAACCTCTGTAAATGTCATATGAGGCTGTATAAATGTATGTAATGTATATGTAAATATTACTTAAACATGTGAATATCCTAAAATATTTGAAGTCTCCCCTTTTTCTATCTTCTTTCCTTCCACCTATGAACAAAAGTGTGAATGTATGTGATCTAGAGTAAATGTGGAGTGAAAGCCAGCCAAGCTCTAACTCCCTACAGGTGGAGATCCATGTAAAATTATTCAGAATAAATGTAATATTAAAAAAAAAAAAAAAAAAAAAAAAAAAAAAAAAAAATTTGTCAGTGATGTTTACCTCTATATAGTGTTGTACACGCCCTGGCATATGGATCATTTGTGGGAACTTAAATGTGGAAAATTTTAAGATGGGAAGAAAGCCGAAAAACGTATAGCTTACTAATTTCCCGTCTGTGTTTATATTAATTAAAATGTCTAAGTATTGAAAAATTGACCTCAAAAATGCATCAAAACTATTTTATTTCTATGAAAAATACAAACTTGAATCATACATCCATGTAGAACACTCAGAAACAATCCATTTTTCAATTAATGTAGTGGTTCTGGAGAAAAAGATTTTTAAAGAGGTACCTTTTGGGACCTATTTTACCCCACCCCCCACGTTTGTTCCAGTGGTCTCTCAAGACAGGGTCCACAGTATACAGCTGACCTCTTTTAAACTGACAATGTCCATCACTCCAATACTTTATTTTTGTTTTGAATATGTTCTTATATAGAATCACATCACAAATTTTACAGTTGGTGTCAAAAACTGTAAATTGTTATATCGATAATAGATAATTAATGTTACCTACGCATGTTCACTGCAAAACCCAGTCAGTAAGTGGAATTGTCAGAATAATGACAGTTGTTTTTAGTTTGTTTGAATGAAATCACTTTTTAGCATGATTTATAATCATTTTGATGACATACATTTCCTTGACTATAGATATCTTTTTCCTGAATTTCAGTCAGATGCTAGCCAGCTCATAAGATTAAAATGGAACTTAACTCATCAACCCCTAAAAAAATATTGACTCTTCTTTCAATCAATGATTTAGGCAAAATGTATCTGTACTGGTGAATTAGTTAAAAGTCCTGGTCCAAAGATTACAAAGAGATTACTTGAATCAAAAGTGAAATTGACAATGACAGGAGGGGGAGGGGGATATGACATTCAGCTCTCCGGACTTTCATCCCAGCAAGCTAAAAAGTGTAATTATTCCAAAAATTAATTAGATGACAAAAGCACCCATCATAATTTACCCAAGATGTAGCTGTGACCAAATATGATGAGCCTAGATGAAGAAATGAAGTGAATATGGCCTGGACAAATAAAATCAATAAAGGGGAATAACTCTAAAAATAAAGGTGGTAGGAGCATAAATTTCATAAGTCAAACTCTTGTCTTCTTTCATAATAGATCACCGAACTGAAAATAACTAACACATGTGTATGACTATGTGAATGGCTATTGAAGGAATACCTTCATTTCATTTAATTCATTCATTCATTCATTCATACATACATACATACATACATACATACATACATACATACATACATACATACATACATTCAGACAGACAGACAGACAGACAGACAGACAGACAGACAGACAGACTGACAGACAAACATACATACATACATACACACACACACATATATATATATATATATATATATATATATATATATATATATATATATATATATATATATATATATATATATTGTGTCATTTATTTTCTTTTTTCTGTAGAGTGGAACCTGTCTTGAAAGACCACCTAATCTGCCACTGAAATGTGGTCTTAAAAGACAGGTGGTCCTTCAAAAGATGTTTTATTCAAAGAATGATTTAATAAAGTGGTTTTCAGAATGTGGTCTCAAAAGACAGGTGGTCTTTTTTAAGAGTGGTCTTTAAAGACAGGTACTACCGTACAATAAAACATAAAAATAACATTAATTAACTCAGTACCACACATATTTCTGCAAAGATATGTTAAATCTGATTTACCCTATGAACGGTATTTTTAGAGCACATGGAAAAAAGTAAACGCATCAGATCACTTATTATTTACCCCATTCTGCAATCTTATATAGGAGCAGAGAAAACTATCAAATCTCAGTGTATTGTCCTGGTCCACTGACAGATGGTTTATTATAGGTTTCATTATACACCAGAAAACTGAGAAAATGAAAATCACAAATTGACAATTATCAGTGAGAAGGCCATCTTACAGTGGACACTAAATGAAGAGGATTGATTACATCACAACATTAAAATGCAGTACATTGTATTACTGGATCTCTAATTACATAGTCATTGAACTTACATGTATGTTCAATTAATCAAATTATTACATAAGACGTAAATTAATGCCAAAATAAAAATTTCACACAGACACTTTGTGAAAGTGCACATTTATTTTAAGATTATACCACATGCATGCACTATATAATTTGTCATATCACTCACACTGATGATTACAGATAAAACGTTTACCTGGTTTGAAACATGATTTTCTTGGCCATGAAGAAGAACTCTTAATACCTATTTGGGCTTCCAAGTTTAAAAATTCCAAAATGCCCCAAATATATATATAAAAAATCTCCTGAACCACCTTGCACTGGGCTGATGCGTGCTGAAGATGCGTGCTGAAGTTCCAAATGATTTTGGGAGTTAATCAATATTTTGATGTAATATAAATATACTGCCCCTAAGTTTCAAACAGACTCTTACTTCATAATTTATCTAGCATTTCGAAAAATATATTCGGTCAGGTATACGTATTGTATAATTATATAATATATTATAGTAATTATAATAGTATAATTTATTATAGTGATAGTTATGTATAATTATGTTACCCTCACCACCCCCTGAAAAAAATTAAGATCTGCCTCCTAGGGCACTTTACGGATTTAAAGCACAGGTCCATTCTCATTTGTGCAACATTTTGAAAATTAAAAATCAAAGTACGCCCCTATCATGACAATTATTTAACATTTACACTACTTTAAGCTAAAGAAAAGAGTGATCAAGGTTTAATTGTAACTCACCTTTTAAAAGATCAACAAACATTATTCATGGTTTAGATTTCTGCCACAGATTTGTAAGTAAATTCTTCATTCTCTCGGCCATCAGATAAAATTTTGTCTAATGTACACATACCACACCTATAACAGGAAAGTAAACATTAAATGATAAAGATTGATGAAGGAAACCTTGAGCAAAAGTGAAAACACATTATAAAACAATTATGACTGGTACATACTGATCCATGACTGGGTAAACAAGAAACAAGTCAAAAATAACACTTTAATTAACGAAGATTAACACCAATACAATCGTTATCAATACAAGAGTTGGATTCCATTTCAAATAGATTAGTCTGGAGTCTTCTTCTTGTCACAATGGAAATTAAAAAAATGTCAATTTTCTGATATTGTAAAAATATACATGATGCTGTTTATGTGTTTATTTGTGTGTGTGTATTTATGTGTTTACTTGTTTTTGTGCTTGTGTATAAGTTCATTTGAGTGTTTTAAGTATGTGAGTGTGTGTGTGTGTGTGTGTGCATGCATACATACATGTGTCTTTTGACTGACTCACTTTTAAAGCCATACTCCAACAAATAATGTTTTTAAACATCAAACAAATAATGTTTTTAAAAATCTTGTTCTGAAAGTACAGAGCCAGCTCAAGCTTGTTTCATATTGGCATGCATTAATGATTGCTAATGATACTTCACATCAAATAAGAATATTTTAGGCAAAAAGCAATTCTGTTCCTTCACCAATTGCTTGGCACACAAAATGAAAGTCACAGGTCTTTTAGATGAGACTTAAAGCAATATGATCTGTCAGCGACAGCAAATTTTTTGAAAGTGTCCAATAAACACTAAACCTCTTTAATACAATTAAAAATATCTCCAAACATGAAATTACCAACATCTATTGCGATTTAAATCTGTAAACTTAATTTTTCAGAAAAAAAATAATCATTTTCTTGCAAGACAGCATTACTCTGATGTAATCAGCCTATAGTATATGCAAGTGAACTCTGGGTTAAACATTTGGAGAACCTTTATTGCGCATGTACCACCATGGGAAATCTTGCCCTATAACAAACTCGTCCCATGCAGTCTCGTAAAGTCCCATGCAGTCTCATAAATATCATTCTTGGCAATATATCATATACATGACTATCTATTTACAAAAACAAATACCATGTTGTATTCGAAGATTAAATACACAATCAGAGACATATTCCTGATGCAACACATAAAATAAAGGCCGACTTAAACAATGACCGAGTGTGTTATGGGCTAAATGTGTAGCAGTGAAAGCGGTGGAGATTTCCCTGACCCCCATGCTCAAAATATTTGTTGACACTGAAGCGATGTCGGGAACACATGGTTGGAATTCTAAATTAACTAATTTGGCATGGAAAACAACACAGACGAATATCAAGCGTCAAGCTGAATAGAAACAAAATGTAATTGGATTCAAGTACAACAATGTACTACCATTGGATTGCATTACGTGAAAAATAAAATGTGAATACTCAATAAATCGAATGTCTATTTAGCCAGGACGGTGCCTGTCAGGTTTGTTTACACTTACAGGTCAGAATGATGGTGGATTTATAATTAAAGGAACACATACAATGGGCTACATTTGACGAGTTTACTATAATTATATGCATCCATTCGTTCTTTTAACCAACAGGTGACATCTTTAGTATGTCTATGAGATAAAATATTGTATAAAATCTACAGGTAAAATTTTGAGCTGACGACAGCTAATATTGCTTTAAAGCCCAGGTCCCACGTCACCGCGGGTGTGGCACATAAAAGAACCCCCATTTTGCATTGGCATCGCTCCATAGCACAGGTCAAAATTTGTGGCACTTTATCTTAAGCTGGTGACATTCCCATATAATGATATAAAGAAAAACATTCTTTGCCGGATGTAAAACAACAATACAAACAAACAAACTGTTTAGTTCTGTTATTTCCTGAAAGTGTAAACCCTTCATTTCCTGGTGATGCCATGGAAGGAGGATAATTAAATATCAATCTACATCTGGTAAAATTACATATGAAAGGAAGGATATTCTAGATCACACAAATGATATAAAATATATCATCAAATAAACCTCATGTAGTCAATTATATTTCACATTGATCTAGCTTAATCAATGAAGTATCTGTGTAAATTTAAAGTGCATGCATTTTCTACTATCCTCACACAATACACAAACCCATCAAAAGTTTTAAAAATAAAATTAAATTATATAATTTAATGCAGCAACAGTAGAACACCATGCAACATAACCAACTACATTGAATGCAGTAGCACACCATGTATCACATCCTACTACAGAGAATGCAATAGCACACCATGCATCATAGCCTACTACAGTGAAAGCAGTAGCACACCATGCATCATAGCCTACTACAGTGAAAGCAGTAGCACACCATGCATCATAGCCTACTACAGTGAAAGCAATAGCACACCATGTATCACATCCTACTACAGTGAAAGCAGTAGCACACCATGCATCATAGCCTACTACATTGAAAGCAGTAGCACACCATGAATCACATCCTACTACAGTGAAAGCAGTAGCACACCATGCATCATAGCCTACTACATTGAAAGCAGTAGCACACCATGTATCACATCCTACTACAGAGAATGCAATAGCACACCATGCATCATAGCCTACTACAGTGAAAGCAGTAGCACACCATGCATCATAGCCTACTACAGTGAAAGCAATAGCACACCATGCATCATAGTCTACTACAGTGAAAGCAGTAGCACACCATGTATCACATCCTACTACAGAGAATGCAATAGCACACCATGTATCACAGCCTACTACAGAGAATGCAATAGCACACCATGCATCATAGCCTACTACAGTGACCTACTACAGTGAAAGCAATAGCACACCATGCATCATAGCCTACTACAGTGAAAGCAGTAGCACACCATGCATCATAGCCTACTACAGTGAAAGCAGTAGCACACCATGCATCATAACCTACTACAGTGAAAGCAGTAGCACACCATGTATCATAGCCTACTACAGTGAAAGCAGTAGCACACCATGCATCATAGCCTACTACAGTGAAAGCAGTAGCACACCATGCATCATAGCCTACTACAGTGAAAGCAGTAGCACACCATGCATCATAGCCTACTACAGTGAAAGCAGTAGCACACCATGCATCATAGCCTACTACATTGAAAGCAGTAGCACACCATGCATCATAGCCTACTACATTGAAAGCAGTAGCACACCATGCATCATAACCTACTACAGTGAAAGCAGTAGCACACCATGTTTCAAAGCCTACTACAGTGACCTACTATAGTGAAAGCAATAGCACGCCATGTATCACAGCCTACTACAGTGAAAGCAGTAGCACACCATGCATCATAGCCTACTACAGTGAATGTAATAGCACGCCATGTATCATAGCCTACTACAGTGAAAGCAGTAGCACACCATGCATCATAGCCTACTACAGTGAAAGCAGTGAATCCTACTAAAGCAGTAGCACACCATGCCAGCCTGTACAGTCACACCCTCCTAACTACAGTGAAAGCAGTAGCACACCATGCATCAATCTTCTACAGTGAAAGCAGAAAGCAGTAGCACAGCACTACACCATGCTTCTACATCAGTAGCACGCCATGTACATACATGTAGAAAGCAGTACATTGAAAGCACACCATAAACACCAAAGGTTAATACCCCACTTATAAACAACACACATCCTACTTATAAATTTTATATACCAATACAGTGAAAGCAGTAGCACACCATTTCATCATAGCCTACTACAGTCGTGAAAAACAACAGTAGCACACCATGTATTAACACCTCCTACTTATAAACAACTTAGTGAAAGCTTATAGTAGCACACCTCTTAGATATGCATCTTATAGCCAACTACAGTGAAATAGCAGTAACACCACCCATGCATCATAGTCTATGTACTACAGTGAAAGCACTCTATAGCACACACACCAAAGGCACACCTCAATCTTCTTATAAACAGTGAAAGCAGAGTATGTCATGCATCAGTCTTCTACAGTGAAAGCAGTAGCACGCCATGTATCTTATAAACAACTTAGATTAGCACTCTAGCCTACTATAGTGAACACTAGCAGTAACTCAAACTTATAAACATGTTATCATAGCTTTCTACATTGAAAGCAGACAGTATCACACTTTATAGTATGGTAATCATAATACCCCACTTAAAAACAACACAGATTAACACATAATAGTACTTATAAATTTTATACCAATGGTTATTATGCCCTAGTACTTATAAAAAACACAGATAAAAACTTTCTAATACTTATAAACACCGAAGATTAATACACCTAGTCTATGTACTTATAAACAACACAGATCAGCACCCTATACTGTAATAAACACCAAAGCTATAAAGGTTAACACCTCTAGTCTATGTACTTATAAACAACTTAGATTAGCACTCTATAGTACTTATAAACACCAAAGGTTAACACCTCTAGTCTATGTACTTATAAACAACTTAGATTAGCACTCTATAGTACTTATAAACACCAAAGGTTAACACCTCTAGTCTATGTACTTATAAACAACTTAGATTAGCACTCTATAGTACTTATAAACACCAAAGGTTAACACCTCTAGTCTATGTACTTGTAAACAACTTAGATTAGCACTCTATAGTACTTATAAACACCAAAGGTTAACACCTCTAGACTATGTACTTATAAACAACTTAGATTAGCACTCTATAGTACTTATAAACACCAAAGGTTAATACCCCTAGTTTATATACTTACAAACAACACAAATTAGCACTCTATAGTACAGAAGGACTTCAATGAGTCAAACTTAAAGAGACACCAAAGGTTAATAATATCCCTTAGTACTTTTCAATAAGCAACACAGATTAACATTTTCTAATACTTATAAACATAAAGGTTAATACCTCCTTGTACTTGTGTCTCCTGGTGTATTTAAAGCTTAAATAGGAGATGTTATATCCATTATATCACCATTAATTTTATGGTCCAAGATTTTTCAAATTCAATTATCAAAGTTCATTTGTCAGATCCAGTAATGAAGAGCTGTATCTGATTTCAGAACTGATAGTATCGTGTCATAATTATTAAATTGCAACATGTACACTGCTGGGTAAAGTGAGGTCAGTGGTAACATGCTATGGTGTGTTTAGAGTTTTCTCCCTTCATTCTGACAGAACAGTACAGTGTATGTGAACCAGACTCATTGATGGCATATACAGTAGTCACCTAAAGACCATCTCACTTAGCCAATAGGAGATCACCATACAATTAAGGCTATGAATTTCCAGTCTCTTCATTAATACTGAATCAGTATAAAGAAGCTCACTTAAGAGACCACCTCACTGATCAGACCACTCTGAGTCAGTCAGTTAGGTGGTCTTAATAGTGAGGTTCCACTGTACATGTCAATGCTTCAATTATTCAGCATGAAAATTTCACTGTAATTCTAAATACCCCCAACCTTGTAAACTAAGGACTAAACCTAAACTGAAGCAAAAATATTAAGGTATACACAGTATGTATCAATATGTAATCTGTATGTATTGTCCAAGATGGCAGGGCCAAGTAACCTTTTGATTATCATACGGATGATTCTACTCACTTTTCGGTTATGATAAGCTGTGCTGTGAGGCGGGGACGTTTTATTCCTCACTGGATACTCTCTTATGTATGATGACAAGTAGGAATGATTACTCTTGTCTGTGTAATTATAATGCTATGTTTTATTACCTAAAATTTAAACACCTCCAGGTCAAGAAAGGGTTCATGAGAATCCAAAACACTAGGTAATATGGATTTTACTATATTCCATACTGTAGTTACATTGAAAAAATAATTCAAAGGTCCAAATGACCACAATAGTGTTGAACACTTGTAGTCTACCTAAAACAAATCGTACTCACTGAAAGACAAATCATACACAGGATACATATAATGTATTACTTGTCTTTCAACGTGTAGGACTTGTCTTGGGTATGAAATATTTGTAAGAACGCAGTTATCGTCAAAAGGTCTATGGATTTTTTTATGTTATTTTTTTCCTGTTATGGTGGTCTGTAGGATAAAAACCTGGTTATAATGCATACCCGAGAAGACCAGACCATCTGCAAGTAAATTGCCCAATGTTAAACATGTACTTTGTACTTGTACTTACAAGGCTAACAGCTGTTTGAATAAAGAATTGAACTGAATATTCTTAGGCCAACCATTGAATTAAACACTCTCAGGCATTTATAATTGAACTGAAAACTCTAAAACCAAGCACTGAACTGAACATTTGAGTCAAAAAAATAACTGAACCATGGTGTATTTACGGACATGACAATAAGTACATGTAGGTAGTGTCTGGAGACCGCTTAGGTCCCCAGCAAGTAAAGTGAACACTCTCAAGCAAAGAATTGAAAGGAATAAAGTGAAGCATAAATTTGAACTGAATACTCTAAACATATGCTAGAATCCCAATTTAGGTAGACAGAAAAAAAGTGAGTTAGAATCCCATCAAAAGGAGACAGAGACTTATCCTGAGAGAACACAATTGTTTGTATCATGTAAACAAGGACTGATTGATAGTCTAGGTGACAGCTGTAATTTTCAATATGTCAAAACAGATTGTTTAAATGTGGCTAATTAAAGCCTGTGTCAATTTACATTTCAGTGACAGGTAAAGTATTGTCTCCACCGACTACAGTACTTATCAAAATTAAGAATATACACTTTTCATGTGACTGTACATGTGGATTTGTGTACTGTAACTTTGGACAGTGAAATTATTATCCCTCGACATTTGTTTTTTCTTTTGTGAGGATTTATATTGTTTTTCCAGCCAAAGCTACAGGTTGGTAGTTAAGTGAAAAGGGCATATTCACCGACACAAAGTCTTAATAATGTACATTTTTTTGTCAAATATTATGTTCTTTGGGAAATGCATATGAACAAATAAAATAGAAATCATTTGATAAACAAAATTCATATTCAAGTGATAAGTGGTTTTGATTACTGATTTTTGCATATAACTTTATTTTTGTACTTTTTTTCACTTTTGTCATTCATGTGAAAATTATTATGGGAGTACTGATTTTTATACTATTCTTTACTTTTGTTATTTCAAGTAAATGCTGTTATGTGTGTACTGATTTTTGCACTGTACTTTACTTCTGTCATATCATGTAAAAAGCTTTTATGTGGGTACTGATTTTTGAAAGATACTATATACATTGACTGGATTACATGTGTATATGTCTAATGATATAGTTGTTGTTTTATGTGTAACATATGTCTACAAACTATCACAGGTAAAATCAAACACAATAGAATTGATTACTGATTTGGGCAATTACTTACAAAACAATCGATAAATGTTTGCAAATAATGCATTGGTTTCAATTTGTCAACAATTGTTTTCCAAATTATGTCTGTCAGGCATATGAATTTGATACAGCTGTGGCACTTTAGAATGGAGTTTCATTCTCATTTTCCTGTATATACACTTGTAAAAACAACTCATCCACTCACCAATGCCAGTAAAATTTGCATCAAAAAAACATCTATCAGCTTGGGCAGCTTCCCCATGGAATATCATCATATTTTCCCCTCAATTACAAGATTTATCTTTAACAACCTGTCAAGTAAACTACAGTAATACCTGCTTTATCAATCACCTGATCACAAAGACCATTCTTCGCTGCCCCCAATAGTACCTCGTGTACAAATAAAGCTCTATATTAAATGTCACCAAGCTAAATTCAGACATTTTTATTTTGATCATTTTTGAACTTTTGAAAACAAAATTGTGTTTCTATTTTCATATGTATGTTTAATTTTTAATTTACTCACATATAATTATCAATTTACAGATTCAATTGTTTATGTTTTCCAACCACATGTGTTTAGACATTCTGACACCTGGACAATAATTATGATACAGGAAATGGACTTACTCTACATGTTAATCCTCTCTTTACATAATTATTTTTATCCTGTCAAAGCAATAATGTACTTACCTACTTCCACTTTTATGTTTATGTCCATGTACACCTGCGGAAGATTTAATTTGCTATTGTCTAATAATTTACTCAACAACTTTCAAACTAGATCTGCTATTCACAAACTATTGTCCCAAATTCTCATAAAAGCTTTTGTAAAATTTCATTTCATTAGTTCGGACATCGGACACACTACTGATAACACCGACTCATTACTTTGTTTTGGAGACCACATATACTACTGGTCATAAATCCAACTTGCCTTCTATTTTCACCTGGGACTTATTATTTTTATTCAATGTTTTGTACTTATTATTTATTACTCATCATTTCTGACTGTTCGCATTTATTGTTATATGTTGTGATTTACTAATCCATCGTTGCAGCTTCACATTGAAAACAGATCAACGTATACAGTGTTCTTCCTGGAGTTGTATTTTGGTGGACCACAGGGAATACGGCACTTTATCTACCAATGACCCACAGCGCCACGCACACACAGCCTCTTGCTCTTCTACTCACCAACATTTCCTCATCCCATTCATTACAACGCAACAGTGTATGCGGCTCCAGAGACAACACTGTCACATACGATCACGTCAAATCCCAACACAAAGCCCCATTGTGATAAAGTGCAGTATTCCCTGTGATCCTGCAGGAAATCCAATCAAGAGAAAAATCTGAAAACTTCTAATCAGCGCTCTACAATGCGACCAAATCACTCGCAAATGCGACCATTTTTTAGATTTTGGCGAGTGTTTTTACAATCGCCACATTGGTGGGTATAGAAATCAAAAGTGTCCGTTTTCACTGTGAAAATTAATTTTTCATAGTTCAGCTTTACATCCACCAATTTGGTTATTCAGTTTGATTAAACATCAATCCTGACTGTAGTTGATGCTCTCAATGGACTTGAGATTTTCTCATGATAATTACAAGATGTTCAACAGAAGTTTCATTTACAATGAGTTTAAACTCATGTTAATAATTACTGGAAAAATGTTATGGTGTTTCAACTTTTAAATAAATATAATTAATTCAGTGGTAAAATCGAAGTGCTAAATATGTCTTTATAGTGTTCGACGAGGCTGTGTATAGAAATACTAAGTCTGGTGATTTTCGTGGCCAACTACTTGCAACACTGTAAAACGCACCCGCATAAACCCAAAGGGATTCAGAGTGAACTGGTCATTATCTGCACTTAAAATCTTCTAATCCCCATTGATGACAGTGAAATAAAACATTAGTGTTTTAGAAGGTCATGGGTGTTGGACATTAGTATAACTTACAAACAAAAATTTACAATTCTATCAAGTCTAGGACTTCCAAACAGGAAAAATATAGGCATATAAACACTCTCCTGTATTGATAAAAAAATGTACAAAAAGGTCAACATGCAGTTAATAACCTTGTTTTTAAATGGATTGAAAACATTAAAATGTTACATAAACTTAGAAAATTAATATTTTATTTCATTTCTATATTTTCATCCAGTGGATTTTTTATGTATTGGCGAGTAAAAGTTCCTGGTTGGCTAGTTAGAGAAAGTGGGCAAGTTTTCTAGTTCAGAATCCAGTTTGGAAGATTATTGTTAAACTCAATCCTGAAGTGACGTGGAAAGAGATTCTCATGATAATTACAAGATGTTAAGTGTTTCATTTACAATGATTCTCATGATAATTACAAAATGTTAAGTGTTTCATTTACAATAAATATAATTAATTCAGGGGAGAAGTGCTAAATATGTCTTTATGTATGTTAAAATAAATTGTGACAATTCTTTTACATGCATTTGACAAAGGTATCGCTATTTTTATAAGTGTAATGAAGATTAATTCATGATATTGATAACTAAAAATATTAAAAAACAAATAAACAAAAAAAAACCCATGAAAATAAGTTACCTAAAATTCAAACCATCCATTGCCATATCAATGGTCAGTAAAATATGCGATAAATTACATATAAAGACGTATCAAAAACTACATGGTTATTAATCTCTCTCTCTCTCTCTGTATCTCTCTCTCTCTCATTATAAACAATCATATATCAATTGTTGGAATTTAATTTTTTATAGCTGTAAATGTCATTTACCGGTGAATTAAAAAAATGCATATACCCAAATTTTAATGGAGTGCTTATTATCTGGAGAGAGAGAGAGAGAGAGAGAGAGAGAGAGAGAGAGAGAGAGAGAGAGAGAGAGAGAGAGAGAATTCTTTTAGAGAGATGCATTTGACAAGTGTGTGTGTGTGTATGCCATTTTGCTACTTTTATAAGTGCATTGAAGACTTATATTCATTTTTTGATATTGAAAACTAAAAATATTAAAAAACAAACATTTTGTTTTAACAAAAACCCATGAAAATATTTTTGTTACCTAAAATTCAAACCATCCATTGCCATATCAATGGTCAGTAAAATATGCGATAAATTACATATAAGGACGTATCAAAAACTACATGGTTATTGATCTCTCTCTCTCTCTGTATCTCTCTCTCTCTCTCATTATAAACAATCATATATCAATTGTTGGAATTTAATTTTTTATAGCTGTAAATGTCATTTACCGGTGAATTAAAAAATGCATATACCCAAATTTTAATGGAGTGCTTATTATCTGGAGAGAGAGAGAGAGAGAGAGAGAGAGAGAGAGAGAGAGAGAGAGAGAGAGAGAGAGAGGAAGGGAGGAAGGGAGAGAGAGTGTGTGTGTTCTGATTTTGAGAGAAAACTTTTACTACAGAGAGAGAGAGAGAGATCAGACTTATATATCATTTTTTAACAGGAATTTTGAAAATTAAGAATGAAATTCTGCTATACAGTTTAATGTAAGATGATTTATTTTGTTTTAATTTTTGTCAAAAACATTCGTATAAAATAATTTTTGTTAAAAACATTTGTATAAAATAATTTTTGTTAAAAACAAGATGATTTATTTTGTTTTAATTTTTGTTAAAAACATTCGTATAAAATAATTTTTGTTAAAAACATTCGTATAAAATAATTTTTGTTAAAAACATTCATATAAAATAATTTTCTTTAAAAAACATTCGTATAAAATATTTTTATATAATTTGATAGAAACTGTCATAATTTACAATAAAACATGCATTTTGATGCAAACTTACTAACAACAACAGATACATTTTTACTGTGTGGTATTTCTTAATTTTTTAATTTTTGTGAACAGGATGGAAATGTAATAGTAAACTAAATAAAATACATTTTGAATCGAAACTAAGGAAATTCAGGAAGAAAAAATACTGCTTGGTCTTTTATAAATTAATTTATTAATTAATTTATCTATTTATCCATTTATTTTTCTATTTATTTATTATTATTTTTTTTTTTGCTTTATTTCGGTACAATTTTTAAAAATAATGTGTTAGGAAATGCAATAATCCACTGTTAGGTCTTTAAACATGTCCTTTCATAAGCTACATCTGAAACCAGACAGATTTGAAAATCAGTACGTAATAATTTTAAGAATCTAATCCTCAACTGTTTTCAAGATATCTTTTTATCTTTTGGAAATTTGTAAACAATGAGACCTATTTAAATGTATTTATGTACCTCCCTACCATGCACCAATTAACCAAGACTGTTTTAAATAATCTGCAAATATGTTATCTCACTATACTCGTAATACTGTAGGCTAATGGCTTTCACCCCCTATAGTGCCTGACCTCTTCCTTTGATGACATAGCAGACCTAAAGCTGTTCGCGAGAATTTTAAAGGTCTGCAAAGGGGATTCATTTACTTTTTGCTAAATCTCTCGGGAACGAGACATCGGATTTACTTTAAATTTTCAATAAATGCATCATAAGCTAACAATTTTTGAAAAGTTATATATCGCGGTTTGAGGTGCACTTTAATTAGAATATTTAGACATCTTAAGTTATGGTTTCAGGCCTTGACATTTCCATCTAACTGAGAAACAAAGACATGATTATGACATAGGTAATTATTGCTCAATTAGTTGAAACATAATCGCAAGGTACATGTACATCTTTGTACAAATGAATTTGTAAAATCAGATATTTCAGTCACGATCTAAGTAAATTTCATCAAAATATCATAAAAATGAGTTTTCCCAAGAAGAAAGTCATAAATATGTACATGTATTTGATATCTGATAATACTACATGTATTTGTATTTGTGAATGATTATTGTACAGGTATCAAACAAATACAGCAAATTTGTTTTTGTTGTTGTACTGGTACAATGTGTGTTATCAAGAGTAATTCGGAGATTTGTTTTTTACAGGTAATTCAAAATAACAACTTTGATGTGCAAGATGTATCCCCTTTGATATTTGGTCCCTAAAAACCGTATATCCTTACAAAGGACATACATGTACTTATCTATCATAAAATATAATCATTGTAGTACCTTACCGGGTATCAAATTTTTACCTTTCATACAATGGATACCTTGACTCATCAACCCCTGAGAAACAATGAACTCTTCTATAAATCAATGACTTGGGCAAGTCCAAATGTGTCTTTAAGGGTGAATGAGTTAATGCAACATAAATAACCATAAAGTTTATAATTCCACATTTTCTACATGGTGAACATGTATAGTGAAACCTCACTATTAAACCACTTATCTGACCGAGTAAAAGTGGTATGATTAGTCGGGTGGTCTCCGAGGTGAGGTTCTGTACGCTATTAAGATCACGTAACTGATCCAGTAAAAGTGGTATGTTTAGTCAGGTGGTCTCTGATTATTAAGATCACTTAACTGACCCAGTAAAAGTAATATGTTAGGTCGGGTGGCCTCTGAGTTGTGGTTCTATGCACTATTAAGGCCACTTAACTGACTGACTAAATGTGGTATGATAAGTCAGGTGGTCTCTGAGTTGAGGTTCTGTATGCTATTAAGACCACTTGACTGACCCGGTAAAAGTGGTATGATAAGTCGGGGATCTCCGAGTTGAGTTTCTATATGCTATTAAGACCATTTAACTGACCAAGTAAAAGTGGTATGATAAGTCGGGTGGTCTCTGAGTTGAGGTTCTATATGCTATCAAGACAACTTAATTGACAGACAAAAAGTGGCATAAGTTAGTTGGTCTCTAAGTTAAGGTTCTGTATGCTATTAAGACCACTTAACTGACCGAGTAAAAGTGGTATGGTAAGTTGGGTGGTCTCTGAGTTAAGGTTCTGAACATACATGTATTTAATATTTATCAAAGGACTGAAAACTGGTGGTCTGAAATGCGAGGTGAACTCGGAATACTCCTAAGTGAGGTGGTCTTTAGGTGAGGTTCTGTCCTAGTTTACATGAAGCCTCTTAGATGCTGTAGCTTATTTTCATCCTGTGTGACTTAATTTGGGAAGCATTTTTAAATGATGCAATGAATATTATATGGTAGTATTTTTCAGTTTATATTATCAATATGTTAATTGTCAAAAAATATATAAAATTATATGAAATGAATGCTAAAGTACTTTTAAAAAAATTATATCAAAAGAAAATCACACTTTTAGCAGTAAAAATGATCGTCTGCAGAATTTACGCATTTTTAGCCTGGAGGTGCAGTTACACGACTATAAATTTGTGTATAAATCTTACCATTATTCTAAAGGTATAAATTTCTCTTGACTAGCAACACATCAGTACATATGTTTTATCCTCTTGACCTTATCCATACTACATGTATCTTAGAGTTAGACATATCACATATACCACATGACTGCCTCAATTCCCCCTTGGAATACCAATAAACTGTTTTCTATATCATTTCTATTTGAGTGTAAGTTTATTCTACTGTTGGTGATTGAATTTTGGCTTACATGAGATGCATCTTTACAATATATTTTCTCCCTGGTTTTATAGAATCATGGAGGTCCCATGGAGACCACTGGCCTTTCGCAAATAAACTGACAAACATTCTCACAGAATACAGACTCAAACCAATGCCATAGAGACCACTGGCCTACCACAAATAAACTTCAAGTTCAAACATTCTCACAGAATTCAGGCTCAAACCAATACTGAGTAGAGATGAGAGATTTCAAGATTTGAAGTGCAATGCTCAAACAAACCAGCCACAAAGTTCCCCATCCCCAATAAATTATTGTTGTAGTACAGCAAGAACAACATCAAGAAAGATTCTGATTAAAATCTGGTATACGATAAATGATTCACTGGCTAATTTTACAAGTATACCAAGAAAAATATATCTTATCAGGAATAAACAAGACGTTAGATTTTTGTTACCGGTATTAGATTTTATAGATTTTCATATGCTGACATGTTTAAAACAGATGCATGATTTTGTCAAAAGAAAAAAAAATTATCCGAATTGATTACACGCATTTAAAGAAGTTGAATACATTGCTTATAAGAAGTTGTAACACAGTGAAGACCAATGAAACAGAAACCATATTTGTGTGTTGCTATTGAGACATTAATTTACCGGGGTAACACCAAAGGCCTATACTTGACAAAGTATGAAATGAAGCACTCATGGATATTTAAAAACGTTGACAAACAGTAAGATTATAATCATATTAAAGTACTGTTTCCATGGCATCTGACATTAAAAGTACATTTTAACAAAATTGTTTCAATATTTTTTCAATCATAAGAAGTTACTGGAAAAATTAAATATCAAAATTTGCATTTTGAATAGTGTTTTAGGACACACTCAACAATTTTTCAGTTATATGGTGGCAGCCACTTCACTTCACTTCACATAGGTGAAGGAGAAAACCTAGTTACAGTGTACCCAGGAAGAAACCATCAGTCTTCCGCAAGTAAACAGGCAAACTTTATCACAAAAATCAGATTAGGTTCCAGTGGGACTCGAACCTGCGCTAACAGATAGTGAGAGACTTCATGGTCTAAAGCACGGTGGTCTAACCACTCAGCCATGGAGGCCCCTCCCTTATTGGTAGAGGTGGGTGGTATTAACAGCATTCTGGCGTGTAAGTTGTGACAATATGTACTGCAGTGCAGAAAGACAGTACCAGTATTTACATGTAAACATATGCAGGGATTTCCCAACTTTCCAAATTCTTGAATATACAACATTCTGACTAAATTACAAATACTAATAATTTTGACATCTTTTATTACATTCACAAGCAAAATTAGACATTGGTCTTTCATCAGTAATAGCTACATGTAATTATCAAGAGAAATAGCTGTTCATTTCGAAACTATTTTGGTAAAATCACCTGGTAATAAGTTGCTAATTATAATTAATGTACCAGTACATGTAAAAGTACAGAGGTTTTACAGTCTCTAAACAATAGTGTAAAAACAAGATATGTTATACACAAAGAGGTTTTAGGAAGGGAACCCCTAAATCCCCAAAGGCTGCAAACAAAAAGGGTTTAGAAAGGGAACCCCTAGATACCCAAATGATACAGACAAAAAGGCTTTGGGAAGGGAACCCCTAGATCTCCAAAACTGATATGATACAGACAAAAAGGCTTTGGGAAGCAAACCCTAGATCCCCAAATAATACAGAAAGAAGGCTGAAACCAGGATTTCTCTTCCTACACATGTATATCTCTACTGATAGAGCTAAATTAAAAGGAACAAACAAAACCTGATGGTCTGGTCAGTTCAAAGCACCCAGTAGAGTTTTTTAGGGTGGGCCTGTATATTACATGTACACGATTGTGCTTTATCTGTCCACTGTGTCCAGTAGATCTTTCAGGCTGAGCCTGTATACATAATTCAATAATAGTGTGTGTTAACTGCCAAATGTGTCCAGTAGATCTTTCAGGCTGAGCCTGTATACATAATTGTGCTCTATCTGTCCAGTGTGTCCAGTAGAGCTTTCAGGCCGAACCTGTATACATAATTCAATAACCGTGTGTGTTAACTGCCCAATATGTCCATTAGAGCTTTTAGGCTGAGCCTGTATAAATAATTGTGTTTATTAATATTAACTGAGCCTGTAAAGCCTGAGCATAATTCAATAATAGTGCGTGTTTAAACTGCCCAATGTGTGTTTGTAACATGCCCCCCAATATGTCCAGTAGAGCTTTTAGGCTGAGCCTGTATAAATAATTGTGTTTATTAATATTAACTGCCCAATATGTCCAGTAGAGCTTTCAGGCTGAGCCTGTAAACATAATTCAATAATCGTGTGTGTTAACTTCCCAATGTATCCAGTAGATCTTTCAGCCTGAGCATGTATACATAATTTAATAATAGTGTGTGTTAACTGCCCAATGTGTCCATTAGAGCTTTCAGGAAGAGCATGTATACATAATTATGTGTTAACTGCCCAATATGTCCAGTAGAGCTTTTAGGCTGAGCCTGTATAAATAATTGTGTGTATTAATATTAACTGCCCAATATGTCCAGTAGAGCTTTCAGGCTAAGCCTGTATACATAATTGTGTGTGTTAACTATACTTAAACATTAAATGACTTTCTTTTGTCATTATCTATAAATGTTAGTTTTGTTTTACATCCAAGAATCTATATATACATGTACATGTATATACATTTGTATATCAGCAGGTATCGGAGAATTACCACAGATTTTGACCTATGTAATGACTTACGACAATGTTTCTATAATCTGCTATATGATACACACACGCAGTTTAAAGTTTTACGCGACAAATGAGTGACTGTTTCTCCTTACACTGAGGAGATGTTGAAGGAACAATAACTACCTGTCTCAGGTACATACATTTGTCACCTTGATCTGAAATGGATCATCTTGTTTCTTGTCTAAGTATCTTTGAATTTGGTGTCAATGAAATATTTAAGCAGACGTACGTGAACAGACAGATAAATAAAAACAACGCCCTCCCGTACCTGATTAGGTAGAGAAAACAATACAAGGAAGTATTGCATTAAGTGAGGTTAAAAGTATATCACTGAAAGTTGTGAAAAAATGGTGTGCTTACCTTTTCAGTGTCGACTGCATGTGTGTAGCGTAACCATACTTTGAAAACAATGTGATAACAAAGACCTGAAACCAGAGACATGTAAATGAGGGAAAATTCATGTGAATCCATTACAAGGGCAGTGAAGCATGTACACAGAGAATGGCTTATTTAACATGATCTTTTGAACACTTGATTGATAACAAAATGTAACTTAGACAGTCATAGCTTCACTGCAGAAATCACATGCACACAGTAACTCTCTCTCTCTCTGACACACACAAACACACACACAATTTCATGAGAAAAGATAAGATATGAAAGTCTTTTTTTTTTATCACATGCATTATTCATTTACTGATTTATTCTAGAGATTTCAATAAGCCATTTTGTATATGTATTTCCCTCCAAAATATCCAGAAATTCCCAATTTGAAATTTTCAAAATATAGACTATTTCAAGCAAATGTATCATATTAAATTTTTCTGCTTTAGTTCAAACATTTAATATGTTCCCAATGTTTCGGACCCTGGACCCAGATTCTAGGAGGTAGGTAAATTCTTGTGGTAGAGCAATTGGTCCATCGTGAAATAGACAAAGCCTTACAGGAGAAAACTGGTCCATAATGATATAGAAAAAAGCCTTACAGGAGAAAACTGGTCCATAATGAAATAGATAAAGCCCTACAAAAGATAAATTTTGGTCCATAATAAAATAGACAAAGCCTTACCGAAGATAATTGGTCTAGAATGAAATAAACAAAGCCTTACAGGAGAAAACTGGTCCATATTGAAATAGACAAGGTCTTACAGAAGTTAATTGGTCCATCATAAAATACACAAAAACTTACAGGAGATAACTACAACATGTAGTCCACCATGAAACAAACAAAACTTTACAGGAGATAATTGGTCTACCATGAAATACAGAAAGCCCTACAGGAGATAATTGGTCTTTATATAATTAATAAAATAGACAAAACCTTAAAGGAAATAATTGGTCCATAATGAAATAGAAAAAAACCTTTAAGGAGATGATTTGTCAGTCATGAAATAAACAAATCCTTACATGAGATATCTGGTCCATATATTACAAAACAGACTAAGCCTTACAGGACCTTACAATTGGTCCATCATGAAATAGACAAACCCCTAAAGGAGATAACTGGTCCATCATCATTAATAGAATCAACCCCTACCTTGAGGGTATGAGAAGGAACCTCAATATCAGGGTAATATTCTTGTGAACTAAGGAAAAAATAGACAAAGCTTTAGTGGAGATAATTTGTTTTTGTATACAGTAAAACCTGCTATAGCGACCATCTCTATATAAGGCTTACCTGTTTATAAAAGCTATTTTTTTTCAAGTCCCTTGACTGCATACTTCAACTAAACTAAACCTGAGTATAAAAGTCACCTGCACATAAAGGCCAATATTTTCTGGTCCCTTGGGTAGCCCTTATATACAGGTTTTACTGTATATAATGAAAAAGAAAATACCTTACATGAGATAAATATCCATCATGAAATGCAGAAAACTTTACGGGAGATAAATGGTCTATAATAAAATACACAAAACCTTTCAGTTACAGGAGATAATTGGTACATCATAAAACACACAAAACTTTAAAGGGGATAATTGGTTTATCATGAAATACACAAAACCTTACAGGAGATAACTAGTAAACAGACGAAACCTTACAGGAGATAATTGTGCCATCATGATATAGACAAAGCCTTACAGGAGATAAATGGTCTATAATGAAACCGTACAGGAGATAATTGTTAATCATAAAACACACAAAAATTTACAGGAGATAATTGGTTCATCATGAAATACACAAAACCTTTCAGGCGAATCCGTCATGAAACAGATAAAATCTTACAGGAGATAACTGGTCCATCATGATATAGACAAAACCTTACAGGAAATAATTGGTCCTTATATAACGAAATAGACAAAACCTTACAGGAGATAATTGGTCCATCATGAAATACACAAAGTCTTACAGGAGATAATTGGCCATATTGGAATATACGTTTTACCTGTGCACTCCCATTTTTGGAAAATAGACTGTGTTGTTTTGGTTTTTGAAAAACCTGGATGTATCGCTAAATATTGGTTGACCCATATTTACTTTATTTCTGTGTACGATGTACTTTAATCTGGTATTTCTACCTACTGCAATACATCTAAGTACATGTAAATAAAGATTTATCCGTATGTCAAAGTTGAAAGGCCATTCCTGATTTTATCAACTGAAAAATACCACTTGCAAACTGTGAAACATGACAGGGAGAAGGTGTCTTTTTATATGGCCTTGACCTGCCCTAAAAGGAGGTCTAACCTGTCCAGGGAAGTTCAACAATGGTGTATGTCAAGCCCTGCATTGTAGGATAATTATACATGGGACATGTTCTGTGTATCTATACCAAAATATGTTCTGGTTTGACCTAAGGAATACCACGGAAAAAAAAAAAAAAAAAAAAAAAATATTATTAGTTGATATAAATTTAAGTCCGTGTACATCATATATATATATATATATATATACAGTGGTATCTCGTTACCTCGAAATTAAGGGGCCACTCCATTTACTTCGAGATATTCGAAATTTGAGATAACCAAAATGTCCAGTTCACATATTTTCTATTCTTCTTGGGCAGCAAATAGACATACTCAGATACTCAGGGGACTGCTCAATTCAAATTGGTTTTAAGCAATTATTAATTACCCTTTCACCTTGACTCAGTCATTCATGGAAATTCATTATCCCATGTTTTGTCTGGTAAACAAGTAAATAATTACAATGCATTTTGCATACAAAATGTAAATCTTCAATTGCAGAATGTAATTTCAAGATAACAAGTGAAAATTATATAATATTCTGATAATTGAGACCAGAAAAATACTTCGAGATAAGCAAAAATCGAGATAACAGCTTTGAGATATCCGGAATAAAAGTACATGTATAATAATTATATAGTAAAATAATCTGGACCCAACGTTCAACTTTGACATAACTGACTCATCCGATTTTGACATAATGAGATTCCACTGTATCTCTCTCTCTCTTTCTCTCTCTCTCTCTCTCTATATATATATATATATACACACACACACACACATACATGTATATTGCACATGTAATGTAAATATGAATTTTCATTCATCTTGAATAGTTCATAAATTTTCACTTATATCTCACAGTGAAATCTTGACTTATCAAACATGTATGGTACTTGACTTTATTCAAGGACTTACGTGTAGAATACAAACTTTTCACAAGCATGTTCTAGAACTCTAAGGATTTACTTTTAACTTTCTCAAGCATAGGTAAAACCTGAGAAGAGTTTACATGTGGTATCATAAATCACTTAAACGTTTATACAAATGATAAATTTGTAAATTAACCATAAAATGGCTACATATATATATAGTTTTTACAAAATCAGCAGACTTTTGCAGGATCTAAACATTACGTACAGTATATCTACATGTACATACACATGTATATACTGCATGTACACTACATAAATATAATTCATATGTAATAAGCATCTGTAAAAATCTACTTTAACTTGCAATCTTTTCATGATGACTCATTTGTGACTGCTTATCAACTATGCAATGTAAAATCTCCAGATAACAAATTTAATCATATAAAACAAATTATCTAGCAAGTTCTGTAACCTCTAAAGAATACAGCAGTTACTTATCTCAATGTATCCATGCACAGTCAAATATTTAGTTCCCGTGCACAGTCAAATATTTAGTTCCTGTGCACAGTCAAATATTTAGTTCCCGTGCACAGTCAAATATTTAGTTCCCGATATTGACAAGTACATAAATGACACTTGCTCACAAAACCTTGTCAGAATCATGCCCATTTCCTGATTGTTTCAAACTATGATTAAAAAACATATCTGCAATTTATATCTCCAAGATGTTGAGTATTTTAACAAAAACAAACAAACAGTTCTGTGTGCCTGGATACAATGGCCCTCAACATCTCCACTAAGTTTTGTGTAATTCACCCCTAAACACATTTAGACTTGTCTAAGTAATTGATTTATAGAAGAGTCCATTGTTTCCCAAGGGTTGGTGAGATAATGTAGCTTAGAATAAAAATAGTAATGTAACATTCCCTACCTGTGTATTTGTTTTACCACATTTAAAAAAAACCTTCATTGCTGATCATTTCTTTAGTTTATACTCTGAAGCAAATAACTAAGTAAATAGTAATATGCTAATTTTGCCTGATTGTTTGGGGGAAAAAGCTGACATCAAAGAAATGATTGTTATAATATCAAATGAAATCCAATAAAATATATTTGTATTCATATTTTTCAATACAACTTAAAAAACGATAGGTCCACACTCAAGTACAGAATTATAGATCAATGTTGACTGAATGTGGCATTTACTTCATTATCAAATACAGTCTGTTATTTAAGACTGCATTCTGAAAACCACAAGCTAATAGTTCCATTAAATAAAATTCTTGTTAGAGATCACAGACCACTTGTCTTGAGAGACCACATTTCGGTGGCAGATGGGGTGGTCTCTCAAGACAAGTTCCACTGTAGCAGTACGGTTGTTAACTCTGTGACAGATTTACACCCCTAGTGGTCTTTAGAAAGGTGATGGTACATGTACCATATAAAAATCTCAGATATAAGACTTCATAAAAGATAAACAGCAAAATGCTGAGAAAATAGAAAATTTCTTATGCACTAAGCTGTGGTGCTGTGAAGCTTAGTGTATAAGCCTACATGTAGCATTACAGGCTCTCTGGTTCTTCAAAAGATTTTTGAGGACCAAAACCTTTTTTTTCCTGTCTAATTATTCCATAACCTATTATCCTTGTTTATTTTTCATCTTTCAAGAAAAGCAATACAAAACATAGTAGTGGAATAAACTTGAAATGCTTTTAATCACAGCATAGCACAGGATTCTTTTAGGCATATTTGGATGAAATCAGTCTTTGCAGTTCTTGACACTGAAGCATAAGAAGTTTATGGACAATAGACAATTTATGCACTGCCACAGAACCCAGATACATTTCAAATCAGAACAGCTCAGCTTAAAATATACAGCAAAACTATGTTTACTGTCATGTAAAAACATTGTAATTTGTGTCAATTTAAGGGAGATGGGGGAAAATGAAAATAGATCATTGTCAGCAAGTCATCAGAAAGAGACATATACCAGTATCTTATACAAATAACTGACATTAAAATGGAAATAACTGGGGTTTTACTGTCAATAAATTCTGCCTCACCCAGTACAGTCGGTAAGTGAAATGTAATAAAATACGACTTTATACCTTAGTTCTTTACATAAAAACTTGGGTTATTACCAATATATGTACAATTTACATCCTGTAAATAGTTGATTTCTGAGAACTTCTGTCAATACACAAATACATGTACATAAGTTTGTGAATGGAACATAATTATATAATAAATATTGATTACCGGTACAAGAAAAGCAAATACTCTTTCAGCTGTAAGAGTAATAGAGGTGTACTGATAAATAGTGATATTTTGTACATATTAAATGACACCTTGTCAATAATGAAATATGTTCTTTTATTCACTTCAAGTTAGACTTACCAGTATTCAATGTTATAAAGTGAGAAATCTTTCATCCTCAACCATGTAAATGTAATTAAGTACATGTATTTACTACATGTATATCTACATGTTTATGCAAGAGAGCACATGCTAATAGGTTTATATATGTACACCAGGATAGGAACTTCAAATGACTACAGTACATGTCTCACATGTTATAACAGCGACATTGAGTGTATGTACATGTATATTTTGTAAGAGTGCATGTTACATTAATTACATGCATATGCACACCAGAGTAGAATATTCATACAACTGTACATTTGCTGTAAAGGCTTTACCAATGACAAAATACAAGACAGTAGTGTGGTAAAGTCACTGAAGGCTTAACCAGTAACCATATACAAGAAAGTTGTGTGTTGAAGGCTTTACCAATGACAAAATACAAGACAGTTGTGTAGTAAAGGTTTCACCAATGACAAAATACAAGACAGTTGTTTTAAAGGATTAAACAGTAAGTAGTAACAAAACACAAGACAGTTATGTGGTAAAGGCTTTACCAATGAGAAAATACAAGACAGTTGTGTGTTGAAGATTTTACCAATGACAAAATACTAGACAGTGGTGTGGTAACAACTTTACCAATTGATGACGAAATACAAGACAGGTGTGTAGTGAAAGTTTTACCAATGACCAAAATACAAATCAGATGGGAGGTAAAAGCTTTACCAAGAACAAAATACAAAACAGTTATGTGGTAAAGGCTTTACCAATGACAAAATACAAGTCAGATGGGAGGTGAAAGCTTTCCAATGACAAAATACAAGTCAGATGGGGGGTAAAAGCTTAACCAATGACAAAATATGAAATTATCAAACTAAAATGATCAAACAACAAAAACAAAAGGCCCATTGAAAGGTTTGGGGCATTTACGTGGTAACTTGGGTCAACCATGCGACTGATATTTTCTGTTTATTTCGGTACCTTTTACCACAAGACCTTGAAACTTCTCACAATGATCCTTACAAATTACATATACATGTATAATGTAGATAATTTGCAATAACTTCTCAGACATCTTTGTAAACAAAAAGGTTTTTTTTGTTTTAAATAAGCCACTTGTATAAAACCCTGAAATTTGAAATGCTCTTAGTGGAACAATTACATTTATAGTTTTTTTTTCATACACAAACTATTTACATGTTGTAGATACTTATGTAACAAACATGAATTCCAAAACTGAAATTTTATTATTACATGTAGTTCATAAAATATTTTTAAAGCTGTAGGCCCTATCCATTTTCGACCCTTTGAAACTCCTATGGATACCAGCCCCTTCCTTTCTTAGCTCATTGACCCCTAAAGACACATTTGAACTGGTCTAAATAATTGATTTATAGAAGAGTCTATTATTTTTCAGGGGTTGATGAGTTAAAGGCATATAAGCTGTCATAATGATGTTTTTTTTCCCCATGACATCTAAACGGGAATATGATACATGTACAATGTGTATTTAAATACATGATCTAACACATTAAACACGGGAAAATAATCTTCTTTTTGAAGTTATTTGTAAAATAAAATTTGATTAGAATTTAGGTCTTCTCATACCTTAAAAAATCTGGCCGTATTTCTGTATGCAATAAACTCTTTCACCAAATCAAATGCACTTCATAATTGGGTCAGAAGGATCTTGGTCCCTTACAAGCTCGGTCTATCAGTAATCTTGACCCCAACACTTTGCCCTTGACAATTTGGCGTATGTTAAAGTCGGTCTATTTTATAATTACTTTCAAAATACAGGATGTGATTTTTATTGGAAATGATTAGTGAAATATATGCTTTTCAATGCTATTTTAAATGCCAGACGCAGATCAAAATCCTGCATACATGTATCTATGTTGCTGTCCAGTTGGAGTTAAGCAATGATCACATGATATTCAAGTGACTGCAACTTTGTAATGAATAAAAGTATCAAGTCACTAAAGGAAATATTTCCAACATTTATTGTTACACTAAAATGAATGCAAATAGTGCCAAAATAAAAAACAATATAACTGTGAAAACTATGCATAATTTATGTTTTCAACTGTGCTGTCCTGTCCGTTGGAGTTGCGCAGTTCCAGTTTAGATGTATATGTAGTTTATCATCATTAGACACTACATGTACGTACGGAGGACTGTACGTGCGTAACATGTTTTAAATGAATGAAAATTATAGTTTAGGGAATCAATTTTGGTTTGTATTTTATTCATTCATGACAATTACTGTAAAACTGAACATCTATTTGCTGTACAAGAGATGTCTTCATTTCCATAATGTAATGGCGACAGCTGTCGACTAATCCTTCATTTTTAGATATTACTTTTTGATGCTTGTAGTAAAGTAACCTGCCAAGCCTTACCTATGCTTAAGTCGTATGCAGTACTTATTTCTTAAGTTGCATGTGAACAATATTTTCCGAAATAAATGTTTTGTTGGCGTAGTTGCCGTCTGCTGAATATTCATGAAGTAATTGATATTTATTCTGGTAAAGATTTTCTTCAGTTCAACAGTATGATGTCTGTTTAAAATTCTATTTAATGATAGACTATTATTCCTGTAAAAGTAATATTAAACTGCACCACTCCACTGGACGTAACTACATAATATTACTCCAAACATTGTCAATATGCGATTTACCTGTAGTTTTTGTTTTGAATGGACCGACTTTGATATGTCATTGTACTTTGGCCGGGTTCTCCCACTCTCAATAAATCTGTACTTTTTGCTATTGGCCGAGTTTGATATGTGTAAGAATGATAGGCCCGAGACACCTACGGGACAAGTTTAAAATGGGCCGAGATCACCGATATACATGTATCCAGCACGTGGACAATGTCAGAAATGAAAGTTTTGAAACAATGGAGATGACCAATTTTGCCTGATTTAGGTTACAGGTATGAAATGATGATGTATGAAAATAAATGCAAAGAGTAATAAGAATAGAATGTATTATATTAACTGCAAATAGTGCTTGCCTCTTTGGCTTTTGTTAGTGTTTGTTAAAATTTACAGAAAGTTAATTTACAATGTTCAGAGTCATGATGGACTACAAACAAATGATAAAAAAGGGTTATGTATGGCAAGACTGTTGCAATTATATGCATGCTTACGGTATTCTAACCACCAGGTGGTGTGTTTAGGATTAAAACTGTTATCAATATCACATACTGTCATTGCGATAAATCACGATACGAAAAACCTGACGGACGATATATATATCGGGAAAATATTCAAGCATCGCAATTTTGCTGACTCCAGTAGAAAAGAAAGCTTTTATATTAATTATCTACTTCAGCTACGTAAACAATCACATAAATTGATAATGATATCATATTTTGTACTTTTCCACACCAAAGTCTTCAGTGTACATGTACAATATATATTGTAAATATATCTAAATTGACCAACCTACAATGTATGAGAAAAGGTTGACATATTCTGTTCTGAATTGGCAAATACTGGTACACAGAACTATGGTCCTACCTAGATAAAAAGCCATATGTTTACAAACACAATAAGTCTAATAAATATAATCACAACAGGGGTGACAGCTACAAATATGTAGTTTTCCACAACAAAATATCAGTGCTAGCCTACAATAATGCATGGAACCAAAGCAAGACAACGGGGGCGACAGCTATAAATATGTAGTTTTCCACAACAAAATATCAGTGCTAGCCTACAATAATGCATGGAACCAAAGCTATAACAACGAAATATCAGAACTAGCCTACAATGATGCATGATAACCAAAGCTATAACATGGGTGACGAATATGTTGTTTTCCACAACAAAATATCAGTGCTAGCCTACAATGATGCATGATACCAAAGCAAGATAACATGGGTGACAGCTATAAATATGTTGTTTTCCACAACAAAATATCAGTGCTAGCCTACAATAATGCATGATACCAAAGCAAGACAACGGGGGCGACAGCTATAAATATGTAGTTTTCCACAACAAAATATCAGTGCTAGCCTACAATGATGCATGGAACCAAAGCTATAACAACAAAATATCAGAGCTAGCCTACAATAATGCATGAAACCAAACCAAGACAACAGGGGCGACAGCTATAACAACAAAATATCAGAACTAGCCTACAATGATACATGGTACCAAAGCAAGATAACATGGGTGACAGCTATAAATATGTAGTTTTCCACACCAAAATATCAGAGCTAGCCTACAACAATGCATGTTACCAAAGCAAGACAACACGTTATACAAAAAAAAGTACATGTACGTACAAATACACCCCTACCATTTTTTTGGAAGTAGGCAGTTTTAATTTGATTTTAATAGAACCCAGATGTGCCACTTTATCTTAGTCCAAATACCATGGTGAGATCATGTTGACATTTCCTTACCATTTTAAAACTTACGTATAATATGTACCACGATCATGTTGATATATCTTTACCATTTGATTTACCTTAAATACGTACTTTAGATCAAATGTCTTATAGATCCGCCTTCAAATGTAAACTATAGGCTTATACATACTGAACTCGGTAATCTAAGAAATCATGAACATTTATCATGTTTTGGGATTTATTTTCAGAATTAAACAAAACTGTAGCACTATCATGAACAAGTGATTAACTTTATCAGAGTACAACCTTGTAATAATGGGGCCTAACTGATATGCGGAATATGTTTCTGCCAAAATCTAGTTTACAAGCACCTGTACAATGGTCATAACATTATTATACATTTAGTCTAGGTCACATTAGAAAGGAAATTTAAATTTACAATGCAATTGATAGTCCGATTTTAAATTACAATGTAGGACTCATGAATTTGTTTATTGTTGTTCAATGTCCCACTCAAGAATCTCTCACTCATATGGTGACCTCGCCAAATGCCGGTAAAGGGCTTCAAATTTTGGCCTATGCTCGGCATTTACAGCCATTAATCAGTGAGGGTTCTTTAACGTGCGGACACCTACTGTGACACGGGACCTTGGTTTTTACTGTCTAATCCGAAGGACAGTATGACTCATGAGAATATAAAAACACAAATTAGATACCAGTAACTTACTAAAAGTTAGTAAGACTTCCAATTTGCAAATTCTGCAATCGATTTGGTAGATACGTGTCATTTTGATAATTCATCATACCAATCTGGGGCTAGTGAATTTGTCATGCATTGTAGAAAAAGTAAAATTTGTTTTCAATTACTCCATCTAACTAGTGAGACAGAATTGATAAATTTGACCTGGATCACCTGCTATATAATGGCACACACTTCTGAAATACTAGTAATGGAGGATAAGAAAGGGTGGACATTACTAGTTTAGGGTTCTTTTTATATTTACATTCAAAATAAAGATAATTTTGTAGATACATGTACGAAAATGATGAATAAAAAAATAATTATACAGTTCATTTATAACATACACTGTCATTACACTGTATCGATGTAAAATTAGCATAAAATGTTTATAAATGCTATAAATGAAGTGAATATTTTGATTATATGTCATCTGTCTGTGGTTTCACATTGGGGAATAAAATTACAGCCATCAGTGTGTCTCTTATCAGGTACAGGTACTGGTATATTAGCGTGTGTGTTATAAGTATATACATGTACTGGTATATCTGTGTGTGTTATAAGTATATACATGTACTGGTATATCAGCATGATTCTTATAAGTATATACATGTACTGGTATATCAGTGTGTCTTATAAGTATATACATGTACTGGTATATCAGTGTGTCTTACAAGTATATACATGTACTGGTATATCTGTGTGTGTTTTATAAGTATATACATGTACTGGTATATACATGTACTGGTATATCAGTGTGTGTTATAAGTATATACATGTACTGGTATATCAGTGTGTGTTATAAGTATATACATGTACTGGTATATCTGTGTGTCTTATAAGTATATACATGTACTGGTATATCTGTGTGTGTTATAAGTATATACATGTACTGGTATATCAGTGTGTGTGTTATAAGTATATACATGTACTGGTATATCTGTGTGTGTGTTTATATCATGTACTGGTGTGTGTGTGTTATAAGTATATACATGTACTGGTATATCAGTGTGTGTGTTATAAGTATATACATGTACTGGTATATCTGTGTGTGTTATAAGTATATACATGTACTGGTATATCAGTGTGTGTGTTATAAGTATATACATGTATTGTTTTATCTGTGTGTGTTATAAGTATATACATGTACTGGTACATCAGTGTGTGTGTTATATAAGTATATACATGTAATGTTTTATCTGTGTTGTTATCAGTATATAATGTACTGGTTTATCAGTGTGTGTCTTAAAGTATATTCCAATGTACAATGTGTGTGAGATGTAATTAAGTATTATACAGTTACTGGTATATCACTTTTTGTGTGTTATAAGTATACACTACTGGTATATCTGTGTGTGTTTCAAATGAATATACACTGGTAACACTGTGTGTGAATAGTATTCTAACAACATGTATACAGTGTGAGCCTTGCCTAAAGACCACTGGTATACTATGTGTGTTATAAGTATATACATGTACACCATCTGTGTGTGTTATAAGTATATACCTGTACTAAGTAGAGTGTGTGTGTTATAAGTATATACATGATTGTTTCACTGTGTGTGTGTTATCACCTATACTCACTGTTGATCAGTGTGTCACTTAGTATATACACCTCAATTAGTAGTGTTATAAGTCACAAAGTACTGGTGGCAGTGGAGACCACATAATCACTACTGTTATATCAATAAATTATCTATTTTGTCTAAAGTTAGTACACCACCTACAATTAGTAGATGTAATTGACTAAATAGTTCGACCTCACTTTTTCTGTGTTTCAGACCACGTTTCAATGAGTAGATCAACACTGACTCAATTCTGACAACACCTGGAGCACTTTCCTAAAGACCACCTCACTTAGTACACCACCTCACTTAGTACACCACCTCACTTAGTACACCACCTCACTTAGTACACCACCTGACTAAGTAGACGACCTCACATAGCTGAAAGGAGACCACTTCACTGAGTAGATCACCTCACTCACTTCGACCACCTCACTTAGTATACCACCTCAATTAGTAGACCACCTCACAAAGCTGGCAGGAGACCACTTCACTAAGTAGACCACCTCACTAAGTAGATCACCTCACTTAGTACACCACCTGGCTAAGTAGACAACCTCACATAGCTGAAAGGAGACCACTTCACTGAGTAGATCACCTCACTCACTTCGACCATCTCACTTAGTAAACCACCTCACTTAGTATACCATCTCACTTAGTAAACCACCTCACTTAGTATACCATCTCACTTAGTATACCACCTCACTTAGTAGACAACCTCACAAAGCTGGCAGATGACCACTTCACTAAATGTAAGTAGACCAACTCACTAAGTAGATCACCTCACTCACTTAGAACACCTAACTTAGTACACCACCTCAAATGTAAACAACAAATATTCAGTCTCTTGAAATTTTTTTTTAATTTATTGAAATATTAAATAAGAACAGACCCTCGCCAAAGAGACAATCTCATTAATCAGACCACTATTAGTCAGTTAGGTGGTCTTAATAGCGAGGTTCCACTGTATGAGTACAAGTATATAATGATACAAGGTGATACAATGTACGCTAATATTGTGATACACTTTAGAGTTATTATACATAGCACTATAACATACATCTGCCCGTGTTGTTGTCAATCTTGAAGAAATATGACATGAAATATTTCCTCAAGATGGTTTTACCGAATCAACAGGAAAACTGTAATTTATTAATCAATTGGAAAACTGTAACATTTGTTCATGTGTCCTGTACATGTATTGTATCTACAAACAGAATCTATAATATTTTGTAAAATCTGTTATCCTGATCAAGATGTCATTTGCCTGTTCTTATGTGACCACTGCATTTATAATTAGAGATCACTATCTTTATAGAATAAAGTAATACATTTACTCTGTGTATTGTTGATTTGTTATTTACATGTACATGTATACACTGTAACCCTGCCATAAGACCACCTCCCATCTCTATTTTCACGTCCTTAAGTCTTCCGTCTCTTGATTAATATCTACTTTATGCAGAACCTCGCTTAAGAGAACACCTCACTAATCAGACCACTTTGAGTCAGTCAGTCAGGTGGTCTTAATAGCGAGTTTCCATGGTGTAGATGTACATGCATATTCCACTTATAACAAAATGGAAAGGAGATAGATTTAAGTCTCATTATAGCCAGAATTTTTCATTTAGATTCATATACATGTAGTATGATGTAAGAAATGCTATATATAACTGGTATTTCATTATATACAGTATCGTTATAAGTTGATCATAGTTGACAGAACACAATCAACCTCATTTTTTATCATGTCTATTGTGTACGAACTTTGCACATTGTACATGTATTTTATTGAATCATACATGTAATATTACTCTATAGTCAAACCAGTCATTATGGCAGTCCAGTGTTTCCTCTGAAATAAATTTTCTTTTCATAGAAATCTATGTACATATAACTTTGAAATAATCGTTGGTGCAAATTCTATATACCGTATTCAACCTACTAAATGCCCAGGGGCCAGGGCACTACAAAATTCAGGAAAAAGGGGTGGGTGCTTAATGGTCTAATCAACAGTCAAATTGACGTATTAAAACAATAACTTTTTATAAGGCACAAAGGTAAAATTGTCGCTGTTATTGCCAAGGACACCTATCAATATAATTATTTTGCTTGGGGGGGCTACAAACACACTGTTATGTATGGCTTTGCAGGTCCACATCTCCCTGTCAATCAACTAGAAAAGATTCTTGATCGTATGTAAAAAAGGGGGAGGGGTGCTTATAGGGACATGGGTGCTTAATGGGTCTACTGTGGTAATCTCTTATACTGAATGATCTTGGACATTGCTGTTAATATTTGTGCTTGTAGCAGGTGTCTTACATGGACTCATTTATGAATTTCCTTTCCATTGTTATGAAAGCACTTCATGAGCTTTCACACACTGAGCCTCATCGATGTCTGATTACCACCATAATGGCTTACAAACCCTTTTTCAGGCATAAAAGCTGTCAAATTGAATTTTTTGTTCATATTGTAAGTTTCAAATATTCAATATTTTATACAAATTAAATGTTTCTTAAAAATCCATGGTTGAAAAAAAAAATTGTTATAATGTCATGGGTGAATAAACATTTGTACATTCTTACATGGATGTCAGGAATATCAATTGTTGGTGTATTTTATTCATTTTAGACAATACGTATAATTTATATTACATACACCATGTATATGCATGATCTGTTAAAATTTTCTTCAACAGTATACATGTACATGAATCTTTTTGCAGAATATTTTTATTTCATCAAAATGATAGCCTGTATGTCAAGCCTTTTTCTGTAGTTTCCACGGGGCCTATATTAGGCCCCATTCCCACTGCAAAATACAATATAGTACCGGTATATACAATGTACCATACATGTGTTTTTCCCCAATTTGATGAAAAGAATTACTACTCTGGTGTTCAGGCCACAACAATGAATAAAATAAACTAATATAAGGGTAAATGCATTTCAAATAGAGTTTCAATTGTATTTAAATTTCAAACAATTTTCTCCGATTTGACATAAATTCACATTAAATTCCCAATGGCCAATGACATTTTCCCAAAACTGAGAGAGAGAGAGAAAAAGGCCTGTACATGTAGTTTTGAGCAGTGTGGATGCATACATGTATAGTACAACTTGTTAAACAGATAAAATCCTAAATATAAGCGACAAAGATTTCCAGGGGATCATTTTCAGTGTTCTTAGTACTGGCACTACATATACTATCTAGGTATTTGTGATTATGTGTATGCTGCAGACAGCCTATATACAAAATCCTAAATTTTGAACCATGCATACTATGAAGACTTAAAAATGAAATTTGTCTAGGATGAAAAGAAGGTTCCATGATTTGTATTTGTCGTAATTTATAATTAACCTCCTCGTAACCTGAACGATCGTTTCTGTGTTATTTTGTGGTCTGTTACAGCTGAATTTTGTTATTTGGATTTATGAAGAATAATGTAAGAAATGCACAGGGGATAGAGATATCCTCACTATAACAAGTATTCTGTTATATCCAGTTACAAGTGGAGTTGACTGTAATTAACTTTTTAAGCTTCTTGTATTTCCATTTATATGTCATAGTGCCATTCTAAAATCTTGTACATGATATATAGAAGTATCACAGATTGGGGACTTGAGTTATGACTGTGTCACACCAATGATAACAAATATGTACAGTCATTCCATGATTGTATGGACCCATTTTTTGTACTAGACTAATTGTTACTGCATTGGGTAGGGGTTTACACTAAAAATAGCATCATGATACAATCATATTTTGACAATATCGTCTCGATAATATCGAGATATTCCATAGAAATAAATAAAGTACCGGTAGTATTCTTGCTACATAAGTAGATGTAGTGTTTGTTTTGTTTATTACATGCATAATATCCACGGTAAAAATGGCACAAATCTTAATAAATGTATTGAAAAAAAAAAGGTTTTTTAGAAGTTTCTCAAAAAAAGTTCAATTCAATTGTAAGTAAAATGAATTTTGTGACAATATCATACATTCAATCTGATGACAAACCTAGGTGACGTAGCAAAAAACGCAGGGTGTGTTGACACTTGACAGACATACACTGGAGAAAACATCGGCAACTGTCGGGGATTTTGCAACTTTTTTACACTACATTAATTTGTCTTTGTCTTTAGTTCTCTTGTCATATCACCTCAACATAGAGTATTAATGCATTTTAGTAAAACCAAGATCTTTTAAACAAAGATTTTTATTTCTGCATGAGAGGAGGTAGGATATCGCGATGCTCAGGTATTTTCACGATATTGTCGTCAGGTTTTCAGTATCGTAACTTATCGAGATGATGCATTATAACACCTCTACTAAAACTGTACTGAAATGTTAATGGAAATGTATCACAAAAGTATCAAAATTAAGGAATAATGCTGCTTAAATGTATTTTGAGACAATAAACATATTTGTATGAATCTGAAATTTTATCAAATTCAAATCTTTAATTACAATGGTGTTATAACTTTATCACATGTCCATCATAAACTTTGTTGAATTGAATAGCTGGTCAGCTGTGCAGACCCCTGTGTGGCTGTGACAAATACATTAGTCAATTAGAATATTTAAAAAGTTTACAAATATGGTGTAGCCTCCTTTTCAACTGTGACTGCCCAGTATTCTGAAGGTCTGATAACCCAAGGGTCTAATAGACCAAAGGCCCGATAGTTTGAAGGTCCGAGAGTCCGAATGGAATAAAGAATATAGTTCTGTTTTCTGGAATATCTTATGTTTCTCTTAACCTTCAGACAACCAGACCTTTGGACTATTGGACCCATAAACTGTAAATATGTCAGAACTTCAAACTATTGGCACATCAGAATATTTAGACCTTCGGATTATGGGACCTTTTCGTATATAAGAATGCAGAACTTTTGGAGTTCACACTATCGGACCTTCAGACTATCTGATCTCGGGCCTCTTCTATAGTTCTATAGTTTACATGGGTCAGAAATTCGGTCCCATTCCCAATACAAAATACATGTAGTTTTTCCCAATTTTATGAAAAAGATTCCGAATTTGGTGTTGAGATAATGACCGTAATGAAAAAAAAATTAATATAAGGGGAAATGCACTAAAAAAAAAAGATTCTATTACATTCCAAGTGCACAAACAATTTTTCACAATTTGACACAAATTCCCGTAGAAATTCCCAATTGCATTGCCAATGGCATTTTCTCAAAATTGACAGATAAAGGCTTGAACCGTCAGGTTATTGGTGCTTTGGAATACTGGGTGGACACCTTTTCAACACAAACACTGCTTGGTGCAGTTTCATTTAAGTCCTGACGACACACGTAGTCAACCAGGGCTCAAAAGTAACATGTTCTGTCATCAGTCAGACAGACAGGTAGAATAGAAAATCTCTTTAAGTACACAAATAAAATTGCCAGTCTTTAACAAAAGATTATTTTGAAAGATAACTTATAGACTATAAAATTATAACATGTTTACATATGAAATGTTTACAGAGATTTTCCAAGGCCTTTTGGGGTCTGGTCACAGGACCCATTCCCAATGTAAAAATGGCTTGTATTTTCCCAAAATACAAGTGTATAAACAAAAGCATAATTTGGAATTTAAAAATAAAGAATAAAGAAAATGTATTTTCAAACAAATGTTTTAAATGAAGTTTTTCTGTTTTATTTATGATGTACAGTGAAACCTGTATAAAGGGGTCACCCAAGGGACCAGAAAATATTTACCTTCATGTGCAGGTGACCCTTATACATAGGTTCAATTTGGTTGAAGTACGTAGTAAAGGGACTTTGAAAAAACTGGCCCTTATAAATAGGGAATCCTTATATAGAGGTGGCCACTATAGCAGGTTTTACTGTATATGTATATTTTCCCATTTTTCGAACCCTGGACGCAGAATTAAGGAGGTAGAAAAACTTCTGATTTAATGAAATCTTGGCCCTGATTCAAGTACCTCGACCCTGCTTCTAACGACACTGGGGAGATAACTCTTGCAATACTACAACTTTGATTGGCTGACAATCTGAAGCATAGTAAAGTTTTCCTTATACACATGTATATGGAATGTCACATCTTTTGACTGCTTAACCATCAGCCAATCAGCCAGCATATCAGATGTTCTTACATATATACATAACGAATTCAGGACAAAATGTACACATATGCAATGGGTACCTGGAATTCACTTCTCAACTAATTCCAATTATGTCATGAAACAGCCTGATGCCAATAGATAGTAGAAAATAATAAGTGAATGAAGCCAGCTCTTTATGGTACGGATGTAGAAAATAAGCATTTAGTACATATGCTCCAAAAACTTTCATCAAAACGTTAGTGCATTTTATGCAAGTTCCTTATTGTACGGAAGTAGAGAATGAGCCATACAAACAGAAAAAAAAATTAAACTAAAACTGGTTGCATGTAGGGCTGTCATTGATGAGAAATTATATATTGATATATCTATAAGTAAAAAGTATCCATATATCAATAAATCGAATAATTTGGTACATCTATGGATGCATTTAAAATAAATAGATTCACTGTAATATTTAGTTGTTTTATTGTATATTTGACCATCTGAAGATGAAAAAGCAATCATTGCAAGGACAAAATCATTTATTTGAACCAATTGAACATTTAGAAAAAAATATAATATACATGAAGTTCAATAAGATGAAGTAAAACAAATGGAAAATTTTGGAAATTGTGAAAGAAAATACATGCATAATGAAATGTATCGATACTTTAAAAGTGTATCGATTATCGTATTGAATCAATTTGTATATCGATAAATATTGAAATTGAGTCTATCAATGACAGCCCTGGTTGCATGTCTCTAGGCCTACTCAGTCAACCTCTTCACAGTAACCTGTCTATTAGTAAGCCAGGGTTTTCCATGACGCAATAAATCTGCGTATTTACGCGTAAAAATCCTAAATGACGCCTAAAATAAGATCTATTGCGTCCTAGTGGACGCGTTAAATACTTGATGTCTTTCAAGATCGTTTGGGTAAATTAACCAAGCATGCGACCTATTTCTACCAGTTTGCTTCTTTTTTATGTCCATTTTTAATTCTTATGTTCTAGTGCTATTCCACAAGAAAGCCAAGAAACTGAATTCATCATTTTATTTACAATAAAACAGGAAAATATTTACCTCTAATATAGATCTAGAATCAACAAGACAACATCGATCATCACTTTATGGGTACTTCCGGAAGTATAAATTAAAGAAGGGATACCAAACCCGACTTTCATTTGAATTATGGAAATTAAAAAACAATAATGAAAGTACTAATGATGGTTATATAAAATGATTTATTTACACAAATGTTTATGTAAATCTTACATATGATAAAGTACTTTATACTTGAAATGGATAAAATAGATATAACTTTCAAATAAATAAATTTGAGGCATCAATTAGTAGGCTACATGTATTTAGTAATTTTTCAGTTTTGCATCTATATTTCTAAAAACATGTAATTGTATTACAATTTATAGATTTTTTATATAAAATTTCCATATGATTTCAAATATAGTTAAAACAACTATATTTTATTTAATTTCATGTTTATAGGTTTATAGGGATGTCTGTAATTATCAACAAAAGTAAACATTTGACATTCAGTTTAATTCTGATCGAAATGAAGTGGACTGCAAATGGACTCCTAAATTACAAAATGGACTCCTAATTTTGTAGTTGTGGGAGTCCATGGACTCCTCATTTGAAAATCCCAGGGAAAACCCTGGTAAGCAAATCAAAACTAACAACTGTAACTATTTACATCATGAAAAGATTTATAATTAGAAAAAACAAAGACAAACAATTCCCTATTTGATTCATTTAAAACTAGATTCCTGAAAACTGACTTTCTCGCCAAATAGAGCAGATGCCATTGTTCTTCCCATAGACAGTTCACAAGATGATAATATCCATTTTTTTTTGGTGGGGGGGATACATGTACATGGATAGTATACTTTTAACCTATTCCTGGATGTTAAAAAATATAATGGACATAAACAACAACATTTTATGAGCAGTTTGATGGTTTAACATACCGGTACTATTACGTTTTTTTGCGTTACTTTTTTTTTTAAGTTCAGCAGTTGCGGCATATTCGTGTCTATATTTAGAAATGGTGAAAGTCACACTAAATTGTTATCTGAAATAAAATCCTGGAGACCATAAGTAGATATCTTGACCCAGAGACATGTCATCCTTGTTTTAGATATATTCCATTTGCTGAAAATATATCGGCAGTGCGATGTCAGTCACCACGTTTTTTGGCCATGTGCTTTATTTAAAAATAGAATCGACGTCTCTAAATTTGGTTGGTTATCAGTCATTTAACATTCCATATACAGGCCTATGATGAGGTCCAGTAGATGGCACTCTCGAAGAAGCTTTAATATCTTGATGTAGCTATACAGAATCGGTTGGGGAGGGGGTTACGAACATTGCAGTTGAAGTTAAAAAGTAATAAATTATTTGTGACCATAGCGATGACATTTTAAACCAACTGGTGTGAAAATATGTATTGCTAGGTGCATACATGAGTTTTACATGTACAAGAGAAAGTATGAAATGTTCAAGACTAGATCTACTTCACTTTTTTCAAGCTCAAAGCTGACTTAATTAAAAACGTCGATAATTTACCTTTTAAAAGTAGGTAATACTAAGTTACATAACTTTTTATGTGATCTCCGATCACCCTTTATCAGTCGCTTCAAATACTTTTATAACCCAATAGCTTTCAATGCACACACAGACATCGCAACAATTTCCTGTGCAGGCCTTACCCAAGAAGGACGATTGGACTAAGTAATCATTTCAATCAGTGTGGTTGATTAATTTACGCTGCGTCCGACCACTCCATACCCTCTGTTATTATTTGCAGTGCTATAAAAACATTGTCACTGGTATACACAAGCAAGTTTATATTTAGTGTTTTACAGGTCAGGATCATTCTCTATACTGAAAAAAAGTTTTGAAATGCCGAAATAATAAGCATTCGCAACTTTTTTCCCCAAATCATCAATTTATTTGCCAAATTTGAAAAATATTCGCAAAATGCGGAAAATAGAAACACCAGCGGAAACCCTGGTTATTGTGTGTGATCTGAGATATGAATAAACATAAACTTTTGATGTTTGATACAGAACATAAAAATTAAGTCAAATGAATTTAAAAACCTTCAAAATACATTACTTTTACTTATGACTACCAAATTTGCTTACATTGTGGTATCATTGTGGTAAAAAGACGCACCCCCTCCCAATGGCCAATTATTATTTGGTTAGTTACCTCTAAATTCGCACCGTGTACTTGTTCAGTTTCATATGATGTACGGACAAAGGATACTATTTTGTTTACAGTACCGGTGCTTGAATAGACTGAATACATGGAATAGCATCGACACTGTAAACAAAAATCAAGCTATTGTATTATTGAGTATTGTCACCTTTTTCACTTTGACTGCATGTTTAACAGTGATTTTCATCAATGAACGATATCATCAAACATACTTATTCAAAGATTATAAAGAAAGTACATACAACTCAAACCCAAAGAAACGGATACTTACATCGATTCTCTGTTTTAGTAAATATGCACAATAATCTTATCAGAACTCCTTTCGGTAGCCTAGTAAATGTGGATATGTCTGATCAACTACACCGGAAGTGTAATTATACGTCACAGCGAGGCTTACATTTACGGTTGGTTCAATCTGTTTCCGCTTCGCTAATTGTTATAATTTCGGCAGGTTTTTCTAGGAAGGGCAATATAAAATGTCTCACGGACTTTCCGTAAATAAATAACTTATATGATAACCTTATAAAATGATGATAATATTGTTGTGAAGTGTATTTCTCGATGCCTAACATAGGCGGATTCAGGATTTTATGCCAGTTCGTTCCTCAAGGTGCACTATGTTTATGAAGGTTTAGGCAGGACCCCCTGGAGACAATATTTTCATTTTATTTATTTGTCATATTTTGGTATGTCCTTTTTCAAAATGACAGGAAGGCCAAGGGCTGCATAGGGCCTCTGGGGTCAAAATTTAATTTTATTTTTCATATTTTGCTATTTCTTTTTTTTTTCTTAACTATTTTATGTTTTGTTTCAAGCTGCTATCCGCATTCATTTTTTTTCATTAATTTCTCAAGCCTGGAGAGATAATTCTGAAGCTTGTAGGCATTGAATTATTATGTGTTTATCATTCAAAAGTATCGATAGCCCGTATTTTTTTTTTTTTTTTTTTTTTGTTAAAGCACTGCCAGGTCATTCAGGTGAAGCTTCGAAGAGTGTTAAAACACCATATTGATTAACTCCCCAAATCAACTGGAAATTTGGCAAACATAAACGAATGCAAGGTCATTAGTTCGGGAGTATAACCATTCGTTTGTTCGTGATCCTCCCGAGTACATTTTGGAATTTTCAAACTTGGAAGCCCAAATAGTAATTTTCTAAATTCCAGACACCAAATTCACACAGCTTTCCCTGGGGAAACACGAAGCGATTGGAAGAATTCAAATGAAAATGTTCGAATGTCTGTTGACGAATAATACATTGTATTTTCCTTTTATGGTGTGTTCGATTCTTTCTTCTTTCCTCGTGGAGAAAAGGACTTCGAATATGCTCTATCCATTTGTTTCTGTCCTGTGCAGCTCTTGATTCCTCTGACCAGTTCATAATACAATTTCTCTCTTTCCTTTTCCACATTTCTTCTACGCGTTTCTTTTGGCTGTCGTCTCTTTCCCCTAACCCCTTGGTGTCTATGTAAGGATTACTCTGCTTATGGTGTGCGAGCATTTCCATAGGGCGTGACCTATTCATGTCCATTTCCTGATTCAAATATGATCGCTGCTTCTTGCTACACCTATTATTTCTCGCAGTCTGTTGCTTATATCTTTTTTTGGCCAGTGTATTCGAATGATCTTTTGCAAAAATGTGTGTAAGAAAACATACAATTTTCTTTTATCTCCTTTTTGTGGTTTTCCAAGTAGTTTCAGAACCATATAAAAGAACTGCCAAAACCTCACTCTTGAAGACTTTGACTTTTGTTTTCCTTCCTCCAGATGTTATCTAGCTTGTTGAAGGCTAGTCTTGCTACACCCATTCTTCTTTCCGTGTCTTCATCAACACCTCCTGTTTTGTTGATGCTGGTACCAAGATATATTAAAGTTTTCTTCTTCCTCCAAATAGTTGGTCATGTTTAGGACCTCATAAAACTCATAAAAATGTTCTTTCCATCTCTTACATTATATCCTTTTCCTTGTTGAGTAATTTACCACTTTTGCTCTTTACAAGATCTGTCCTCTGTTCTTGTTTGTTGCACATTTTCCGTGTTATATCATATGCCTGTTTCATTGCAGTTTCAGTTTTCTCGGCTAGTTCATCTATCTACTTTCTCTTGTCATTTTTTCATATTTCTTTTAACATTTTTCTTTTTCTGATTGTAGTCTTTCCTATTTCTTGATTTAAACACAGCCGATTTCGCATTTTCCATCTTGCGTTTAGTTCTCTTCTCTCCTCGGCTTTCAATCACTGTGGCCAATTATTACAATTGAAATGTCAATTTCATAGTTATCTTTGAAAATTCCATAGCACATTTAAATTTCTAAATTCTTCTAAAGCTAGGATAGCCACAGTGGTTCTTCTTAGACGGATTTTGATTATACGTTTAGATTTATTATTTGACCTTGCCTTATACCACTTTCTCTTTAGAAAATCTATTTAAAATTGGAGCTCAACTGATGAAGTCTAAATGACAGAAACGATCGTCTTTGGCATTATAACTTTGGTATTATGTTTATAATACCTATAAATATTGTGGATAGAATTAATCAATATTCAATTTTTTGTTCTTTTTAATTATTTTGTCCAGGTGTCCCGAAAACTAAAGATTACGTCATAAATATGTTTAAATTTTGTTTAGTATGTCATAAATTGTATATTTTAAACTTATGATATAAGTAACATTAATTAGACAGGAACAAAGCAGGGTGCAGTAAAAAGTAATAAATCCCAGCGCTGCACGAAGGGTATAAATAAGATGAAAGAGGTGGGAAATATCTACCAAGGAAGCAAACATGTATCTGTATTGGACACAAATGTCGTTTCTACAATTTTGGTTTTACAAATGGGTACACCAAAACTGAATACATGATGCACCATAAGGAGGAACATAGCACATCAATCAGTGTGCCAAAACTATGGTGCCAGAATAGTGCAGGGTAGTGTCGCAAGCGCCGACATCCTGGCACTATTCTGGATCTAAAACTGTTTACATAATGCATAGCGCCAGAATGGTGCCAGAACTTTAAAGAGATTTTGTGGTGCTATTCTGGCATTATGTATTATATCTGACCAATGAATTACAATCTGATCACATGATGCCTAAATTGACCACTAAATTTAAACGTTGTAACATCTGTTGAATAAGTCTGAATTCAAATGATCAGAGTTTTGTTTGTTTGATGGAAATGGAATGTAAAATTTGCCATTAATGCAGTAAAAGTTTTATTCTGTTAATCTGCGATTATCAAGAACACAGGTGAGCAAATACATGAAGCAATAATCAAATACTTTAATAATCCTGTTAAGATGAAATGTTTGGACTAAGGGCTATTTGCATGTGGTTCATAAACTTATGGTTGGAATCAGTGGATATTCCAAGTTTGTGAAAGTACATGTACATGTAATATAACCATTGATAACATTTCAGTACAATATAAATATGCACTTTACAGCATCAATTAAGATTTGTCTCTTTGTCAAATTGTAAAGTCACATAAGAATATTTGCTACACATTAGTACATATCATTGTAACCTGTAGAATGTGTTAAATGAACAGTGAATAACAAATATATATAGTGCCAGAATAGCGCCACAAAGAAGTTCCAGAATAGCACCACAAAATAGTGCCAGATTACCGCCGCAAAATGGTGCGGGAAAACTAATTTGCATACAAAAACCGATATTGCCGTAACGTTGTGGCACTATGTTACCGCAATAGTGCTGCAGTAGTACTACAATGTTGCCGCAACATAGCTGAGCAAGCCTCATATTTTGGTAAGGTGTTCGTGAGCCACTCCGTCGTGATTTTGGAGGTATTTCTTGGGTTTCATTGCTATAAAATCGACATCAATTCGAATACCCATGTACCTCAAAGTCTTGACATAGATACTTGACACATTTATTCTAATTGGTCAACCATGTTTGACCACATGCAATTGATCTCAATTAATAGACGTCTTTCTACATTTATAATATAACTACCAACTACCAAACGAGTTGAATATCTTTTAATTATTTTCCCGCCATTTTATACCAGGTGCTGTGATGTAAACTTCACAAGAAAAAACATCTGATTATCTGTAAAAGGTCGTATGCAAACTAGGGTACACAGATCTCCCAGTAACATTCTGTGCCATCAAAATACAAAGTGCATATGATATATCAAATTCTACCTTGTCTGTCACCGGCATTTGGTGACGTATCCATATGAGTGAAATATTCTTAAGTGGGACGTTAAACAACAATACAACAGCAACAACTTTATACTTGACTTACCATCAAATCGAACAATCATCACGTGTGACCTGGATTATATAGTAAAAACTATAAAGTAGTCAAAGATACCAGTTGATTGTAATCGTTAAGTTTGAAGGAAGTACCTTTGAAAAAAATACATCCTTGTATTGTGTTGTCCAGACAAGGACTGTTAATGTCAATGAAGGGAAGTAGTACTTTTACCGAGATACTAGTTATTTGCTCTGTGTCTCAAATACACAAAACCTGTGTGGATCACGCTATTTTATTATAAATTACGCACAACAAAATTCTGCAGTTATATCGATTGTGTTGACAAATGTGTACATGTAAATTATACCAATTAGGTTTATAATGCTATCATAACTGCCATGACAATAGACTACATAGATATTAGGTTCCTGTATGTGCCAATATCGTATCCTTACTTCACCCCAGAAGCTGTATCTGTGACATTATTATCGAACAATAAACGTTTCAAGATAAGTGTGCGATCATAGACATGCGTGTTTGTGTAACACTTTTTCCGAAACATTCCCAAATTTCAAAGACTTCCTCACGATTCTTATCTGTTAAGGTCACATAGAACGAAACAGTTTCTAGTGTTCTATCGAGACTACAGCTTCACAGTTTGGGTGTCATTGTAAGAGAATGTGTGGAAATATCTACAAATTAACACATGTTGTATAGATTTATATTTTATACCGTTCGGTATATCAGTTATCAAGACGAAAATTGTTTATCAGTTTAACCGGTCTGTTAGAAAAATGTCGCCTTTAATTCACAAAGAACACCTGACTGTAGTCGAATCTCTACGAGGTCTATTTATATGAATAAATGATTTCCTGTATATATTCCTGTTATGTCTAACTCAAAAATAGATATTTTCAGACGACAACTTTCAATTCATCTGGCTAGTTCAGAATAAATTCTACATAACAATATTGAGTACATAATGGAATTCATACACATGTACATATATTTTCGTTTCTTTTCAGTTTACTTATCTTTTGTTCAATACCAAAGTGCATTATTTTCCTATATTTGATTTTACACCTCTACCCTATTTTAGCACCATTTACTCACCAACATTTATTTTCAGCTTTAATACAATCAGTAGATCAATTTTTAAGGGACAACAAAACTGATTCATTACAGAAAAGTAAGATCATCAACTGTCGTTTTACAATCCGCGTGGTTCAAAAAATATACATTTGCATTAAAAAAATATACATTTGCATTCAAAAAATATACATTTGCATTAAAAAAAATGTATTTGCATTCAAAAAATATACATTTGTATGGCGTGTCAAACGTTGCAATATTCAAAAAATATAATTTGCATTCAAAAATATACATTTGCATTCAAAAAATGTACATTTGCATTCAAAAAATATACATTTGCATGCAAAAAAAATGCATTCTAAAAAAATGTATTTGCATTCAAAAAATATACATTTGCATTAAAAAAATGTATTTGCATTCAAAAAATATACATTTGCATTAAAAAAAATGTATTTGCATTCAAAAAATATACATTTGCATTCGAAAAAAATATCATTTGCATTCAAACAATGCATTCTGGGTAGACTGTTGTGACGAAGGTTTTCATTGGTTGCTAAATATAACCCTCGGGGATCACTCGGCAACAGGCATGTGCTCATGAGGAACCATAACTTAGACTCGGCAATGATAACGCCGATCTGCCTGTCCATCACAGAACCTGATTTTTATAAGTTATAAGAACTTGTTTCAATCGTTGTAGAATAAATAAGTTTATATTACATCTACAGTAACCTCCATAAAACCTGGAAGTGATTCGGTCACAGCTACTGTCTGTGAACTTAAAAGTCGCCGTTAAATTAGTTGTTCACTCAATTTTCACAAAAAAGATATCTTCTTGTAGCACTCTTTTTGTCGTAATAGGAAATAAATAAACATGCATTCTATATTCATTAATAAAAAAAATCTTTCTTTGAGACTAGTAACAAAAACGGCCGTATTACGTAACGTCATGACGTTACTCTCGGCAGCGATATATAAAGCTAATATTAGCTTTATATATCGCTGCTCTCGGTAGTAAAATCTCGGCAAAAAATTACTAGTCTCAAAGAAGGAAAAAATTTCATTTTCGATTTCAACATATATATTTTTTTAAAATCTGTTACGACAAAACAAGTGCTGTTCAAAAATGTATTTTTTGTATTTAGATATGAACATCTATACAATTTTAATGACGATTTTTCGTTGACCAACTCTAAGTTCACAGACAGTAGGGACATGACTCTTTGATCAATGAATCCCCCCCAGGGTTATATTTAGCAACCAATGAAAACCGTCGTCACAACAGTCTACCCAGAATGCATTGTTTGAATGCAAATGATATTTTTTTCGAATGCAAAAGTATATTTTTTGAATGCAAATACATTTTTTTTGAATGCAAATGTACATTTTTTTAGAATGCAATTTTTTTTGCATGCAAATGTATATTTTTTGAATGCAAATGTATATTTTTTGAATGCAAATGTATATTTTTGAATGCAAATTATATTTTTTGAATATTGCAACGTTTGACACGCCATAGCAGTCATAATGCATTTTTAAATACATGTATTTGAAATATTCTTTTTCACTCTAGCAGCGATATATAAAGCTAATATTAGCTTTATATATCGCTGACTCTAGTGCTTCTTAATTTCATGCAAACTCGAGTTCATAATCATAGTCAGGGAATATTATGAATCTGGTACAACTCAATCGATGCCTTGTTCTACAAACTAGCCGTCGTACATTCTACTATATGTACTGATTTGGGCCTCGAAAAATTCAAGATCACAAAATGCTTAATGAGCTTTTGTTACTAAATGTCAGATTGTTTGTCATTGACCTGTTCAGTACCTGATAACTTAAAGATGACGGCTATTTTATGTGTAACTTACATGGCCACCAGTACAGTGTATACATTTTTCATGTATTTTAAAGGCTGTTGTCTGATACCGCTGAGACATTGCTGTGAATGGAATCCGCTTCTGGCAGATTTCACAAGGACAATATTACAATTAGTTATTGCGGAGAATTTGAGATAAATTTAGTCATATTTTATATGACAGTAGCAGTATCCATTTATTTACTCTTTCCGCACAAAATAGTTTATGACTGAAGAATTATTAAAGTTTATGCTTGAACTACTTGTATGTTTATATTATTTATATTATATATTTAGATATGGAGAATTAAATGTAAAGAGCGTTTTTAGAGTATTTGAGTTTTATGCGACATAGATATACAATGAATGCTTATATAATCAGCGATATATAAAGCTAATATTAGCTTTATATATCGCTGATATAATTGATTCTCATTATTAGATTTCTACATTTGTTACACCTTCACATAAGCTATAATTGCTTAATTCCCATTGGGTTAAAGCGATAACCGTGTGACTTTAAAAGGGCTTAGTTGTTTGTGTTATGCCAGTAAACAGGTCTTTCTCACAACAAGTAAACCGTCGACCCGGAACGTAAAATTCAGATAACAAATGTTTTTGTATGATATTATGACACTACAGACCGCGTATTTGGACCGGCCATTCAACTCTGAAATAACCGGCATTTCGAACCATCCAAAAGAGAGAGAGAGAGAGAGAGAGAGAGAGAGAGAGAGAGAGAGCCACTTAAGTCTTCATTTACGCGGAAAATAATCCAGCTTATCGAAGCCTTTTAACTTTTAGGTTCTTTATATTTTTATAGTGGATTTAAATTTTATTACAGTATGTTTTTGTTTTTGAAAATGAGAACTAAAAGTCGGTTTCATTTCACACAACATAATGTTACGTGTTATACAAAATATCTATCAATAAAAAGTTTAATGACGAAACTGTACAAAATTGGGACAGATAAAATATTATTCAAAATACATGTATGTACTTTCTTTTGTATATATGATTGTCATGATAAACATGAAACATGTACTTAGTACATTATAAAAAAATCACAGCGCTTACTGTTATCACTGAAATCTGAAATAACAGTTAAAACATCCCACAAGCGCCACCAATACCATCATCAAACATAAAAGCAAAAATCTTCCAAGTTATATATAAGAGTTATCCCTCTTTGCTTATCAATTATGTCTAGCATAGTAACTCAATGATACACCAACGAATGTAGTAAACCAAGCGTTCAATACATATTACAAATATTATATCTTAATATATATTTTTGCATAAAAGAAACCAAAACAAATGCTCAAGACGATCGTTTCTGTCAATTAATCTTCATCAGTTGAGCTGGAATTCAAAATAGATGAACAGAGTTCCTAAACAAAAAGTGGTATAATACAAGGCCAAAAAATAACCTGAACGTATTCCCAAATCCTTCTAAGTGTAACCGCCTTTGAGAAGTGTGGAATTTAAACGCTGCTATCCTTCCTCTAAATATTACTTCAGTATAAAATAAAAAGATAAAAAAAATTAGTTTTGAAAAGCGTTATAGTGTTTCACGTGTTCAATGTTTCATCAAGAAGCATGATTTAGATCCAATATGCCAGCGCGTGTTCAACGTATATTCATTTCATATATAGAAGAAAATTCTTACTGATAATTAAATGTCATAATGGTCGCAAATGTACAGTAGTTATAATGACGTTAAGTGACTGTGTTTCACTTGCTGAAACGCTGAATTACCTGTTCGAAAGTATTTGTAGAATCATTTTTATCGGTCACGACGATGATTTATTCCTCATTTGTCGTTATTTGGATTAAACTGTGGAATCATGGCAGGTGTGACAGGTCAATAGTGTTTACTTGATCCCCATTGACACCTGATTTCACCTCTTGGTTTTCCGAAGGTCCGTGTTTGCCCAACGTTCACCATATATAATAGTCATCTTAACTTCCTGACGGTTAATTTCTTAGTATTCGTGATTTTTATATCATATGTTCAGTATTTTGGTTTTCCTGGGTAAATTATATTTATTTTTAAAATCACCTCTATAAAATTTGTGCGTGTTTATTTACTTATTTTGTACATTATACTCTTTGGTAATCCAATGGTATATCTGATAACATTTGAACATTTACCAAGTTAAGACAAACTGCTTCCCTCAATTCAAAGCAACACAATATATAACAAAGCAACACAAAATATATATATATATTTTTCCTCAAAATTTTGTACATCTTATAATTATATAAACTTGTTTTATGAATATATATCACACTTATATGTTACAATATTTGTTTTTATTTTCAGGAAAATCCTAAACAGAATATTTCTTTATTAGAAATATGATTTGTAAATATATTATTTTTGATTGCATAATTTTGTATATCTTATAATTGTAAATATATTATTTGTGATTGCATAATTTTGTATATCTTATAATTGTAAATATATTATTTGTGATTGCATAATTTTGTTTATCTTATAGCTGTAAATATATTATTTGTGATTGCATTTAAACTTACCTATCATAATACCAAAGTCGGAGTTTTTTTTTAAAAAAGGGCCAAAACAAATGCTAAGTATGATGGTTTCTGTCAATAAAACTTCATCAGTGGGTAATCCTAGATGAAATTGACAATACATGTAGGTTTTTAATTTGGCCTTGTATACCACTTTTTCTTTCGGAAATACACATTTACATTAAATTCGAGCTCAACTTATAGACACAAACGATCTTATAGAGTATTTGCTTTGTCCTTTATTGTAAAACTATAAACCTGGCATTGTTAATGATAATTAAGCTTGATATGGCTTATTTGAGATTAAATATAAGATAATATCTATACCTGTACAGGAAGACTATATTTCAGTTTTACTCAACAAAACAAACAATGCATATCCTTCTAGCTTTAAAATAAATATTGGTTCGGACAAAATATCCCTCGTATTGCTTGACAGTTTATTAAAATGATCATATGGTATCTTTGTCCACATTGATCAGATGGATTGAGGGCAGATTTCGAACTGATTTCCTGTTGCCATTATCAGGATGACAAACTACCTAGCAACCAGTTGAAATTGATTACTGTAATGAAATGCTATATATTTCTATGGCATAATGCTTTTTTACTTCTTTAAAAGCTGCTATTTACCTAATGCTGGAGAATGCAACAGATTACAGATTTGTAAACAAGAAAAATAGTAAAGACAAGATTAGATTATAGACTTGTAAACAAAACAAATAGTGAAGACAGTTTAGATCAAAATTTTTATTATTTTATGACACATCAGAAGAGATTCAGGGTTTTCTGTCATTAACATGACAATTTCTGTATATGAAATGAAAAATAATTATACAGATGTAGAATTATGATATTAGCTAGAACAATTAGCTACTCAAACCAATGTCTAATGCAAGAAATTGGCATTCTGAAAAACACAAAACGTACTCTTGAAAATGGATAGTACACTATTTTGTTAAAAACAGATTTTACATATTCATACATGGATATTATCACTGAAAACACTTTTACTTTAAATACCTTGTTTGATAATCTCTATCAACGAACTCTATCAGTCACCACAAACATATATGTATGCATAAAAACTGTTCTATAGTTTTATTTTCTAAACATTTCATAAAATGATACAAACTGCATACATGGACATTTTTCGCCCTCTCATCTAAGGCGAAAAAATGGCAAAAATTAAACGGGAAGGAAAATGCTCAGGTATACAGTATATTGCATCAATGTCAGAATATCCCGGTTTTAAACTAGACAGGACATCTACTGAACTAGAATGATCTTTTTTCAGTGTAAAAACCTGTTGTTCCAAACAGAAGTAAAATATAAGTATAAAATGTATGTGCTATTTAAGTTATTGACTACTTTACAGATGTTGTAAAACACATCCTTCAGGTAAGTAAATGTGAAAAGATATAAAAAAAATATCTTGTTAAATAACAAATACAGTCATAAAATATCTAACTTTGGCATAACAAATATCTTACTATGGCATAACAAATTTATACTAACAAATAACTTACTTCCACATATCAAAGTATAATGAAGAAGTACCAACTTTAAGTCCAAGTTCAATAAAATACAATAAATTAGATATGATTACAGTCTCATCACGAAGAACAATTGCAAATTCTAAACGGGAAAGGACAAGGTGTCCAGAGAGACTTAGCATCCTATGTTAGCATACCATAATGACACCTTAACAATAAAAACTAAGTTTATCTAATGGTAATTTAATTATCTGCTCACCTCTAGCTTCGTTTTTAAAGTATCCCTTCATGGATTTGGGGAATTCATGTCAATATTATATTTTCACATAAACGTATAATTATTTTCAAATAAACTTATAATCATTTTCACATAAACTTATGATTATTTTAACAAACTTTTTTCACATAAACTTTGGATTATTTCAACATGATGTGATAGAATAAATGATGTCCTGTAACAGTACCCTTAATTTTCATTTGTCCATTTAAAATCTGATTGAATTAAAGACAGATAACTTGGTAAAGTCTATGTAAGAGTTACCTAAGTTACAGAGGAGGAGTTGAGCCAGGAACATGCGTATTCCTTGGCCCCATTAAACATCAAATATCAATGATTTATTCTTTCCTCCTTACAGAGTGCAGATCCACGACTAAAAATTTTAATGGCCAGTGTGGGAAGAGCACAAACATCACCTTGAACGCAACAGCATAGAGTTGGAGCTGTAAGCAGGAACTGAAGAATCAGAATGGCAGAACATGCAGAATGAGAAGCTTTACTTAACATCTGGTTACAGTCGGTTCTGGACTCGTTGGACACCCTACAATGTATTTTATCTTAGCATAACATTACTATGAATGATGTTAAAACCAGGAGTGACGCAGTCACATTGATACAGAAATGGTTCAACGCTGAACTGAAATCAATTGACACGGGCGTCATTGGTCCCAGAGGAAGTGTTTAGCAATTTGACTGGATTTGATATGATTAGTGTTTTACACCACACTCAACAATTTTTCAATTACATGGCAGTGGCCAATTTTTAATGGTGGAGGAGAAAACCTGGATACAATGTACCTGGGAAGAGACCACCGACTTTCAACAAGTAAACTGGCAAACTTTCTCACAAAATCAGATTAGTTCAAGTAGTTGGAACCTGTGCTGACCAGAAATGAGAGACTTCATGGTGTAAAGCTTGATGTTCTAACCACTCAGTCATGGAGACCCTAAGGATGAGGATAAAACCAGAAGTGAATCAGTTACATTGATATAGAAATGATTAGACACTAAACTGGAGTCACTGACAAGGGTCTTATTGCAATATTTGCCTTATAGGAAGTGTTTAGCAATAAGATTGGAAATATAACAGTGAGACCCATCAGTCTAATACTGAGGATATAGGGTAATCTTACTAAGTGCATTACAGTAATGAATTCAAGATTAGTGGACAAATTGACCATGTGAAATTGGTATCCCATACCAAGTCTTGTAAGGCACGTCGAGATATAAGACAGTATTATAAGACCGATACCTGAGTCAGCAGGCCTAAGAAACTATCTCGAAGGAAGACATGACCTTACGCTCCCTTGAGTAGGTCAGATCAGGTCAGAAATCACTATCAAGAAAAACTGCAATGGATCTCTACAATGAACTTGGCAGTATTACCCAGTGACTGAAAGAGGGCCCATATGAATTTTGCTGCGTGCAATGGATATATGGAACATGATAATTCATGCTAGCAGTGAAAATGAAACAGAGCTAGAATTTAGCAGAGAACTGGTAAAAGGCTTGTTTAGACATGCCGTAGATTGGGACTGGGCAATACACAAAGAAGTTCCTGAACAACTTCTTGAGGGACTTACACAAATAGTGTCACATGAGATGAGAAGTGCTCCACCAAAGAAAAACGGACTAGTATTTGAAGTTAAAACCTAATGGGCTGAACTAGCAGAAATATGAGAGTTAATTAATAGTAAACCAGCTAATGCATCAAGAAGTGATCTACAGTGTGGGAAAAGAATACCCCAACCTAGAGCATTCAGATCTAGGGCATGTCATGAAGGTCAAAGAAGAAATGAACAGAATTGCCACCACTGCTGGAAATGTGGAGGTAATATCCACATAAAGAAAAATTGTCAGGAATCTGGTGACAAGAGACAGGGAAACAATTCGGACCCCCTAGTGGAACAGGTGGTGGTCCAGACAACATTTAGAGGTCCAAATTTCTTTCCCAATCACTTTTAAGTATGATCTGAATTAAAGACAGATAATTTGGTTAAGTCTATGAACACGGTATACACAAAAGTACAGGTAAGTTTTTATGAGTATTGTTCAGCCTCTGGAACTTAACACATTTTGCGTTGCGAGTACAGGTATACAATGATGACTGATATAACTAATCCGCCTTTTATACCTGCTGTGGGACTTGATTTTCCAGAGAAATAATTACAAATATGTCAGCTGTAGTGGGATATGAAGTGGAAATGTTTCAAAACAATTTTTTCAATACCTTTTTTTTAAAGTTCAAAATCTTTTTATCTTCATAGTTCAGCTTTAACAAGCACATAATTATTTTCACATAATTTTATTTCAACAAACACTTATCATTTTTATTTTCACATAAACTTAGGATTATTATAACAAATACTTATCATTATTTTAACATAAGCTCATTATTATTTGAGCATTGAACTGCTCTTAGTTTTGGCATTCATGGGCTTATGAATGCCAACTGGACAAATGCAAATTCCATAAATTGTGTTAGCACTCCTGAAGGATTTGCTTTGTCCAACTGGCATTCAATACCAACTGACAGCAGCTCAGTGCTTAGATTTACTTATTTCTTATCTTATCCGACTTTTTTTTTCAATTCATTAATTGGAATTCAAAATGCACATCACTTCTTGTATGTACAATTTCTGGAACAGATGTTGGCAATTATGAGACGATGAATAATTTTGTATAATGATTTAATATTGACAATGCCAATAGATGGTAAATATTTTAACATAAACTTACGATTATTTTAACATAAACCTAGGATCATGATGATACAGCGACTGCAATTTCAAAATGCAATGAATGATAATGTGTCTGTTTACTGGTACTATACCTATTCTCGGATGAAAATTGATGTTTTTCCCAAATATTCTCAGTTCAACTGATCCAAATATTTAGAAATTTTGTATTATATATGCTATGAAATTGGTTAAATTAACTTTTGACTTTAAAGGTTAATGATTATTAATGCATTTCTATCTGTCAGTGTTAAAGATTGTACACCTGATAATGTGGATATTCAAGGTTCTTTAATAGGAAAGACCTATTCTAGGACAGCATATTTCATTTTTCAGCTTGTGATGTCATTTCCTCAGCTTGAGATAAGAAAATGTCTGACAGTATGATAGAAAGACGAGTGATTGCACAATTGTACAGGAAGTATCAATCATAATTTTTGTAACATGTTTTATCTGTTGTTTAAAAAAAGACAATGTATTCATATTATCTCGAAAAAATTAATGTGCAGGGAGAAAGTGTCCGACCATAGGTACTGATGGAGAATAGGTACTGTACCAATATAGAAATATTTTAAGATAAAAATAATCAAAAATAAGATGTTATGAAATTGTATAAGTGAGCACCTTGAAATATTTTACAGCAAGTAATATATCGGTCAAAATAGAAATACAGTAGGATTTCAATGAGTTGAACTTCAATGAGTCGAATTTCTCTATGTTTCGAACTATTCACAAAGTCCCGAATAATTGTTATCTAATGCTACTAATAAACATTCTATACTTTGAACTTTTATGAGTCGAATTTCTCGATGTTTCAAATAAATTTTTGGGCCTGTTTACATATTACGTGATTCTACATTATGTGTATTTTATTTTATTCTGACATAGGTCTGAGCAGCATCTCACATCATAAATTGATTACTGGTAATTTATGTACGATACTGTCAGATACTACCCAGGTTGGACCTAGGGATAACATTCTGAGGGATAGTTCACTTTATGTAATACTGACCACAATGTGAACTTGCTTTGAGCCCAGAAAACATCACCCGATCTTAAATACAATAATGATCAAATAATACTATTATAATAGTACTAATAATACAGTAAGTAATTTTGTATAAGAAAATATTTCTTAATCCAATTTTTACCAATACTTATTATCATTATTGAAATTGGTCAAGCAGTAGGAAAAAAATGAGCAGATTTGATGAAACAACCGTCATTACATGGTGAACCCCAATAATTATTATCAAAAACTATTAACATCACTGTAAAAATTTAAGTTCAATGGAAATTTGCATATATACTACCTGACATATGCATAATACTGCAGTGAAAAGGTTTAACAATTTAATGGGATTGAAACAAGTGATATCATTTTACTAAAAATACATGTTTTTAAAAAGGCATAATTTTTTCCATTATGTTTGATATTTATAAAAGTCTAAATAATTTATAGATGTCACATCAACTTTTAAACTATTTTTAATTTTGCAAAATGAAATGAAACATCCCTGATATTTGATACTTCCAGTAGTATGTGATCCATTTATTGAAATGAAACTAGCCTTCACAATCAATATAATGGGGGAATTAACAAAATCAGTTGTCATTTTCTAAAAACAGTTGCAGAGAAACATGTTAATTAATGAACTTTTGAGTAATACCTGTATGTTGAAAATAAATACTGATGACAGCCATGTCCATTTATTTGATAGGAACATTTTGTTGACTAAACAAATCACAAGTGTGGAAACAATTAGATTACCTGTAAGAATGTCAAACATAATTCCAAAATTTCATGAAAATATCATCGTAAAATTATATGCAAACGCAGCTCACTTAGGTAATGACTGTTTGCTTTTCTATATATATATATATGTATAATTAATCGAGAACCAGTTGGACCACGATCAACTCAGGAATATATATTAATAACACTTGTTTTTACAGGACCACTCACACCCATTGCGAATAATATGAACAGAAAGTTTTACTGTAATAAATATTATTGATGTCATCTTTGTCAAGATGTGAGAATGGCTACCCTATCTACGACCAAGTGTTCCAGGACCCAACTGCTCATGTAAAGCAATGTAAACAAATAACAATATTTATCATTATGTTCAAAATAAATATTACTTTACAGATACTTAAATAGTGATCAGAAAACTGCCAAGTTTATCTATAATGGTTATTTATTGAAGTCTTAACAGATGTAAAACTGTATTGTAAAACATGATTCTATGATTACAGTTTGTTTTGATGGCATATCATCTGCCCATTGTCTTGCTTTGGGAGTTCAGCTGTGACAATCATTCTATATAGTCACATTTTAGAGTTGATTTCTGTTGATAACATTTAACAAATATGTCTGCTAATGGAAAAAATAAGCCAAAGGAGATTCTAAATCATTTTTTTCCCCAAAATTAAAAATAGTTTAAAAGTTGATATGACAGCTTTAATGATCTGAGCTGAAGAAAAATAATTTTTTAGTTTAAAAAAAAGGTAAAATTTAAACATTTTAATATCCAGTGCTAATTTTTTGTGTAGAATTGTTGACTTATCATTTATATTACGTTACATGTGTACAGCATTTGTAATTTATGACTTTATTGCACAATAAAAATATAAAAACTTTTCATTTTAAATAAGTCCTTGTTCTTGATACTTAATTTGATCTTCTGGCTTTAGACACCATGGTGTACTCTTCACATCACAGTCTAGGACTACATTTACCATTGTTACTGTAGCGCCATCTATAATTATCTCCCTTCTGCTCTCAATATTGTATTTGACATTGCTTACACCAGTCTCTCTATCTAGATGACTCGTTTTCTGAAATAAAAGTAGACTTGTGTGAAAGATGACCTTGGATTTATACAATGGTTGTCTGACTACAGCATATGTAAGAAAGAGATTTCCAGGAGTCTAAAATACTAAAGAATAGACATCTATAATCATTTCTCTGGTCAATCAGGATAATACAGAATGTTTTCAGCATCTCAGAGCTATGGTCACTGTGGACAGGAGTGTCACTTTGTCTAATCTACATGTATCCTTGTTATTCATACTGTTATTCTTACTGCCTTTCACTTGAATCCCAACATGATCCCATTGTTACACTGTTTTTCTCAATCCCTGTCCCAGCAATCCTTGCCTGATCCCATTGTAAAAATGATATTCAAATTTGACTCTTATGCTTGAAAATGGAACAGACAAAACCTGTCTAATCTAAGAGTAACTGTTATTCTTACAATCTATTTATTATTCAACAAAAACCATTGGGAATGTAAGCATTACTGCATTACTGCTACACAATATCTGAGAGTAATTGTTGTTCTTTCAATCTTCTATAAGACCATCATTCTGGTGATAACATTCAACACCTTGTCTTATCTAAATACAACTCTGTAGTTCCCATAAACTACAACTCAACATCTAATATAATCTAAGAGTAACCAACTAAAAATCTAATGTTTGAGTAACTTCTATTCTTACAACCTACCATTCAATATCTAGTCTTATCTAAATGCAACTCTGTAGTTCTCACAACCTGCAACTCAACATCTAGTCTAATCATTACTTCTATTCTTACATCCTACTATTAAGCAAACTGTCTAACAGTAACCTCTGTTGCTCATACTACTTACCTTTCTCTGGTCAAAGTATGGCCTGCTGTCTCTGGGTCTTCTCTTTCTGTCATGGATATGACGGAATGTATTGTAACCAGTGGTGATATTTTGTGGGCGTTCAATCTAAATAAAAGTATGATAGATCTTTTTGTTAAAATGTGTTGTCTTGTACATATAGATAATAAATCATATGTAAATTTAGTACCAGATCTTGTACATACAGATAATGAATCATATGTAAATTCAGTCCTAGATCTTGTACATACAGATAATGAATCATATGTAAATTTAGTACCAGATCTTGTACATACAGATAATGAATCATATGTAAATTCAGTCCCAGATCTTGTACATACAGATAATGAATCATATGTAAATTCAGTCCCAGATCTTGTACATACAGATAATGAATCATATGTAAATTCAGTCCCAGATCTTGTACATACAGATAATGAATCATATGTAAATTCAGATAAGTCCATAGATCTTGTACATACAGATAATGAATCATATGTAAATTCAGTCCCAGATCTTGTACATACAGATAATGAATCATATGTAAATTCTGTCCTAGATCTTGTACATACAGATAATGAATCATATGTAAATTCAGTCCCAGATCTTGTACATACAGATAATGAATCAGATGTAAATTCTGTCCTAGATCTTGTACATACAGATAATGAATCATATTTAAATTCAGTCCCAGATCTTGTACATACAGACTATGAATCATATGTAAATTCAGTCCTAGATCTTGTACATACAGATAATGAATCATATGTAAATTCAGTCCCAGATCTTGTACATACAGATAATGAATCATATGTAAATTCAGTCCTAGATCTTGTACATACAGATAATGAATCAGATGTAAATTCAGTCCCAGATCTTGTACATACAGTCCTAGATCTTGTAATGAATCATATGTAAATTCAGTCCTAGATCTTGTACATACAGATAATGAATCATATGTAAATTCAGTCCTAGATCTTGTACATGAATCAAATAAATGAATCATATGTAAATAATTCAGTAAATTACCAGATCTTGTACATACAGATAATGAATCATATGTAAATTCAGTCCTAGATCTTGTACATACAGATAATGAATCATATGTAAATTCAGTACCAGATCTTGTACATACAGATAATGAATCATATGTAAATTCAGTCCTAGATCTTGTACATACAGATAATGAATCATATGTAAATTCAGTCCTAGATCTTGTACATACAGATAATGAATCATATGTAAATTCTGTCCTAGATCTTGTACATACAGACTATGAACCATATGTAAATTCAGTCACAGGTCTCCGACATACATGTACTGTTACAGATATTGAATCACATGTAAATCAAGTCCCAGTACATATAAAAAATTAATCATATATGTAATCAGACTAGTCCATATGTAAAACTGTCCTGTACATACAGATAATGAATCATATATAAATTCAGTCCCTGATCTTGTACATACAGATAATAAATCATATATAAATTCAGTCCTAGAGCTTGTGTTTTTTCCTGAAAACTGTACAATTGTAAATTGCTATATAAATCTTTCAGAGATGAATAGTTAATGTGTCATGCAATAACTAGCATTCATCACCTATATTACTCACTGCCAGTTTGAGTATCCTTTGATCCTTGACTGTTCAAGTGGGAAGGTTACAAAGTAACCTGAGCAAGGTCAGATGTCTGTAGGTTCTGGTAATACTGCTTTATAAGGTAAATCTGGAGGAGTTGTGAAGGTAATCCTGCTTTATAAGGTAAATCTATAGGAGTTGTGAAAGTAACCTTGCTTTATAAGGTAAATCTGGAGGAGTTGTGAATGTAATCCTGCTTTATAAAGTAAATCTGGAGGAGTTGTGAAAGTAATCATGCTTTATATTGTACATGTATATCTAGAGGAGTTGTGATGGTAATCCTGTTTTATAAGGATAATCTGGAGGAGTTGTGGAGGTAATCCTGCTTTATAAGGTAAATCTGATGGAGTTGTGATGGAAATCCTGCTTTATAAGGTAAATCTAGAGGAGTTGTGATGGAAATCTTACTTTATATGGTAAATCTGGAGGAGTTGTGAATGTAATCCTGCTTTCTGAGGAAAATCTGGAGGAGTCGTGAATGTAATCCTGCTTTATAAGGTAAATCTGGAGAAGTTGTGATGATAATCCTGCTTTATAAGGTAAATCTAGAGGAGCTGTGAATGTAATCCTGCTTTATAAGGTAAATCTAGAGGAGTTGTGAAGTTATTCCTATTTTACAAGGTAAATCTGGAAGAGTTGTGATGGTAATCCTGTTTTATAAGGTAAATTTAGAGGAGTTGTAATGATAATCCTGCTTTATAAAGTAAATCTGGTTGTGAAGGTAATTCAGCTTTATAAGGTAAATCTGGATGAGTTGTGGGGGTAATCCTGCTTTTTAAGGTAAATCTAGGAGTTGTGAAGTTAATCCTATTTTATAAAGTAAATCTGGATGGGTTGTGAAGGCAATCCTGCTTTATAAGATAAATCTGAAGGGGTTGTGGAGGTAATCCTGCTGGAGGAGTTGTGAAGGTAATCCACCTTTATTATCTGGAATATCTAGAGGTGCTACACATAAACTCATTCATCCCTAACAAAACATTTGGACTGACCAAAATCATTGATTTACAGAAGAGTTCATTGTTTCTCAGGGGTTGACAAGTAAAGGACTGGCAAGTTCTTTTTACCTATCTTCCACTGAATATATTGAGACAAGAAATAAACCACCCACCTGAAATCCTGCTCTTTTCATTCTGACGTAAAATTCATCATCTTCTCTGCCCCATCCCCAATACCTGTTGGACATACCATTTACCTACAAAATAACAATAACTATAGAACATTTGCAAAGATTTTGCGTGTGTGTTTTATTGTTGTTATTTATATATACATGCACATGGAGATGCCACTGACTGTAGAAGTGCAACAAATTCTGATCTGTGCTATGGACTTAAACATTACAAATAGCAACACTATTTGAATGTACTAAATCATCAAAGTACACTCTGACACAAAAATTATTGGTACAATGTATATCCATTAGAAACCACTAATGTATATATTAACAAAGTACATCCACCTATATACTTTTACTCACAATAACAAAATCATCTCTCTTCAGCAGCAGAATTCCACCTACAAATTTCTCATAATGATAGCTGGGATGAAGTTTTGGCGATGATATATGTAGTGGACCTGTGTCTGGGTAATGATATGTCAAATTTGGATTGACCGGAAGTAAATCCACATCATGCATAGCTATGTAATCACAGTCATTTTTGCTCTCAAGAAATCCTATGTTTATCAATGATGCACGGTTGAACCTGAAAGTAAATTATATGAAAAATGTTGCATTACGGTCTTCAGGTCATATAAAGTTAATTTTCAAATTCAAGAAATTCAAGAAATTTTGTCTTAGAATACCAATGGCAAGCTGCAATGATATAAAATATTTGCAGGTTGAATCAACTGAAGATTTTTTAAGATCTAAATATAATCTGAGGATAACTGACTCCTATTTATACTTTGAGATACCCAAAATTCGAGATTACTGAAATCCTAATTAACATATTAACATGTATCTATCCATAAAAATAGGGGCCTGCGGTTTAACTTTGACATAACTGGAATTTGGACTCAGCCAACTCTACCGTAGTTATAATTATATATACAACTAAAGTTTCAGTGTATGATAAAATACATAATATAAAAAGTCTCAGATACCAAGGTATAAATCACCAGGATGTCCAGGATATAGGTACAAATCTGGTAAAAAATGGACTAACAAGGACCTCTTGAAATCAACAGGTGGGATCAGGTGCCATGGAGGAGTAAGCATCCCCTGTTGACCAATTACACCAGCAGTGAGTCCACAGTCAAATTTAAATGAAATATGTGAGGAACAAATCATCGTCATAATTGGTACAGACATCTCAACATCCACCATCAAACAGAAAAGTTTCTCCTTAACGGCTGTTAGGATCTTGGTAAGGAGTAAAGATAAAGGTTTGCTGGAACCTGCTATGTACCTCTGCTTATATGGGATTTTATGAAGTTTAAGTATCCAGTATAAATATGGTAGCTGAAAATCAGTATCGAATGTAGGTACTTCAAAAGAATACGGACACATGATTTTGCAAAATCTTGTCCTTTAAAAGTTGGCTACGTGTATGTAGGGTTACCAGAATTTGTATTTAACCCTAGTTCTTCTAATAAACAATTACAGTGAAACCCGTATATAGGGGCCACCCAAGGGACCAGAAAATATTGACCTTTATGTGCAGGTGACCCTTATACACAGGTTTAATTTAGTTGAAGTATGCAATCAAGGAACTGGAAAAAACTGGCCTTTATAAACAGGTAATCCTTATATAGATGTGGCCGCTATAGCAGGTTTTACTGTATAGTAATGTGCCTTACAAATAAAAATATTATTTCAGGCTTTGTCTGCTGGGACCAGTACATATTGGTCATGTAATCTATCTGGCTCGGTTACCACTTCTGGATCACTAAATACAGAGGGATCATGTGTTTTCCTTTAAGTTTCTGAATACTAGATTTTATTAACCATCGTATAGGTTTTAACCATACATAAATGATATAGAGCATCTTTTTTCTAGAAAAAGATACATTCAAAGTATTTAAAACATTTACTGAAGGAAAAAAAACCAACAACATCTAAATATGTCTCTGTAGCATACACATGAAAATACACCAGATATCAAAACTGGTATAAATGTTTAACTATTCAACCCCTGAAAAACAATGGACTCATCTGTAAATCAATGACTTAGACCAGTCCAAAGGTGTCTTTAGGGGGGGTCAATGAGTTAATTAACACTTTAAGATCAAACCCAGTGGCATTCTTAAGTTTACTTCTGATGGAATCATAATTATTGCAAGTAAACTATAAACCCTCGTATTGCAAAATTATGATATCACTTATCGGTAGTTTAAGAAATGTGTGTTAGTCTTACCTGAAATTATCCACTTGGTTTATGATATAAAAGGAATGCCTAACTTTCTGCTTGTTCAAATACTCATGCATATATGGGGCAAATTCTAAAAGCTCTTCAAATCTATCTCTGAAAGGTATAATTAGAGCTAACTTGTGTTTTCCCCATCTCATATTTCCATCCTCTGTGCCCTTCTGAGATTGTACCTGAGGCTGTTCTGATGCTATTCTGCTTGTGTTCTTGTGATGGCCTTCACAAGAACATCTTGTAACCTCATATATGGGATATGATGAAAGAATTACACATATACCGATGCAAAACGCAATCCCCAATACAAGACATTTTGTAACTGTCAGTCTTCTTTGCAATGCTCGACATTGTAGCATTGATTTGATGTGTTTTCTGATGTTGGTTAAATCACAAAATACTCTTTGTTCTATATTCTAGAGATATGGAAAAGTAATAGAAAAAAGTCTTTAGTCATTCTCCTAAACCAGGTCTTGGAAATCCCAACAATTGTGTGACCTGTTAAAAAAAAACAAACAATGAATAGAATAAAATTGTAATTACGTGAAACAAGGCATGTGATCAAGATTTTCTTTCACAAAAAAGAATTATTTACAGTGAGACTTGTACATAACGACCTTCTTAGGGACACAAGAAAACCGGTTTTTACAATGTATAGGGAGGTGGTCTTTACATAGAGGTTGATTTGTACACAGATGGTACTATTGGGGACAGCAAAAAATGGTCTTAATATACAGGTGGTCGCAAAAGCAGGTTTTACTGTAAATGTTTTATTGGTGTTACATGCCACACTCTACAATTTTTTCGGTTATATTGTGGGGGCCAGTCTTTAATGGTGGATGAGAGAACCTGGTAACAGTGTACCATTAAATAATCTGTCATTCAAACATGAGTTGAATAGCTGATATTTACGTCAGAGGTTATACTCTTTTCTATGATTCGTAAGTTCAATAACATTACCTTGGCTGTTCACAGGCTTATGAAAAGCAATCATAGAACAGACTTTAGCCTTTTAGCCAGTTGAGATGATCACGTAATGTAAACAAGACCATCATTCAAACCCAGGCAAAAAGTATGTGTCTGTCAGAATAAACATGTGATATTTCAATTTCTATTTGGGATTTTAAACAAAAATATGTTTGGATTCAAAGAAAATTATGTCTAGATATGATAGATGATCTACTAATTGATTGCCACCCAAGCAAACCTATGCACTGTGCCGTATTTTGCGGGTGACACCTGTAAGTTTGACCTTTCTGACACCCGGGAATTTTTAATCACCTGACAGGCCATTAAATGACCTGCATTTTCACTTTTAGAGGTTGACAAGTATGCCCTAGTGTTTATTATTTTAAGTTTTCTTGAAGCGAGTCAGTTGCCAAAGCCCATATTTTCCCGAATAAAACTATGACTATGAAAGCTTGACAGGGCATTCTAGCAGAGGCAACATGACAGAATCCCCATAGGGATTAATCTCCCCAATAAAAAAATTTTAATGTTGGCAAGAATGAGTTTTCACCAAAAACAATTTAACACTGGACTATATCCTAAGATACAATTATAACTATACAATGACGTGGTTGCATGATGGACTCCTAAAAATGACCGTTGACGGCTCATAGAAGACTGATCCTGGGTATTTGAGTCTGAAGTAAGCCCAGTAAAAGTCAAAATAGTATACTCAATAATCCAGCACCACAATATAACTGGAAAAAATAAACAGTCAGGTGCATTTGAAAATATTGTGCTCCAAACTTACCAGTTATACTTGAAATAGATATTTTGACCAACGTAATGACAGTTAAAAAACAAAGTGCTCTCAAAAGTTAAAGGTGCGTGGCTTCTAAACCGGAAATCAAGATTCATTACTAATATTAAAATGAAAACGTAATAATAAATCTATTATCCGGAATATAAATTTTTCGGAACTAACAAATGCAATTTTTATTATTAGAAAAGTGTTGAACAATTTGTATTTAAAAATATACTTTTTGTGTGGGGAAAAGTGTTTTGAATACGAGAGTCAAGTAAAGGCGTAACATTTTTATATATTCATTATATATGTTTGTGTCTCAGTGTATAAACACGCCATTTCAGAATATATAAAAAGTGATTATTCAACCAGAGACCAAACTTGCCAACCTTAAAAATTGTTCATGGGGGAGTTTATTTTCAATCTCATGGGGGAGACTCAAAATTTTAGTAAGAATTAATAGGAAAATTTAAACTCTTCATGGGAGAGATAAACATTTTTCTTGAAGAAATTAATTATCAAAATTTTACATTAAAAAAAGGATCGGTCTGCATCTTGAACACATTGTATAATATCAATATTTATTATATCTAGGTAGACGTTTTCTTTTTTTTTTTTGGGGGGGGGGGCTGCATGACTGGCTGTAGGGCTATGACTGTATACATTGTTACAATATTCAGAGTCATTATCAGAGACATATATATATAAACATATCATAGGCAGGGTTGACGTTTCTGGCGTGTGTGTGTGTTTTAAGTTGGTTTAGCCCCCCACTTTCAATTTGCTTCCGACGTCTATGCATATATATAGGCCTACATGATATATGACTGTATGCATGTACTGTTAAACTTGTCATATATGTATACTCGCTATTCGTTCGGTTGTAAATCTTTATTTCCCGTGTTATGATGTCAATTCCTTTGTTTCAACCAATCGCAAAATATCTATGAACAGTAGGCTGCACAGTTTTGCTGGAAAACTACGTCACTGTTTTTTCAAAGAATTGACGCGTTTATAAATGATCGACCGCTACATGCAGTTCTTCCCGTGAATTAAAATGTTGTTTCCTCTTCACGCACCAATAAACATAAGAGTCAGAGAGTAAATAGTGCGAATCAAAATCTCTCGTTGAAATTAATGAATTGATAGACGATTTGATGACTTCGAATTCAAATTCTTCCAAACAGAATGAGTTGGCTTACACATAGGCCTGTGACACGTATAAATACAGGCAGCGATATATAAAGCTATTAGCTTTATATATCGCTGATATAGGGGAGTTCGCCTATAGCGCATACACATATATATTATAAATATATATATATATATATATATATATATATATATATATATATATATATATATATATATATATATCACATAGTGTATACGTCTCTCTCTATATATAGGCCTATTCTATTGCATGTTACTATCACACAAGACAGACTGTAGAATGCATGATCATCAGGTTAGAGACTTAAACATTAACCAATGAAAATCAAATATGTGCGTGTTTGAAATATCGGAAACTCGAAAAACAGACGGCATCATCAAAGTGTAATGAAAACGAAAGAGTAATCCGATGGAACAACCAATAATATGATAGCCCATACATGTCTTGTCAGTGAACGGAATCGATGTACATGTATTCATATCTGATCAAAATATTTTCTTATTTCAGTCTGTTTAGAGTATTTTTCGATCAAATAAAACTTAGTCATTCAAGTAGAACTTGTATGTAGGCCTAGGCCTACATGTATAAAAGAGTTGAAAGGTAGGGCCTACTAAAAATTTGTCAAAGCAATATATATTTTGAATTGAATTAAACCAGAGTCTGATATTAGTCATTATTTTTGTACACAAATTTAAATACACATGTACTAATTCGTGCTAAGCTGGGGAAAAAATATACATGAAACTGACATTATTATGACATTCCAAAATCAAAGCAATATATATTTTTAATTGAATTAAACCAGAGTCTGATATTAGTCATTGTTTTTCTACAAATAAAATACACATGTACTTATTAATGCTAAGCTGGGGGGAAAATATACATGAAACTGGCATTATTATGACATTCCAAAATCACTGTAATACCTGAGTAAAACACTGTTTTATAAGTTAAACCTACAATTTTTACTAGTTTAACCTACTTTTTCTCATTAACTGAATTGACTTTATCTAATTTCGGTTCATCAAAGAAAACCACAATAGCTACAATAACAAAATATGAGATCAGAGACATGTGTATAACACATATTTGCATTTATATATGTTTCTGATGAGATAACCTTAGTTTTTTCTTAATTAAATCTAGTCCAAGATATATTCATTTGAGACTGCCCCAAGATCATATTTATTAGTTTCTGGGTTAAACAATTTTTTTAACTTCTACACAATACAATAACATTAATGAATTAACCCCCTTTTCTCCCTCTCTCTACCTCTCCAGTTAAATGTGTTTTTCGAAACTTGCATTTACTGGAGAAAAACTTTGTTTAATAATTTTAAATGTAATATTGGCTGTGTTATATCAGATTAAAACTAGTTTTTTTATTAGATCGCAGTAAAGTAAAGAAAAACTGGGATTAACAGGGGAAGGTTATGTTTAACTGCATCAATTAAAATGACAAATATGAGTCAAAGCTAGTTTTTCGCCAGTGTAATTGAGAAAAAAAAAATAGTTTTAAATGTGCAACATTAATGAACCCAGTTTTGTTAAGATAAACCTAAATTGTATTAAATCAAGTTGCTCAGAATCACATTAATGGGTAGAACATCGTTTTTCCAGTTAATCCTTGTTTTTCTCGCAACTGGCATTTAACTGGGGAAAACTATGTTTTACTGGAGAAACGGTATAAATAAAAATGAAAAAAATATTTATGTGATTTTTGTTTACCATATATTATAATAGTCTTTTAAACATGAATCACTGCTGGGAATGAATTTTCAGAATTATCGAAACGTTAGTGGATATAAATTGTTGCAATAATGTACCACCGTATCAGTGTTCCCCTTTAAATCACGTGAGTTTATTTTTAACAATTTGACCTAGATCTAATTCCACACACGACCATACGGAATCTCGCAGATAAACACTACTCAGGTAAGAAGTAAATACATTTTCACAATTTTTTGTTGCAAATATAACTAGATAGCACTGATAAAGTTACAACACTCGGATGACCCGCATCGTTTGATTCTACAGCAAGTCGCGATTTTAATCTCCAAAGACCCATTATTTATATCAGAATATGATATTGAAAGTAACGTACGTGCGTACTTGAGTGTTCACGGGAAAACTTGGTGGACGGTTTACGCTTACGTGCGGTTTAAAATGTAAATGCCACGTAAAACAAGATTATCTACTGTAAGTCAATAAGATTAATAAAAAGAGAATATAATCGACCTAGTAAAACGTTATTTCAATGAAAAGAAAAGAAAAAGAAATTCAGTGTAAGTTAATTATTAGTTACAACACAGATTTCTTCAACAAAGAAGGTAGATCTAAATCTATTTTAGGACCTACTATTTTTATTTTCTTCTTTAGGTGAGGGGAAAAGAAATTAAGATAGTAAAATTTCTTCTATGTTGCAGTTGACTGTTGTGTTATATTAAAAGTTTAAATATTTATTTAGTAAAACTTATTTTTAACTGATATAAAGTTGAAATAAATGAGTATTTAAACTTTTAATATAGATCCAAAACAATTGAACACTAACTGTTCGTGAAGCTCAACTATTGAAAATACAAGGCTTTAATCTGCAAGTGAGCATTTGTGCAAACAATTGTTAATAATTATACAAATTATTGTTCATTTGAAGAAAACTTTAATAATAATATAAAAAATGGGGAAAGAGTTCCTTATGTAAGTTATGACCAGTGATATATAAAGCTAATATTAGCTTTATATATTGCTGGTTATGACACATTACCCCAAAAAGTATAAACCACAAGTTTTGAGTGTTATACAAAGGTAAGTAAAATGTATAATCTTTTACCCATTACAATTATCAGAAATTATGAATAGAAGATGTTTGATAATTTTTTATGAATAACATTTTTATTTCATCTTATGAAGGCAGAAGAATACATATTTAACACTCGTGCTACATTTCTGTGTCATGTATTATTCCTCTGCCTCACAGAATGAAATAAAAAAAATTAAAATATTCATAAAAAATGGCAAGTAATCTATTACGTAGGCATAGGCTATCTATTTCTCATAAAACAAGAAAAAGTTGACCCAAAAGTTGAAAAATATTTAGTTCAGTTATAGAAATAACAGTTTATATTGATTTTGCATGGTGTTATTTTTCAGTGTGAATTAAAAATTAAAATAACAAATTTATTTAATTGATAAATCCTTATATATCACTATCAAAAATGTAATAAAAATGTACTAAAAGCTGATAAATGAAAAAATTTTTTTTTTCAAAATTGGTAGGTCTAAGGGTGCTATAAGGAAAACTAAAAATAGTTTGAGTGCATGCTAAAATTTTGAGAAGAGTTTATGCTTAATCGGTATCATTGACCAGATAGAAGAGTATGAGAAAACTATAAATAGATTTTAAAAAATATGAAATGCAAATTCATTATAAATCACTTATCAATAAAAAAAATTATTTAATTTCAGATTATTTTACAAATATCCTAACCTTACATAACAGACTGTGACAGTTCAACATGGTGAAAGATATTTGTAGTAGTTGTGAAGGCAAACAGAAAAGTTGGTAAGTCAGTCTGATATGTGTACAGTGGAACTTGTCTCGAGAAACCACCCCATCTGCCACTGAAATGTGGTCGCTTGAGAAACCACCCCATCTGCCACTGAAATGTGGTCTCTTGAGAAACCATCCCATCTGCCACTGAAATGTGGTCTCTTGAGAAACCATCCCATATGCCACTGAAATGTGGTCTCTTGAGAAACCACCCCATCTGCCATTGAGTGTTCTCTTGAGAAACCACCCTATTTGCCACTGAGTTTTCTCTTGAGAAACCATCCCATCTGCCACTGAAACGTGGTCTCTTGAGAAACCATCCCATCTGCCACTGAAACGTGGTCTCTTGAGAAACCATCCCATCTGCCACTGAAACGTGATCTCTTGAGAAACCACCCCATCTGCCACTGAGTGTTCTCTTGAGAAACCACCCCATCTGCCATTGAACGTGATCTCTTGAGAAACCATTCCATCTGCCACTGAAACGTGATCTCTTGAGAAACCATCCCATCTGCCACTGAAACGTGATCTCTTGAGAAACCATTCCATCTGCCACTGAAACGTGATCTCTTGAGAAACCATTCCATCTGCCACTTAAACGTGGTGTCTTGAGAAACCACCCCATCTGCCACTGAAACGTGGTCTCTCAAAAGAGGTTTTATCTAAAATGATTATCTAACCAAGTAGTTTTCAGAATGTGGTCTTAAAAGATTGGTAGTCTTTCTAGACAGGTTTCACTGTGTTATAACTGTAAAGTGACAAAATATCAACTGTTTTTTTTAGTTCAATACTTATAATAATGATATGATATAGGAATGATGACCTTTCGTAAAACGGACCCCAGGTTTTTTTATAGCTTCTTATATGTACATGTATTACATCAATAAGAGGATAACAATGAAACAACTTGTACATAAATTTACCACTATAATCTTCCATTATTATATACCATACAGTGGCATAGCTGGGTCCAGAAAAGTGGGCACAACCGTTCAAAATATTGAGAATGGATTACAGGGGCAGATCCAGGAATTTTCAAATAGGGGACATAACATTTTTTGGTGGTGATAAGATGCAAATGTGTGAAAATGGTGCATTATTTATGCAGTAGTGTAGGAAGCAAATCAAAAGGTGGTTTTAAAAGGGGTTAGGTTTGAGGCCAGTGACATTAATTAAACTTGTTTATACTTTAAAAATTAAATTTTAAACTTATAGAAAACTGTTTATGCAATGCATACCTCATCAATAGTAGAGTGATGATTTTCACTTGAAGTGGTGTAAATCTTAAATAAAGTTTCCGAGCAGAGTGAAGTTTGAAAATTTTTGGAAATTTTTCTTTAATTTTTTTTACTTTTTATAGAAAAATGAAAGGTTTTACACATATTTTATCAACTTTAGGTGGTACTTTCTCCCTCATCACTTCTGTACCTACACCTACATACATGTAATGTGTAAACAATTGGTAAGATATAACTTACATTTTGATACAATGCAAAATTTGCCAAGTTTACAAATAAAGTTTCATATTCATACAAACTGAGGAAAAGAAATGGATTTTTTTTTATATAGAAATGATGGGCAACAGGGAAGGAAGAGTATATATAATGTAATTGTTTTGCAAAAGTGGGGGGGGGGGATCATTTGCCCTATGCCCTTGCCATCTTACATCAGACACTAAGAAATGAGTTTAAACTTACGACTACTTTGTATTTTAATAGTTGCCAAGGACTCAAGGAACCTCCACAAGCGATGGCTGCAATACACAGCAGACGACAACACAATATAGAATCTCAGAGAACGCAACAGAATACACAAACTCAGGGGAGACAACCAACACAATCCTCACAGAATATTTGGGGGCCAGTGTTCAAAAGCAAGGATAATTTCTTAGAAATGCATTTTCGATGAAAAAAGGACATTATGTGCAATAAGTGATCAGTTTGTTTGTTGCATGGATAACCTCATGAATCATTTAGTTAATGTAAATATTGTGCTTAGTTCATTTCATTCAAAATGGTGGCGACCTATTTAACATTTTCATACCATTCATCTGATCGTGATATTTTTTGTACATGTAGTTTGTACTGAAACTGTTTGTAATGAACGATTCCTTACTTTAAGATGTTATGTCTTACAACTGTGCCATAAAATAATGTTGTGTATAAATATAGATACAATGGATCTCACTTTAAATTAATGATGGCAGTATGGTATTTGTCTTTTAAAAACATTCATCATAGATTCAAAGGACACCTTCTGTTATCATAGCGATCAAATAATTAATAGATACTCAAATTTAAAACTGTTTTTGATGTGGTATCAGTTACTTATTTTTTAAAGAAAGTTTTACTTTAATTATTATGCACGAGACAAGTCTAAAATGTATTTGAAGCAGCTGGCAATTTGTTTTATGAAAATAAATACAGCCAGCCATGTTTACTGTAGATAACAATTATCGATTGTAATTGGATGCAGCATTAGGACTTGTTTGGAAACAGTTTGGATTTCGGTGGTCAAGTCCCAAATCAATTCATTAGACAGCCAAGTTTAGAAATAATCCATTGGACAGTCAAATTCCAAAACAATCCATTGGATGGCCAAGTCCCAAAACAATTCATTGGACGGTCAAGTTCCAAAACAATTCATTGGACGGTCAAGTCCCAAAACAATCCATTGGACGGTCAAGTTCCAAAACAATTCATTGGACGGTCAAGTCCCAAAACAATCCATTGGACGGTCAAGTTCCAAAACAATTCATTGGACGGTCAAGTCCCAAAACAATTCATTAAATGGTCAAGTTTTGAAATAATTCATTGGACAGTCAAGTTTTGAAATAATTCATTGGATGGTCAAGTTCTGACACAATACATCTAATAATCACATATGTATATCAGTCTAGTCCATATTATATTGTTAATTATTTTATATCAACAGAATGGTCTTAAATATCTGGTTCTACTGTACTGTTGATAATGTGTTTGAAGCTAAAGTATTTGGTTTTACTGTACATGTCTGGTTCAAATGTTTGTGTTTAACTATAACTTACCTGTGAATGTCTACTGTCCACATATTTGTTATTTTGTACATATCTTGTTTACATCAAATGGCCAGTGAATTGTACTGTACATTTCTATTTCAAAGGAGCTATTACTGGTACTGATTTGATGTATTGTACATGTCTGGTTCAACAGGTTTGATGTATTGTACATGTCTGGTTCAACAGGTTTGATGTATTGTACTTGAATGGTTAAACAGGTTTGATGTATTGTACTTGAATGGTTAAACAGGTTTGATGCATTGTACATGTTCGATTTTGTGTAAGATGAATTGTACATGTCAGGTTCCATATATTTAACATGTCAGGTTTAACAGGTTTTATGTATTGTACATGTCCAGTTCAACAGGTTTTATGTATATGTCTGTTTCTACAGGCTTGATGTTTAGGTCTAGTGTTTTGAACAGTTTTGATGTTTTGAACATGACTGGTTAAACAGGTTTGATGTATTGTACTTGAATGGTTAAACAGGTTTAATGCATTGTACATGTTCGATTTTGTGTAAGATGTCATTTAACAGGTTTTATGTATTGTACATATCCAGTTTAACAGGTTTTATGTATATGTCTGTTTTTACAGGCTTGATGTTTAGGTCTAGTTTAACAGGTTTGATGTTTTGAACATGTCTGTTTTTACAGGTTTGATGTTTTGTACTTGAATGGTTAAACAGGTTTGATGTATTGTACTTGACTGGTTCAACAGGTTTAATACATTGTACATGTTTGATTTTGTGTAAGATAAATTGTACATGTCAGGTTCATTATATTGCACATGTCTGGTTTAGTGTTTGATACACTGTAAATGTGAGTGTGGAAAAGAATAGACTACCTCATCAGCAGTGTAGTTTGGATTAGTTGTAGAATTTCATGATTTTAGAGAATGTTTAAGTTTGAGTTGTGCTATGTATGACTCTATTTGTATTATATTGTAGACATGTATGTAGGCAACTATCCCGGTGATATCTGAGGTACAATACATGTAGAAGTGTTTAGTGTATCTAAACTTTTCAGTCTTTCTACAAAATAAAATATGTATACATATTTTCATTTCCTGTTGATTTTTACTGAATTTTAATCATAGTTATGATCTATATTGAATTATAATTATAGTTACTATATTTTAATTACAAATGTTTGATACCCTAAATACATTTAATGGCCATACAGAAATGGAGTCTGACATACTGAAATGCTAGTCACATATATCATAACTAAACATGGAATAATTTGACCATGCTCGCAGTGGTCTAGTTGTTGAAAAATAATTTACAAGCAGAAGACCTGTGTTGCGTACAATAGGGTCAATACCAAATACACCAAAATTAGAGGCTCACATACATGCCTGTGTTCTATTCATAGTAACAGTCGCCATTTTGGTTGATCAGGGAATATTACAAACTTGAATCTACATGCCTTATTGATCATTAATCCAAACTTTGGACACAAATGATTACCGGTAGCTAATTCAGCGAATACCCCCCACCTCCTTCATTTAATTTAATTTTCAATTAAATTTGATATGGATTTTAACAAGTAAAGCCAATTTAAATGTTCTGCAATGTTATAAAATGGAAGAAAGTTAATAAAAATACCTTTCTTTCAAATATAGAGCCATTCAACAGAAAACAAAAACAGGTTTTAAGTATTGTCTTTATTAGAGGTCAATTCAAAGCATTTCGCAATCATATTTTTTTTTTATCTTCCTCTAACATAGGAAAGACCTTTCCTACAGGGTGAAAATCAAAAACCTCAGAGTCTAATCATGTACCAAGGGCTAACCTACATTTCATAAAAGGTTGTAAATTGGGAAATTCACCATCCAAGTTTTACAAGACATATATGTATTACTGAATTATGACCTTTTATGAAATGTGACCCAGTAGTAGTTTTAATACAATTTGCAGAAATACAACAGAAGTTTAAATCTGATTACTCGGAAATACAATGATAGTTAACATTTTTCCAGAAATACAAAATAAGTATAAAAAGCCAAACTACAAACCAGAACTTAACCAAAAGTTTAGTTTGAACAGCTGACAACATAATCTTCCCTTTTACCATTTCTTAATTTTTTTTGATGTTATATACCATGACATTCCTTCTAATTCTAAACTGTGGTAAGATTTGATGCAGTTGAATCACAAACACAAAATTTATCATTCTACCCTTCTCTTTAAATTCATACATGCTGCAGAACTGATAACTATATAGTCAAAATAATAAGTTGATAACTATATAATCCAATTATAAAGTTGAGCTTGAGTAAATTTGTAACTTTGGAACCTGGTATTCAAAATTGTGAAATCAATATTCTATGACATTACACATGTATATAACCAGTTACAACTGCAATAAAAGATTTATACTACTTGAGTGACAAATCTACATTCTCTTTCCATTCTATAATAGCACACATGATAAAACAACAGTAAAACGTAAACTGGTGTATTTTTGCAGTTCATGTTAAAAAAGTTTTCCGTTAAAATTATATCTACAGATACGAAACGATATATACATGTCAACTCTGTTTGATGTTTTTGCTGTAAGTCAAAATCTTAATGCTGTTATATTGTTATTTTAACATAACAGAGTTATAAAACAAAGTTACAAATACATAAAACAATGGATAAAAAAAATAGCAACATTACAGCAATATATAAGAAGCAGCCCCAGCATAGGGACATTATAAATTATTTCAGTATCTTAAAAGCGATTCCAAAGTAATTCACTTCTATAAGAAATTCATGTTTGCAGTTTAGAGGGAGTAAGCTACCAGAGTATATATAAAAAGAGAGTTAAAGAGCCTCATGTATCAGCCTTCATATGCTAAATCAATGATATAATACTGACTTTTGAATATCATTCTTTAGAGAGTACATGATATTCCTACAGGGTAATCAATACATACAGGGCTCAATAATCAGCCTATAAAAAGACTGGACAGATATATGACCTTATACACCTAGACATCTTAAGGAAACTACTGCTATGCTGTATCTATAAATAGCATCGGGTCATTTCAAAGTGTGAAAGACAGTAAGAGAGGAACAGGATACTGATGAGATATTCTATCAGATTTCCATGTAAAATAGAATAAGCTCTCCATGTATCAGGAGACCTGGAGATGGAGTAATACTCTATCAGACTTCCATGTAACACAGAATAATCTCTCCATGTATCAGGAGAACTGGAGATAAATAACACGTCTTTCTTTTCACTCAGCAATATTTTTATAACATTCAATCTCGCTGATTATAAAGTTCTGGAGAATATGTTTCTCTACAGGATCAAGTAAACAAGGATTTTCAGTGCTGTTTTATTGTCTATGGATTCAATTTTCTGCGTTGCTGCTTCGCAGAGGTAAACGTGATTTTCCTCGTGGCGTAACATTGTTATAATTTGTCTTCTGTTTCTTCTGACCTGCTTTCACTTGCTTTTTGGGCGCATTCTCTTTTGTCTCAGATGTCTGCAATGGGAAATAAATGGGCATTGCTTTCTTTCATCAATTAATAAATGTAAAATTTCTAATTGAAAAGTAAGTACCATGAAAAAAAAGAGTGTCAAAAGAATATCCATTACAAAAGTTTCCGGATAACATTTCTCACCTTACTCATTTTACTGAGGGTCGACTTTCCAGACACAGTTGATATACCAGATGTTGAAGATGAATGCGAAATGTCACTTCCAGCTTCGCTCATATTGTCCACATCATCAACACCATTTTCATTCTGCCATTCAGAAACAAGAAATATTTTACAGTCACAATTATCAATGGAAATTTAAGTTAAAAAAAAAGAAGACAAATTTCAATGATGAACAATTAAAGATTTCTTTGAAAGAATTTAAATTGGCATTAGCTGTGTTAACCCAAAAAAGTATTTCAATTTTTTCTGCAGTTACTACTTGTACTTAATGTACAATAATAATAAGAGATAAACACAGACATAAAAAATATCAAATTCCTATATATTTTGTGAAAATAAGGTCAGATTCAGTGTTGTATGCATATACAAATACATGTAGTAAGGTTGAATTAATCAATTGCAATTGAAAAAGTGCCAAACTGGGTTTCTCAAGCAATTTTCACAAAATATATACGAATATAAGAATTTTTATGCCTGTGTATATCTCTTTTTTGTTATTATATATCAATCTATGTAGTAAAAAATGGAAAGATTTTTTGGAAAAAAAAAACACAGCTTATGCCCCTTCAATAAAAAATTTTTCCATCATAAAATGTCTCTACAATGTTTATGTATTTACTGAAAAATATCATTCACTGCATTGCTTTGAAAAAGTTATTATGAAAATTTAACCCTTATCCCGCCACTCATCTATAGGCTTACTCAGCACATAGATAATAGTGTATACACACCACTGCCAGATTAAAAATGTGAGTTTTTATCAATTTGAACTGGTCACTTTCACTTGCAATTGTGTGTCAATTTGTGTAAACTGACCCCTATGTCCATACATGATTTTAATAAGAATGATTGCTATTAAGGTTTTTGAAGGTTATTTTTGTATTTTTTTTAGAATGGGTATTCATTGCAAATTAACAGTTAAAGATTTCATTTCTGCAACCATAGTTGCTCACCAAAATTAATTAAGTTTGAGGCAGCGTTTTGTCTCAGAAACAAAAGATTCACATGTTTTTTGTTTTTGTTTTCAAACAATAAATAAATAAAATCTAAAAGATTACCGTTGCCAGGTACATAACACGTAAGTCCTGGTGTCGTAGTGAACTGAGCATTTACTGGACCAATAATGAGTCAATGTTGGTTCAGTCTTCCTTGTCAATGCACAGGATAATCCTATCGGTCAGTGCATTATCTATAAGAGTTTTCTGAGAACTTGTGTTGAATTTACATCTAAATCTCCTATCTCAAATCTGAGGAAATCGTCTTCCTGCTCTTAGTTGTAACTAATGAATTACAGTTCCAAAATTCCATTATCGTACAGTGAACAAAATGATGCAGATGCCATTTGTAATACTTTTGTTTTCTCCGAAGCGAGATTTTATAGGTTGTGCAAGTCATTTAGTTTTTATTTTTAGTGATAAAAGTGTGTAAACCAATCAGATTAAAGACTTATCTATGACGTGTCCGTATCTTTTTATATTCACCAATGGTCTTTTACATAGGATTCCATAGTATTTAATAGCGTTCATGGAAATCGTATATATACGTGATTGGCAGTGAGTGCGAGTCAGTTTGAACTTACCTGCTTTTCAAGATGTTCTGATTCATGAATACTGTCTAGGGTACTTGTCAAGTCAATTGCCAGTGGGTCAGGTTGATACGTGCATCTGAAGTTGTCTAAAATAACTTCATGATTTTCTGTTCTGGATAATGTCTTTGGAAAGGTAAAGTCTTTCCTCTGTGGAGTTCTTCCTGTAAACATTTATTGATATATGTCTATGAATAATCTATAAAACAATGTTGTTTTTTAAAAACAAAACAAACCCAAAAACCCACAAAATAAATGATGAATGGTCCAAATGGAGGTCAACGTACAAGAGCAGTCAATGCATATCAATGTAAAGGAAAATTCCACCACTTTACAACCTAGAGAGGCAACTGATTATTACAGAGTCTATCCTATAATTTCTTTAATACAAAGCGTTTTGACATTGATAAGCTATACTAGTCGGGGACCAGTAGCCGACTGTGGTGTGATTTTGTCTTTAGTATAAAGCATGACAATATTTTTTTCCTACCTGTTTGAGAAAAACATCCAACTTCTGATGATTGATTTAAAAATATCTCAACAAAATCATGTTCTATATAGCTGAAATCATCTAATAGTTGGCTACTGATCTCTGACCAGTTCTTTTTTTACCAATGACAAGATTTACAACAATCCTCATTTAATGTTAACAAACCTGTTGGAATATCTTTCCTGATGTCTTCGTGTAAGAAGTGTACAACATCTGTTGTTCTTTGTTTTAAAGCACTTGATAAGTCCTCTGACCATTCCAATGTGTTTTTGTTTTGACAGGTTACCTCAAACTTTAAATTGTTAGTATCTTCTTCAAATACTTTTTTATCTTCCTCAGCTTCTGACTTGATTGTCGTCATTACACAATCACAGTCTGATTTCAATTCCTAAAAAATTAAAATAGTAATAATAATTTTTCAACAAGAGTTGTCAGAGGACAACTAGGCTCGACGGAAATAGCTGTAAATTTTCAAAAGTGTTTGACCTACAGCTGTCATGTTTTAAGGTCATGGTACAATAAATATTTTGATCCCTTCTGGTCAGGCTAAAAGTTTGAAAAGTAGGTCAAAGTCCAAGCTCACTAGGTCAAAAGTCAAGATACCAAATGAAAGCTCTGGCCATAAGGAATCTATATGTGACATATCAAAGCCCTATCCCACATGGTTTTAAAGATATAGCCAAGGTTGAAGTTTTAAAAAAGTAGGTCAAAGTCCAAGGTAAAAAGTCAACATACCAAATGAAAGCTCTTATCATAAGAAATCTATATGTGAAATATAATTGGCCTATTCCTCATGGTTTATAAGATGTAGCCAAGGTTAAAATTTTACAAAAGTGGGTTAAACTGTGAGGTCAAGGTCACTAGGTCAAAAGTCAAGACCCAAAATGAAAGCTCTGGTTATAAGAAATCTATATGTGAAGTATCAAAGCCCTATCCCTCATGGTTTAAAATATATAGCCAAGGTTAATGTTTTCAAAAAGTAGGTCAAAGCCCAAGGTCAAAAGTCATGGTACCAAATGAATGCTCTGGTCATAAGGAATCTATATGTGAAATATCAAAAGTCATGTCCCTTGTGGTTAAAAAGATATAACCAGGTTAAAGTCTTGTCTACGGATGCTGATAACAACGCTGCTGGGAGTATGGCATTAACTCTCCGGTCTTTCATACCAGCAAGCTAAAAATAAGTACTTGGTACATGTACTGATACTGAGATACAATCTTATAGAAATAATTAATCACACATACATTATACATATATCTTATCATACACAACCTTGTACAGATTTGTTAATATCAATGGATGCTACCATAATTTGTCAAATTTTTCAGCATATGATTTGAGGCCAGTTTTGTACTCTGAGCATTAAATCCTGAGAGAGCAAAATAAACAAGATGTTTTAGAAACACTTAGTCCCAAGGAGCTAAGTCATTTGTAAGTTTTGAAAGTCTTGTAAATATTGTTGAATATTGGCCATCGTCAATTTACATCCAAGGTCACATTGATCTATGGCAACATGCCAAAGTTGTTTACAGTTTGAGGGAAAAAAATCAAGTTACAATGTATTTTTATGGGAATAAAAAACATTGTATACAGACAAACAAATCAGAAAACAATATGTCCTGCGATATTCAATCTTTTTGCATAAGAATTGTCTTTCAATACTCACGTTCATTGCAGATAAACATTCCTCTTTGCTGCTATTTATAGACACTTTTTGTTCCTCTACTCTTTCTTCTACTTGTTGTACAAAGTCTCCAATTACCTATTACAAAAGATACAGAAACTGTCAATAAGAAGGAAATACCTTTTCTAGTATCATCAATTTATATACAATTTTGACAGTATATATGAAGACCTAGATATGTCCATACTCAACACTGATCAAATCAAATTCCCTAAATTGTATCTGTATATAAGATACTACTGAGACAGTATGTAAATTGTATCTCGTGTGTGAACATCTCTATATAAGATACCACTGAGACAGCACGTAAATTGTATCTCGTGTGTGAACCTCTCTATATAAGATACCACTGAAACAGCACGTAAATTGTATCTCGTGTGTGAACCTCTCTATATAAGATACCACTGAGACAGCACATAAATTGTATCTCGTGTGTGAACCTCTTTATATAAGATACCACTGAGACAGTACGTAAATTGTATCTTGTGTGTGATCATCTCTATATAAGATACTGCTGAGACAGTATGTAAATTGTATCTCGTGTGTGAACCTCTCTATATTAGATACAGCTGAGCCAGTATGTAAATTGTATCTCGTGTGTGAACCTCTCTATATAAGATACTGCTGAGACAGTATGTAAATTGTATCTTGTGTGTGAACCTCTCTACATAAGATACCACTGAGACAGTACGTAAATTGTATCTCGCGTGTGAACCTCTCTATATAAGATACTACTGAGACAGTATGTAAATTGTATCTCATGTGTCTCTTAAGATAAACAGTATGTAAACATCTCGTGTGTGAACTATATTAGATACAGCTGAGTCAGTATCTAAATTGTATCTCTGTGAACTATCTATATAACATACTGAGCCAAATGATAAAAAGATCTCATGTGTGAACCTCTACTATTTATCTCCATTAGTGTATTAAATTGTACTCGTGTTGTCTCTTGATACAATGAGACATGTAAATTGTATCTCGTGTGTGAACTTTTGATACTGCTAGACAGTACGTAAATTGTATCTCGTGTGTGAACTATTATGATAAGATATACTGAGACAGTAACAATGAGGACTTTTGACACATGGTCGCTTAGAAACAACATCTGAACTGTCTTAAAATACTAATAGACAGTATACAAACATCTGAAAATTTTGAAACACATAGACTATTTTTCTACAACATCTGAACTTTTGATACAATAGACACAACATCTGAACTTTTGATACAATAGACACAACATCTGAACTTTTGATACAATAGACACAACATCTGAACTCTCCAGTGAAGTTTTACATAGTTATTGTCTATTTATTACAATTGACACCACATGTAAAATATTTCTGAACTTTTGATACAATAAACATAACATCTGAACTCTCCAGTGACTTTGGTTGACAAATCATAGTTATTGTACAACTCTGTATTTACCTGCAAAATATACATGACATATGTAACATACAGGAGTACATGTACTGACACATACAAATTCTGTCCAATCTCAGTAAACATGTACAACTCTGTACATACTTTTTGACCTCAAAATCCTGATACCGTAACATGCATGACTTTGTACTGACACACATTCTGTAAATCATCACATAAACATGTACAACTCTGTACGGACTGTGTGACCTGCAAAATATCATGACATACCGTAACATACAGGAGTACAATGTACTGACACATACAAATTCTGTACAATCTCACATAAACATGTACAACTCTGTACGGACTGTGTGACCTGCAAAATATCATGACATACCGTAACATACTGGAGTACAATGTACCTACACATACAAATTCTGTACAATCTCACATAAACATGTACAACTCTGTACGGACTGTGTGACCTGCAAAATATCATGACATACCGTAACATACAGGAGTACAATGTACTGACACATACAAATTCTGTACAATCTCTATAATCTGCAAGATACCACCAGCACAATAATATATATGTGCAGGTAATTCCCAGGTGCTCTGCCTTTTAAATGGGAAAAAAATTCATAAACAAAAATATAAACATTTCCAGCAAATTGGGGAAAAACAGACTTAAATTTTGGGAGAAATAATGGTTGTTAACTCCTTAAGATTCACTGATGGGTACCTCCTAATGATGTGTACATTTCTGAATCAACTACCCATGAATAAATCATGTCTTTAATCTAGAACTGTGTAAAGTCAATTTCATCCAAGAGACATAAAATTTTTCAAACGGTAAAATTATTCCCTAAATAAACTTCTACGTACCAAGGGAATAAATATAAGAATGACTTTGATATGTAGTAAATGAAATAACAGCAAACCTTTGAGATGTGATCAACACTTGTAGTATAGTTGGTATTAGCAGCAGCAACAAAACTGGCTTCCTGAGTTTTAGCACTGTCATCAACACATTGAATTTCACTACAAAAAATGGTCAAAAACATTGATCTTTATATGAATCAGTGAAGAACATTTGTGATAAGAAATAATATATTTAACAATATGACTTCTAAAATGGAACAAAAAACAACAACCCAATAACAATGTGTGTGCAAACCCCCAAAAATAGTGCATGTGTACAAACCCCAATAACAGTGTGTGCAATAACAGTGTTTGTGTGTGCAAACCCCAATAAGTGTGTGTGTGTGTGTGTGTGCAAACCCCAATAAGTGTGTGTGTGTGTGTGTGTGCAAACCCCAATAAGTGTGTGTGTGTGTGCAAACCCCAATAACAGTGTCTGTGCCCAATCCCAATAAGTGTGTGTACAAACCCCAATAACAGTGTGTGTCTGTGTGCAAACCTCAAAAACAGTGTGTGTGTGTGTGTGTGTGTGTGCAAACCCCAATAACAGTGTGTCTGTGTGCAAACCTCAAAAACAGTGTGTGTATGCATGTGTGTGTGCAAACCCCAATAACAGTGTGTGTGCAGACCCTAATAACAATGTGTGGGCAAACTTTCATTATTTATTACCCAATGGCTATATAAAAAGGTATGTGTCATTTTGGACAGTTTCCAACTTTAAAACATCCCGATTTAATTACTGACATTACAACTGGGCAACAGTGAACTATTTCACCCCAGTCCCATGAATTGTTGTCCAGCTGTCACTTATTAAGCTATGGCATCACACAAGCACATTTCTGAGCTGCAGTGTTTTTAAAACATCTGATGAAATATGTTGCATTATTGGGTAATAATACCCTTATATCATGGGTTTGCTGGCAACAGTCAAAGTACTGTTGCTTGTCATCAGGGATGTCACAGTTTTCCGGTGACTTCCCTGATGTCTTGGGACAAATATTAAACAAAACAAAAATATGTCATTATTTACATCAGCATTCAACAGATATTTGATGTCATTAGACATTGAAATATTTCATATATCATCTGCTTACCTTTTGATTTGGTCATTAAACAATAACACTGCCTCTTTTCTGCCCTGTGTATCACTGCAGGTCTACAATAGATAACCAATGAATACATATATTACTACCATACCAAAGTTACCCCCCTTTGATCACTCTTTTGACCCCAAAAAACAAAAATACCTCAAATCTCATGAGATTACAGGGACAACACAATAACGTGTAAATAAAAGCAAAATAGCTTGACAGATTGAAATGGATGTCATATATACCTGTGAAAGAATGTATCACAAAAGACTGCATCTCGGATAGCAGAAAAACCCCCCAGATATTTGGGTTTACCAGTTGCGAAAGGTTGGCAATAGTCGGATAAAGTTGCTTGATTTAGTAAGACAAGAAGGACTTAAAATGAATATTGTGTCAGACACTTGACATTGGGCAAATTTAATGTGTCAGCAATCTGGCATAGGTCAACAAGTTCATCTTTTTTCTTCTTGGAGTGTTGGATTCCTTTGGACTTCAATATTTACCCTAACAAATCGCATCGTAAACTATAGTAATTTGTATTTGCTACAATGTTGAAGTTCATTTGTTTACACATTCAACGTGATGTTGTCCCTGAAACACTATTAAAAGCGCCTTTAATATGAAGAGTTCCACTAATGGAAAAAAGACGTATTATCTAAATTGAACTAAATTCTTTAATACCACAAATCATTAATCAATACAATCATTTTACCCAATAAGCTCAACTTTTAATTCATTATTTTGACAACATAATGATTTGTAAAATGATTGGATTTGAGTGATTAGGAAACATAATCATTATTTTTCATCATTCACATATAAATTTTTGCATCACACACATCTTTGTTATTTTTCTGTAAAAAAATGAATGAATATGTTAAGTACGGTACTCATAATTTGAGTATGTGCTCAAACAATTTTTTTTAATATTTCTTAAGTTTTCTTCAAATGAACAATAATTTGAATCATTGTTTACAAATTGTATGCCGTCAATATACAAACATGTACAGTTACAGAATAAATTTTGCAAGTTTTTACCTTAAAATCATGAAAAGATGGTTGAGCTTGAGTACTGAGTAAATTTGGTACGATATATGATTTCACAGAATTTCATGTAATTATCTATAACATCTTTTCTGTTATAAAAATTGCATCCCTGTTTAAGACACACCAGAGTGAAAAAGATCTCTAGTGTCAAGACACTTTACGAGTTCCTTATTAGTTATATAAAACACATGCAGCAAAAGGTTGGGGGAAAATTGGTGTTTTTGTGTTTGTCTATTAATGGACGATATCTTTCTTCACAGATGTAAAACACACACATATAAAGTGAAATTAATACATCTATACCAGGCTTTCACTAGAGAAAGCAGGTATTTCTAGTTACACAGCAACATATCAAAATACATATAGACCACTAAAGCACTGTTAGATTGCAATACAAAGTGACAAATGCTGATAGCGTCTGAGAATTAGTCAATCAGTTGAACAAACAGAAAATAATTACCTCCTGTAACAACTTCTGGCGTTTCTTCTGTAACTGTTCTATTTCCTGTAAATTATGAAAACACATAAATCACAATGTCTGTATACAGATACTTACAAGATGTTTAATGACTTTGTTCATTAGTTCACTCTTGTTGACACTTTTAACCGTTGTATTAACCACATGTATAAACACAGTACAGACACAGATTTAGATGTGTAGTTCTTGATGTGATATATTACAGCATCAAAAGAGACAAAATGTTTCTTGACTTTTTATATTTTGATTTTCTCAGAGTATGGAGTATAGCAGTTCTCTTGGTAGGAACTGATTTCTATCTATACATAAAGTTTAGCTATACCTTTCTGATGGCTACTTAATATTGTCATCTCAAATTTTAAACCAATTTAACTAAATGAAAAAAAATAATGTAGTTTTTGAAACACCCCCCGTTTTTTACTTCCATTAGTAGCCATATTTTTCCAGTTTTCTGAATAGAAACAAGCCCCCACAACCAATATAAAAGGCGACTTTGCAAAATCAGTCATCATTGACTAACTACAGTTGCATAGAACAAACGTGTGAAGTAACGAAGTTTGAGTATAACTCACCTGCATGTCGAAAATAAATATTAAAATCAACAAAGTTCATTTTAATAGTCTATATGGACATTTAACTGGCTAATATACAGTTCAAAAGCATGTAATTAACCAGTTTAAACCTGAAAATATCAAACATAATTCCAAATTCCCCATGAGAAAATCGGAAAATTATAAACAAACAGGAGCTCAGACCACCTGTTATGATATGAATGCCCTCACTTCCTAAATAACGAATCAAGGACAAGTCAGTCCAAGGTAAACTCGGAAATACATGTTAGAGCACTGGGGTTGTTTTACAGGACTGCTTGCATTTCGAATAATTTGATAGCAATGTTTCACAGCTATGTCTCTTATAACGTTTATTTGATGTCGAGTGTTACGCAACCTGACTGCTCACATTACCGAGTTCATCAATATATGTGACGCTATGTAAACAATGTAATGAGAGGGTGCAGATTACTGGTAAGATTTTATTTATATTCATGTTCAAAGTGAATATTATTTTATGGATACTAAAATAATTAATTTAAAATTAATTATAAAATCTATTTATTACCTATCTTTATTGAAGTCTTTGATGTAAAAATCAATGCAGAATGTTTATGATTTTGACCAGTGTATGCTTTGATTACCTGTCATCTGTCCATTGTTTCGCTTTTGGAGTACAGGTGTAAAATAATGGTCCTTCTGCGGACTCGCCTTTTATAGGGGAACTATGAGCCAATTTCTATTGATAACATTTAACAAAAATGTCTGCCTGTGGAATAATAAATTGGGGGTGTTTCAAAAGCATTATAAATTTTTTTCCCAATTCAATACTTGTTTAAAAGTTATGATGACAGCTTTAACATAACTTGTTTCCAGCTCCAAAACCTATTGAAAGGACTGAAGTAAAGGCAAGTCAACAAATGTCTGTTTTTAGTCATCACTTTCAAACAATTCAGAAATGTTGGTGTCAGACCATTTTTCAATAGAGATATAACACAAGATCTTAATTTTCACCTTTTCTGATTTCTAAATCAAAAATCCATTGATGTAAACAACAAGACAATACATCTACAGAAGGACAAATGATCTAAGTTTTGTCCTTCTTCACCATAAAGCACACTATACATTAGTACCATTTCTACCTAACTAATATATGTCTTGGAAATAAATCTTCATCTCTATCATATTGTCATTTTATGTATTGTCTGGGGGTTCCAACATTGACTGAGGGTATAGTGTTTACAAGATCTATGATATGTTACTATTTGAAGTTCTTTTCTAAATTCTAATTTTGTCGACTTTAAAAATTATTCACCTGATCTATGTTATTGTTCTAAAGTTCTGATTGTCTGTTTGTACAAAGTGATTACCTGATCTATAGCACATTGCTGCTCTAAGTTCTGTTCTATGATTCGGATTGTAAAAAGTGATTACCTGATCTATAGCACATTGCTGCTCTAAGTTCTGTTCTATGATTTTGATTGTACAAAGTGATTACCTGATCTATAGCACATTGCTACTCTCAAGTTCTGTTCTATGATTCTGATCGTACAAAGTGATTACCTGATCTATAGCACGTTGCTGCTCTAAGTTCTGTTCTATGATTTTGATTGTACAAAGTGATTACCTGATCTATAGCATGTTGCTGCTCTAAGTTCTGTTCTAAGTTTCTGATTTTGTCTGATTGCTGTGTAGTAAAATCAGTCACCATTGAAGATAGTTTATCCAGATTACCAGTCAGCATGCTTGTCCAACTGTTCACCATTTTTTCTTGTTCAGCTTTCTGCAAATAAGAAAAAAAGAATGTTGCCTTTAGAAAATGATAAGATGTTGAAGAAATAATGTTTACAGCAAATAGAAAACCTAGAGTCAGATATGATTTATTTAAAAATGTACTTAATCTTAAAATATATCAGAAATATGAGTAAAATGTATTAAAAATTAAAGATTTTCGGATGATTAATGGATGTTGACAGGCTAGATATGAAAAATTAATCAATAAAACATCAAATATTTTTAAGAGAATAAAACCTTATGAATGCCCCAATCTCACTATATAGTATTAGGTAACAAAAATGTGACCTTGACCTTTAAAATGTTATCTTGCTTAAGTACATTGCACATTCCAATGTTATAAACAGCAGGCGTGTGGAAGTTGGATTCAGTTCAAAAAAGGAATGCTGATACTACCAAGACAACAGAATTTTAAAGTTTTAAGTTAGACAAAGAAAAGACAGCATGTCAACTATTTTCTGTAGGACGATAATAGGGTGTAAAACAGGACATATTTACAGCAATATTTCATGTATGTGACAATTTTAGACTTCAATCTTATCCAATACATGGTTATATGTTATCAAACATCACTTTTCTGAATATTAAAACTGTAACATGAGATTGACCTCACACAAAAACATGAAGTCAGACAGTACCTGCTCTTGTAATTTGGTAGATTCTTCCAGTAGGACTTTCTTAGACAGATCCAGTGCCTCCTGACAGCTTCTTATCAGTGGTATCATAATGTCACTTTCAAATTTGGACAAGGCTTCTTCTTCAGATGTCTGGAAATATATGTTATATTATTCAATTTTTTCTTTTTCAGAGATGAATTTTAGGAGCAGGTAAAATTTGAAAATCAATTAACCATTACAATGAAGAGGGCTGGGATACAACTAATCTCATACTGAAAGCAGAGATGATTTTGCATAAAGTGGATTTCAGAAATTATTGGACATTTTAACAATGTAAATGACTTCACATCCAAACAGTTCCTTGTTATATCTTACTGTTGTCAACAAAGTCCTTCAGATGAGACAGTAAAAACCGAGGTCCTGTGTCACAGTAGGTGTCGGCACATTAAAGAACCCTAATTGCTCATTGGCCATAAGTGCCGAGCACAGGCCAAACTTTGAAGCCTTTCACCGGCTTTTGGTTACGCCTCTATGTAAGTGAAAGATCCTTCAGTGGGATGTTAAACAATACAACATAGAAAAACAACAACTGTTGTTAACACAAGATTTGAACTTGATAATTACATATTTTGACTGAAAATATCTGTGGACCTCAATATGATTTTTAAATACAGGAAATTGTTTTAACGCTAACACATCATTCATGTTTTATTACTGCTATCAATCTCTGTGTAAAGTCAGCACTAACCTTTGTCAATGATATTACTGAATCTGTCTCAACCTTTGTCACTGTGATATTAGAGTAAATCACCTTTGTCACTGTAATTGGAAAAATCAGAGTACTGAATCTGTCCTAACCTTTGTCACTGTACTGATATTATTAGAGTAATGAAAACCTTTGTCACTGTACTGATAGAAAAAATTAATAAATCTGTCCTAACCTTTGTCACTGTGCTGATTTGTACACTGTGTCACTGTATATATTGGAAAAATCAGAGTAATGAATCTGTCCTAACCTTTGTCACTGTACTGATATTGGAAGAGTAATGAATCTGTCCTAACCTTTGTCACTGTACTGATATTGGAAAAATCAGAGTAATGAATCTGTCCTAACCTTTGTCACTGTACTGATATTGGAAAAATTAGAGTAATGAATCTGTCCTAACCTTTGTCACTGTACTGATATTGGAAAAATCAGAGTAATGAATCTGTCCTAACCTTTGTCACTGATCAGAGTAATGAATCTGTTACTGTCACTGTACTAATATTGGGAAGAGTAATGAATCTGTCCCAACCTTTACACCTGATATTGGGAAAAATTGGAGTAATGAATCTGTAACACTGATATATTGGAAAAATTGGAGTAATGAATCTGTCCTAACCTTTGTCACCTAATTGTCCTAACCTGTACTGATATTGGAAGAGTAATGAATCTGTCCTAACCTTTGTCACTGTACTGATATTGGAAGAGTAATGAATCTGTCCTAACCTTTGTCAACTGATATTGGAAGAGTAATTTGTAACCTTTGTTACTGTACTGATATTGGGAGTAATGAAAAACCTTTGTTACTGTAGATATTGGAAGAGTAATGAATCTGTCCTAACCTTTGTCACTGTACTGATATTGGAAAATTAGAGTAATGAATCTGTCCTAACCTTTGTCACTGTACTGATATTGGAAAAATTAGAGTAATGAATCTGTCCTAACCTTTGTCACTGTACTGATATTCAGAATTCCCTCCATCCACTGGACCATTTCTTCAGCTTTGTGGCTGCGGACAGAATTTATGCTTTCAATGTGAGCATGTAACTTTGATTTTCCTTCAGATATTTGACTCTGTAGTCTATCAACTTCCTGTTCTCGCTTTGACAATGATGATTCTAGAAAGAAGTATAAAGGCATGTAAAATTACAGGTGTTGAGATCTGTATTACAAGTTCTCCATTTTTTGGTATATACAGGTGACTCTCGATGGCTCGAACGTCAAAACCTCGGAGTACTCAAAACCTAGAAGTTTTGTACAGGTCCTGATTTTTCCCTTTGTAATCGAGTAAATTAACTCTTGATCGATACCTTAATGTTCTTGAAACCTCGAAGTTAATTCGAAGTTCCGATAAGTATATTCCTTTATATTTCATTCTCGAAACCTCAAAGTTCGTGTAATTATCGGTAAATTTAAAAAAAGTGAATGCTGAAAGCCAGAATGACACTGGGATCCTTACCTGGAAGATTAAACAAAAGGTGTTTTGATAACCGGGTAACAGGAAGGTGTTGAAGGTGATTGAATAATTGAGTTGTGATTGACAGGGTTGTTAATTAATTAAGATCAATCAAAACAGAAGAACTGTATAAGATGTGTCATAGACTACTATTTCGAGTACAGGTGTCGCAGCAAAGTGGAGTTCTAACTTTTAGATTGAGCGGTACTGTAGTCTATTGCAACAGTATAGGACTTACATGTCGACGGCCATTTATATCCAAATCAGAAACATAATAAAGATAACATATTTACACTGTTTTTATGTTTGAAAACTATGTACATGAATTGTGACAAAATTCATGTGAATTACGAAAAACATTCCCACCTTATTTTGTGTAGTATTAAGAACCTACATCAGTCGAAATGTCAATTTCTGGTACTCTTAAACTCTTGAAATCTTGAAGTGTTTTTGGTGGTTCTATGGACTTTGAGGTATCGAGAGTCAATTGTATTATGAAATTACTAGAATGTTTGAAACCTCCTGTAAGGCATATGTATTAATATTACAATCCTGCTTTTGTTATCACTTTAAGAATTTTGGTTATTTTTGTTGCAATGTGACTTGGGCAGCTTTAGAAGTCACATACAGCCAGTTTGTTACACAACCACAACACAATGCCTTGAACATGTGACTGTGTCACAAATACTTCACTTGAACCAGTGCCATATATCTTCTTTGCTGTCATACATTTGCTAATTTTCAGGGGACCCCCCCCCCCCCCCATTCTAATCCCAGAGTTTTTATAGCATTTTTGGGCAGTTTGGGCATTTGAGAGAGAAAATGAAAGAAAAAAAAAAAGGTTGAGGATGAACAATTTGGAAATAAAAATTCTAAGTACAGATATACCTATTTTTTCCATCTGATTTGAGTGGAATGAATTGTGTCTGTCAACAAATTCTTTCAGTTGAGTGTCCATTTTAGTGATCTCCCCTTGGAATAATTCTTGGAAAGTGAGCTGACACTCTTCATTATGACTTTCCACTTTCTTTTTGCGATCAATTTTATCGTGAAGTCCCTGAACGTCAGACACAGAAGATTCAACAGTGGATAAAAGCTGTATAAAAGAAAACACAACTATCAAAGATCATGTATAATCGTTAAAGTTTAAACTGCCTGAACATATTGTCAAACATAAGTTTATTACTTTATTAGGCTTCGTTATTGAATTTACGATCTTATGCTACAGATATGGCTGTTATATGTAAATTGAGATACCTTCTAAGTTAATGAACACACACATGTGCACATTCACACACTTTAGGATTCACTCTCACACAAGATATACAGCAGTTTCGATATAACAACCTGATTTGCTTCAGAGTATAAGCATTTCTCATTTTCTACATGGTGTGACACTAGATGGCTCTGTTCATCTCTTTCCTGTTTTGTTTTCTGCAGTGAGTGACTAGTTTCCTGTAACTTTTCTGTTGTCTTCACAAGGTTTTTAGTTGTAACTGTTAGCTGCTCTGAAGTCTCCTCAAGTTCTTGTTTTGTGAAGGTAAATACATCTGTTATCTGTAATGTTTAACATTATAAGTCTATTTGCATGTACTTCAAAAACTCAAAATTATATCTATATTCATGATTTATAAAATAGCTGGACCAAGTTACACAATATATTGTTAAATTTAACTTGAAGTTAACCAATGTTACACTTAATATAATAGTGCAACTGGGTCCTGAACAACCCAGCAAATGTTTCCTTCAAATAAAAGCCCTATTTTATAGCATACATTTTCTTCAATATAATCTTTGTACATATTTTCATTTGCATAATCAAAACACACACATCTATTCAGTCCATGTTAAACTCATTTTTAGATAGATCAAAGATCATAGTTTTTAATCACAATGATTACTGAAGGGCAGCTAATGAGCTTTCATCTGTTTATAAGAATATGTATGTGAAAGCAGAGTTTTTGAGATAGTCTGTATTATTTAAATCAGAATTTAAGACCATATATTCAAATGGTTACATACAATCGTAATATTTTACCTTATCTCTCTCATTAGTCAGAGCAACAATCTTTTCTTCCATTTCTTTAATTGAGTCCTCTTGCTGTTTGATTTTAGATTGCATGGCTCTGTAAAAAAAACAGACAAATTGATCTGTGTTTCTTGTTATCATAAAAGTAACTCCAAAGTGACCTATGAATAAGAAGTACAGACTTTTTCCCCTTTTTTTTTCAGTTTTTAATAGTGTTTTAGGCCACACTCAATATTTTTTCAGTTATATGGTTATACAGTTTTAAATGGTGGAGGAGAGAACCTGGTAACAATGTACCTGGTCCTCTGCAAGTAAACTGGCAACATTTCTCATGAAATCAGCTTAGGTTCCAGTGGGACTCCAGCTCATGCTGCCTATAGGTGAGAGGCTTCATGGTGTCATTTTTTAGGAATTTTACTACACTTATACTAAGTGATACACTGTTATCAGTCATGATAGGTATGAGTCATGAAAATGTCCAAATGAAAAGAGAAATGAATTTCAAAAGCTTATTGGATTTATATAATTTTCTGAATTTTTTTCTTAATGTTCATCTTTTGTATTAATTCATTGTTTGTTTGTTGTTGCTTAACATCCCACTCGAGAATCTTTCACTCATATGGAGATGTCACCTAGTGCCAGTGAAGGGCTTCAAATTTTGGCCTATGCCCGGCACTTGCGGCCATTGAGCAGTGAGGGTTCTTTAACGTGCTGACACCTACTATGACACAGGACCTAGGTTTTTACTGTCTCAGTCCCAAGGACAAAAAACCAACATGTCGCCAGCTGGACTCGACCTCAAGATCAAAAGTCGGGCACTATCGACTGAGCCAGGCCGGCTCTATTAATTCATGGATTAGTTTTTGTAATATTTAGCACATAAATAGCACAAAAAAAAATAAAAAAAAAAATTGTTGGATAAATGGAGTTATAATCAGAATGAAAACATCAAGTATATTGTATAACTGCAAAGATAGAAGTATCATAACTAACATGTAATTTTCTTCTGCCAAAAATATTCCATTTTTCTCTCTAGCTGCCTGCAAATCTCTTCGTAACCTTTCTATTTCTTCTGTGTATTCCTGAAAAACAAATTCAGTGCATCAACAGATTTATGGAACTGTAGAATTTGTACAGAATTATAGATCTACCGAGGTTAATTGGCACATGTTTACAAACACAAGTCACAGCATTGTTTTGGTTTTTACTTTTTGACAGACCCTGGATGTGACACTTTACCTTGGTAGACTTATAGCTGCATCACAGTAAGATAATGCTAAGATTAGTGTTTTGCTTGTTTGGTTTAATTATTTTTATTTATTCATTTATTGGAGGGGGAATATTCTAGAAAGGCAGACAAACAGGTGAACAGGTTAAGATCCAAATATGGTAAATTATCTACCAAGCATCAAACTTCAAGATACCTGGGCCCGACACCTTGAAAATTGAGAATTTACTCAAGTTTGAGAATATTCTCAACTTGGCCTACTCAGCCAATCAGATTTCAGGATTAACCCAAGTTGAGTAAAATTTTTAGACTAATTTCTTAAGTTTTATGGTGCCAGGTCCAGAGTGGAAGCATGTCAAACAAATAGATTTCTAATGACATGATGAACTAATAATCTTCACAAACATTTATAAACATTTTGACTTACCCTTAACAAGGCTTTCTTTGTAAGCTTCTGATTAATCTCTGGTCGGTTCTGAATATTTTTCGCTCTGAATGCGTAATCTAACGTGCTTAATGTTTCCTGAAATCAGAACACATCATAGTGAATGTCAAAGTTAAATAAGATGCATTAAACACAAATGCCCTCAAGTGAGATTAAATTTAAACAGGAAGTTGAGATGTGAGTTTTCTTATGAATACAAATTTAGTTAATTTCTATTGACATTTTTGGACAATTATATTCAATGATTATTAAATACCTTATCACATCATTCTATTTAGAGGGGCATTAGTTGTGTTTATCAAATATATATATATATATATATATATAATTTTTTTTTTCTACTTTTACTACATGAACAATAAGAAATAAGAGCTTTACAGAGACATAAATTTCTTATATTACTTATATATATTGTAGAAATAAGGTTAGGTCAAGTGTGGTGTTCATATAGAAATAGTAAAGTCGAGCTAGTCAACTGCAAGTGTAAAAGTGCCAAACCTGGGTTTCTCAAACTTTTCCCACCAAATATATAAGGATTTTTATACCTGCATAAATGTATTATTTGTTATTGTATATCAATTTAAGTAGTAATATTGGTAAATAATTTTTTTTTGAAAAAACACAGCTAATGCCTCTTTAATTCATTTACTCCAAAATACACATTTGGACTAGCCTAAGTCATTGATATACAGTTTTGTCTAGTGTTTTTCAGGGGTCGATGAGTCAACTTTACCAATTTCATATAGACAATCTTGTCTGGTTCAAAAGTTTCCACAACAAACTAGTTGACAAATCAATTTTTGAACTATCATTAAAAGGTATTGTGAAATTTGATAATTTACAAAGTTTACAAATCCTATATTGCATATTCCCCAGTGATCACAATGATAGGTATTTCTGTAGATCATACTATACAAAAATTCTCATGGCTGACAAATTATCAAATAGCTCACCTCTAAATTACAAGAAGCAGGTGAAATTGTTGCAATGATGGAAGTTTTAGTTCGGCCACCAAGAGAATCCTGCAGCAGCCTTGTCAGTTTACTTTCTCTGTGAAAAAAACAATAATAATACAAATTGCAACACCACAAATACCATGTCATATTAAAAATTCATGAAATCTATATCTTACTTTGGTTTAATTTTAAAAGATGGATGTAGTTTATTGTTACAGAGAGGAACAAAACACAGAACACAGGAAAATCTGTGGTATCCGTTGTACTTATAAAATCTAGTATCACAGGATTAGATATCAAGAACACCACTTTAGATCCCCCTGCTTGGTAACATATTTTGCTTTTAGTTCACGACCACATCTCACCTTCCATTAAGGGCATTTACTTAATGCTTTTTATTTACTCTCCGTGTAGTGAAATTTTGCAGCATATAAAAATACCCTGGAGAAGCTATACCAAATATGGAACTGTACAAAGAAAGATGTATGAAAAAGATATAACCAGAGCTGACTGACATAATGTAAAATTATCATGAAAATCTTCAGAAACTTTAATGTTGTGTCAATGACGATTATGAATAATGAACCAATGTGTTAATTAGACATTGTGATGTCACAGCAGGTGGGTAAAAAATGTTTGGGTTTATTCTGGCATTATGCTGTTGTTTAAGATTTGAAGATTTACCTGTATGGGACATGTGGAGCATGTTCTACTAAAGATGTGATTACACGACCTAAAGTTAGCAAGCTCTGGTTAATGTTTCCTGCTTCTCTGGCTCTTTTATCTACAGCTCCTGATCTTCCAATATTCTCACTTCCAGCCAAGTCAACCTACAAGTCAAGTCAAAACAATCAATGTGTTTTACAATATGAGGCAATTCTTACAATTTCCCTAGTGGACCAAAGATTTAAACATGTAAAAGATGTAAAAAAATATTTTTTCCAAAATTGAATGTCGTTATTTGGTTATCATTAACGTACCTGCGAATGATAATCTACCAATCATTTATTTATAACATGGGCAAGCGTAAGAGAAAGTGAATCTATATCCACATTTTTGTAAATAGAGAATACAATGCTGACATGATTATTTAATTCTCTCTATGTGTATGGAATTTACTTTTAGCTGCAATTATTAAGCATGGAAGATAGAGGGCACAAGTAAATGACTTGTTTAACTTCAGTCATATAGAACATACAAAGTTCACACACCAGATACAGTAAAACTTCACTTACCAAGTGCAGTAAAACTTTACTTACTAAGTACAGTAAAACTTCACTTACCAAATAGAGTAAAACTTCACACACCAGATACAGTAAAACTTCACTTACCAAGTACAGTAAAACTTTACTTACTAAGTACAGTATAACTTCACTTACCAAGTACAGTAAAACTTCCCTTACTAAGTACAGTAAAACTTTACTGACCAAGTACAGTAAAACTTCCCTTACTAAGTACAGTAAAACTTTACTGACCAAGTACAGTAAAACTTCCCTTACTAAGTACAGTAAAACTTTACTTACCAAGTACAGTTTTCCCGTTTTCAGAAGTTCTTCCCCATCAACTGTATTTTCTTTTATGTGGATTGTGACAGAGAACACAGTATGAGAACGACTAAAAATAGAAAGATATTAAAACACTGATTCAATACAAAGAAATATGACTTCAGTTATAAAGAAGTGTCAGTTCAAGGTGTTCTTTCACAAAATTCTGTATTTTTATCACAATATATAGAGTAAAAAGTAAGACATAAAAAAAACAAAACAAAACAAAAAAACACAAAGAACCTGTCACTTAAATGGACTGTGAATCTGATGTCTCACATGTACCAGAATCTTATATCATACCTATGAATCAGGGAACCATTTTATCAAAAAGACCAAAGTCGTTGTTCTAAGTTAATTGGCCTTATCATGTCTTTTACACTGAAAGTTTATAGTAAAGATTTTAGGGCTCTTTGTTAGTTTTGGGTGGTCACTATTTTTTAGGCGGTTTGATGGGGAGGACCCCGCTAGGGTGTCTTTTAAAAAATCCTTGGAACCCTATATTTTGGGAGTGGTTAGAAGGGATCCGTGAGTTTCATGAAACTTCATGAAGATTATCCTGAAGTACTATTGAAAGCATCATGAGATATGATGAAATGTTTTTTTTGTTTTACACCACAATATGATGACCATCGGCTTTTAATGGTGAAGAGAACATGGTTACAATGTATCCAGGAAGAAACCATGGATCATTTCACAAATAACCTGGCAAATTTTCAGGATCAGGACTTTTTCTGATCTTTTTGGGGGGACATGGCCCATGGTGCTGGAATTGGGAATTTTGCACACTTTAGGAAATTTTCTCTTATTTTTTCTACTTTCTTGTTTCATTTATTTTTACATTTTTTAAACTTTTTCATCTGTGTCACTGAAAACAAAATAACAGAAATCGTTGTAACCCATTTACAGGTTACGCTAAAAGGAATGACCATAACCTGCAGGTTATGATAGCAATAATGAAGACCTAAAATGAAATTCATTGAAAATGAAAAGGAGGTTCCGAGATTTATATTTCTCGCAACCTCCAAGTAATCTGAACGATCCCTCCCGCATTATTTTGTGGTCTGTGAAAATACAAATATATAGGCCTACCAGTCAATATATTAACATCTTTATTTCTACCCTGTGCAGTTGGCTTCTTATTTACCTGGATGTTGCATTCATTAAAGTCGCTGCTGTCTGACGTCTGTTTGAGCCTCTTTCCAATATTTCAAAGACTTCATCTTTACTACGAACCACCACTTCCTCCAAACCATGAATAATAACTGAGCCCTAAAGTCAAATTGAAAGTTTAACGTGAAAACAATATCAATTACATTGTACATTTTTTAAAAATGACTGAGCAGTTTCTAGTTAGAATTTACAGCAATTTAGTGACTTTTACACTTGAAAATAGTTTATTTTCACCAAAATTTAAGTGGATTCTTTAACTTTTTGACACTTTTTCAATAAAGACACGTCCTCACAAATTTGGACATGAAAAAATCAATTTTATCATGCTTATCAATTATTTCCTATTCCAATTTATAATAATTAAACATGTACCTTGTAATTTTGGGGAAATTATCATAGCATGGCTCACCCTCCATGTTTAAATAGACTGGTGACCCCTGTATAGAGAAGATTCCTTTTCTCAAAGTGAGTCATATAGGAATGTACAATAAATACATGATTCATATAAATATACAGTGGAATCTCGTTATGTCGAAATCGAATGAGTCGAAATTCTGGTTTTATCGAAGTTGAGCAAATGGTCCTTTTTTTGATTGATAGATAAAAAAACGTCAATTAAATTTCGGTTATCTCGAATTCCAGATATCTGGAATGACTTTCGAGACAATGAACTTCCACTGTACATGAATTATTGTCCTATCTGTTATCATTTCACAGAAAAATTCTGCTACCTTTTTTGTGCTGTCCTCGTAAATCTTCAGTCTCAAAGCATCCTCAGTAGAACCAAGAAGATCAAAGAGTTCTTCATTGTACAATTCAAGGAAGGACACACGGATAGAAAATTCCACATCCTACAATATCAATTAATTTCTATACATGTGTAATAAACTGGAAATGTCATTTTCAAATTAACTGTTTAATCTAGATGTATGTCAACATTCAAAACAATGCCTAATTACAGAGTGAGAATATTATGAGAATTGACAGCGTTAACAACTAATCAACATAGTATAACTTGTTTATGAATATTGATTTTATACAAATACATTGTACTTTTGATTTTGATTGGTCAACAATATATATTCAATGGGAATTTCCATTTTATGGTCATTCTATAAGCAGATGTTCTGGCTGAGAAAAATGATTTTGACAACATGCTGGGGCGTCAATAGTTGCTGGCATTGACATCAACATGCACAGGTATCAAAAGATGCCTGCATCAACAGTTTGCAGCTGTACCCACAGTCACCTGCATGAGGGAAAAGGTTAACAGAGATCCCATTTTCCCTTAAGTACCAGTAATGATCTGGGGGATTTCCTTTTTTCATTTTTGGACTCTGAAAACATACGATAATTGACCCATAATAGAACTCAGGTATGCACTTTGTAAAAATGGCTAAATAATGACATCAAAGGTGCCAGTGATGGTTAAGATATCCATGCTAACACAAACTAGTGGACATCAACTCTATTAGAATTTCAAACCTGTGTTTTAAGCTGTTCAAATATGTGAAACATTGCTCTTGGTATGATTCCAGCTAATGGGTCCTCTTCCCATGACACATTGTCTTCACTTCTGTCACCTTCCATGGTGAATGTTTTACCTGTACCAGTCTGTCCATAACTTAAAATAACAAAAAGAAATCAATTTCATGCCACTCATTCTAGACTTATTATTTATTTTCCATTTCAAGTCTCTATTCTTACCAGAATAAGAAAGCTCAGTGACTTTTCATTCCAGACATCATTCTCCTTTCTTATAGCATTTGATGAATTCTGTTTTCTACTTTACTTTTATTCATTTTTAACACTAAATTGCATATCATATATGATGTGTAAAAACTTCAAACCCGTAAGTAAAAATTAATCAAATATAATAGTAGAATGATTTTTCTTGTGCTAGCTCTAGACTACATTGCAAATTGAAGAGATCATAAACACTTTGTTATTATACATGTATAATACAATTCTGATGGTGTAGTCATAGAAGATTTGAATTGAAAGCAGAAGGGTGACTATATTGGAATAATATTTAAAGTTCTAAGCCATAAAATTTGGCTTTAGTTTCAACATATATTTGCACATGCATGGTAAAGGTCCTCCAATTGTTTGAACATCAGGTCACATACATACATGTATATTATTGTAAATGTAATATGATAATTATTTCATGTCAGAAAAACTGTTTTAGTGTTTCAATCAGGATCAAAGTAGGTAATTTTGTGTTGAGAGATAATTTTTGTGTCAAAAATGTTTAGAGTTGGTCTTGATTACAGCTCATATTCACATTGCTTTAAACTTCTGTATACATTGTACATACAATATGTCATAATGTAAACAAGTAAGCCTTTACACTTACAGCAATATGAACTGTCAGTGATAGACAATAAACACTAAACCACCTAAATACAATTCAAAATATCTCCAAACACAAAATTACCTACATCTATTGTGATTTAAACAATGACCGAGTGTGTTATGGGCTGAATGTGCGACACCAAGAGTTTCCAAGATTTCTCTGAACCCACATGCTCACAATGTGTGTTCACACTTAAGTGATAACGGGAATCTTAATTTGACTAATTTGGCACAGAAACGACACAGACAAATATCGAGCATCAAGCTTAATAGAAACAAAAAGTAATTGGATTCAAGTAAGACCATTGGATTGCAATGTGTGGAAAATTGTTTTTTTTTAACAGTAGAGATGTGTTGAATATCAACTCGAAAAATAAATACAATTATCAGACCTTAACTGTAATTATGTAGCATGTTCAAATATATTCTTTCTATACTGAGAAATTTGACAAATTATCTTACATGGAATGATAGATGCACATTTCTCTCAATGTGCTTCCTTGACAATAAAAAATCTTCGTAAAGCTTTTTCCGAAAATTAATAACTTAATTAGCAATGGCCAGAATGATGGTCAATTCAGATGAATAGATACAATGGGCTGCCTTGATGAGTTTATTGAATTATACATATCCATTTGTTCTCTTGACCACCAGATGATCAGTTTAGGATGATAAAATATTGCGTAAAATCTTAATGTAAAATTTTGCACCAACAACAGCTCATACTGCTTTAGGTACTTACGCAAAAATTGTGCAGTTATATCCAGAGAGAACTTCGTCAATGATAGGTGTGACAACTTTACGATAAACATCAATCTGCTTGGAGGCTGGAGAAAATACATGATCAAAGTAAAAGTTCTTGGTGTTAGGGTTGACACCAAGCCTTTCTTTTATTGTAACTTCTCTTTTCTCATAGTTTGCATCTACTACTGAGTAGGATCCCTGTTTTTTCTCTATTGAATTGATTGGTCTGAAAAAAAAACATCATCTGATGAAAACTAACAAACTGTAAATTCTAATGAAACATTCCCTTTTCTAATGGGGTGAATATCAGTTGCCTTTGGCAGTTTGGGCAAAAAATATGACAAATATTGCAATTCTTATAAGAATATAAGTTATATTTAACTGATAGTTCATACCTAATACTGATTTGTATTGCTAATGAAATACATACAGTGTGTATAAATTAACCCTTTCAACCCTGGATATCTGCTCTTTTCTATTGCTTAAGACCAGTCTATTATGCCTTTATGGGCTGTAGTGTAGAGTTGAGAGGGTTAAAGAGGCATTAGCTTTGGTCACCAAAAGAAAATTATTTCGAATTTTTCTACAGTTTGTACTTGATGTACAATAGCAAATAAGCGCTATACACAAGCACAAAATATCATATATTACTAATTGTCTTGTGAAAATAACGTCAGTTCCAGCGTAATATGTATATATACACATTTTCCCTATATTTCGGTTCACATTCCGGGTTTTGTACTCGCCCTTCAAAAACAATGCTTGTAGAATTATTTTTCATATGTACAACATTGTATCGCTATACGCACCTGCATCTTACAGAAACCTGTATGTTTTGATTCTTCTCTTTCTCTGTTTTCCCCTTCATATTGGCAAGTGTGAAATATCAATGACAATGCCAATGGTGATGTTTATGCGGAAACAAACATTCACTATTTCAAAAATGGCCGGTCATTTCAATATTAACCAATGAAAATGTTTACACAATATCACTCTTTCTCTGATTGGACAAGCATTTATAAAATTTAAAACTGAAAACGGTTTGCACTCCCGGAAAAAAAGAAAACTTCGAAGTCTAGTCCGATACAACCTTTCAAGATTTAAGTTAATAGTTTGTATGCTTATTAAAATTGTATTGGTAAACGTTTCTATATTACACAATTAAAATGTATTATAAGATACTGACAATAAATTTATTATGCACGTGGGTAGATTATTTTGATCACCCACACACCACGTACGCGTAATGCGTGTAAAAATGATAAATAATTTTGTAAAAATAAAAACCGAAAAACAGTACAGATTAACTAAGATTTTAATGTTATTCCCTCTCCTTATTTTCATTTTTTAGTAATCGATAATACTTTGAAATCAATGTTTGTACATTTTATTTTTCATATTATCAATACGTCTGGAATCCATAAAAATGCTTCCCACAGCTTTTGAAAATCAAAAATTTTCTGGACTCCCTCATTACGCTCATGCAGTTGTGTTATACTTTAAAATCAACGTTTGTTTTTTTATTTTTTGAATGATAAATCTGTCTGGAATCCATAAAAAATGCAATATTTGGCCAGGTTGAAAACGAGTCGCAATGTAAAACTGGGCTTTTAATATAAAATTTCTGGGAAGCAAACCTTGGACACGTGGAAAACGGTGATTTTGTGTCTGGAAGCTAGAAAATACCCCTTAGGACTTCCTAATTAATATTTCAACGAAATATTTTTAACGATTAAGAGGTCATAATTCGAATGTCTGGAGGATACGAGGCCGAAATTCTGTACCGATTTTTAGTAACTGATCCATCATCCAACATTCTTTTGATAAAGATAACCAAATCGGTGTGATTTCTAGGCGTATTTCGGGAATGTGTCTATGGGCTTTATTATCCGAAAGATGCATCAAAACCAACCTTTAACCTCCTCAAATTTTAAATCCTCAGAAATTTTTTAAACATTAATTAATTTTTACCACAAGTTAAGGTCAGATTATTTATTTTCTTGTTAATCGAGGACAGATTATCTATTTTCAAGGACAGAATATTTATTTCCAAAATCTGCCACCCCCCCACCCCTCAGAATCAAATGGTCGTCCCCTAATTCCTGATAATTCAAAACTATAATCATAATTAGACAATTCAAAACCATGTTTACCTCGCAATAAAACTGCTCGTGTGATCTTTTGGGAAATATTACTCAATTATGACTTGGGCATGGCCATTATTTTAAACAGCAGATGAATTGAAAATGAAAAAAAAATCTATGTCCTCCACCATAGGAAGCTTTGTGCGACTTTTGTTGGAATTGGTCCAGCAATTCTAGACAAAAAGACGATCACCTGAATTAAATATCATACCCAGTTTTGGAGCCCCTAAACCCTTTTCGTTGACAAACATTGATCTCTCCACACGGGAATAGTCCATGCAATGTTTGGTTAAAATAGAACAATCGATTCTTCTTAACTAAAAAATGTCTTAAAAGTTCACAAGAAATTGATATTTTCTAATGTTCCTTTGACCCGATGATCATTAGATAATTCCCAACAACTTTCTAATTACATTGAAATATAAAAAGTCGAATAAAATTTGAGTTAATTGCACCTTATGCAATTTTACAAACCTGCTATAAGTTCATTTCTGAACATATTTCAGTTGCATTTTCAATCATTGTAGATATTGACTTAACAATCACTCGTAGCTTGTTTGTTGTCGTTTAACGTCCCACTCGAGAAAATTTCACTCATATGAGGACGTCTCCAAATGCCGGTGAAGGGCTTCAAATTTTGGCCTTTGCTCGGCATTTTTTATAGGAATTACTGCGACTTTATATACTTCCATGACCTCGAAATGTTATCGCTACGCTCATAAGCTAACAACTTTCTATTTCTTTTTATCAAAAAATTCAACCTGTTTTCAGTTATAACCAATTTGTATAATACTACACCATATGTCATTTAATACACTTGGTAAAGGCTCGTTTCTGAACAGTTTTCAATCATTGTTGATATTGACTTAACAATCATGCACAGCACATTTAAATTTGATCAATGGTTGATGAGAAGATTTTAAAAATGTACCAAGTAGATGTCTTTTTGCCCTATCTGGTGTAGGCACTCTGGGCACATATTGGGTCAAGTACAGTAATAAGATACAAGCAGAGCTTGAGTACATGTTATTTACTGAATAAATTAGTGCCAAACATGGAATGGAGAAATAATGAATAAAGGAAATAGAATTTGGCATTTAATATATTTATTGCTGGTATGACATGATGACAAAACCTGAAGTTACAGTTACAACAAAATAAAGAGACAGCAAGTTTCTACTTACACATACAATTTCAAATGTTGAACAGAGTAATAGGTATGAAATTAACAAGAATGGATTAACATCTGGTGCATTTAAATGTTTAACAACTCTTTCATCAGTGCTATTCCGAACATTTTTCATGGTGATTTATTTAACAATATACTAACTTGGCAATGAGACATTGTACAATACAAGTTCATCAAGATTAGAATAAAATGTTTGTTTTCTAGTTTCAAATACATTTGTACATATACTTAATATTTATACCTGCATTTTATCAACTCCTCTCGCCACAATTGAACTCATCCATTTTAAAAGTGGTAAAGTTCACAGTAAAAATTTAGAAGTATCATTTAGAATCCAAACTTTACAATTATTTTACAGGCAATATCAACTTTTTCACTCCAAAATATTGACAGTAGACCATACTATCTTTTGATTTGGGCGAGTCTAAATGTGAACACAGGGGTTGATTACTTAAAGGCAATTTAATCCTACACATATGGTGGTTCTTTAGTGTTTGATAAGCCTTCAAATACAAGAGTACATTAAAATTACTGTAAAGAAACAGCAACAACTGTAGGGGACCTTTTCATACATCAAACTTGTGACAACTTTGTCCTGTTCTGGACAATATCTTCTAGAGCAAATATATGTAACAAAAACAAAACCACTTAAGCTTGCATCTTTCCAGAGCACAAAATCATACATTTCCTTTGCTTTTAGCAACATACATACAAAAATATATGCATTTGCCACAGATAATTCATTCTTTCCTAAAAAAATAATATAACTACTCAGTCATTTAAATCATTTCCCATGACATCTGGCAAAACTAACAACTGTTGAGTAGCCATAACTAACCACATTTTAATGAAACACAAACTGTGCGATTGCCAGCAATCGCACTTTCACTCCATCTGTAACAACCTCTCCTGTCAGCAATTGATTCCCCATCACTTTCAAAACAAATGAAATAAATCAAGTCCCAAGTTTGTGCCTATATTTCTGGTCCACTTTTAAAAGGCTAAACATAGTCACCATCGTTATCAGACAAAAAGAGGCCTAAAGAGCATAACATGGTAATAGCACTTAGATTTGCTTTGATAAAAAGTCTCACCCCTAAAACATCTCATAGAGGCACATATCGTTTTATACTATGTAAACAAGCACTTGAAGAAATTAGTATACTTCTAGATAATACTAGAATAAAATGTTAGTTGTCTATATAAATCAACACTTTTTATAAGTATTTTCAAAGATTACACAAACTTGTCCAAGCTTCATACCTTTGTAATCAAATTAACAGTCTCATAGAGAAACTCTTGTCATCATTATTTTGATTGCAACAATAAAGTTCAGGAATCCAATCTGCTTCATATCATGTTATAACTTGTATAAGTCAGTATATTATCAGAATAAGTCAAGATTTACAAAATATCTATAAACAACTTAAGTTATATGCATTTAACAGTACTTATGTTGTCATGCATGATCAATTTCACAAGTAACACATTTACACTTTGTCATCTTCAAATAATACATTTCATGACAGGTTATCCCATTCAAATCTAAGAAAATATTTCTGCAAAATTTGCAGAATATCCCATCTTAAAAACTCACCATTTCTTCTTTTACTTGTGGCAATTCCACAAATGAGTAGAACCATAGCATATGTGGCAAGAAATTCCAAAATTCAAGTGACAGATCTATGGACTAGAACAAAAGATCTAATACACTGGCCTCACACAGAACAGTTCGTAGAAAATGTTTCCATCATCAGCACTGTAACCCAACAAGCAACAATGGGCAAACTTTAAAGAAGTCGAACAACTTCCTTTTATTTTTCCTACCTGGTTAACTGCATTTCTACATGTGGGTCTTTTTGCATTTATCTGCAATACCCTTCACATAATGATAAAAAAAAATATTGAATAATGTTACAATCTGGGTTGTTTGTTCAGTGTTTTACATCACACTGGACAATTTTCCAATTATTAATCCAACCCAGTGAGTATTAATATAGTAGAGAAACTGATTGTCATGAACCCAGTAAACATTCCTCAAGAAAACTGACAAAACATTCCATACTAAATCAGTTGACCATGTGCGAGGCTCAAATCTTCATTGACCAAGATAAAAAGCCAGGAGTTTAAGGCAGAAAGGATCTGGAATATTCAACTTTTCACATTAACACACACAAACAATAAGATCACAAAAACTGAAAATTGTGCTTTACCCTTCCATGTGGATGCTATCATATCACTTGCTCTAAATGGAAGTGGTTTTCAAGACAACTTTTTGAATCCTTCCATTACTTTTTGATAGAAGTGGTAAGCTTAATCTTAACAAACCTGAGTCATAAGCATGGTTTACGATTGCTGAAAATTTAGACACGTTAGTGAAAGTGTCCAAAATATTAAAAAAAAAGAAATGAAAAGACAAATTTGAAAAATTCTCCAATAGGAAACTTCAAACTACATATCTATTTAGGAATGTTTTGGACTAGATTCTTTGAAAGTAAACAGATATTAATTAACACATTTAACGAGGGTTCATCGAATTAAGGCTATGCAAGATAATTTTATCCTATCGCAGATATAAAGAAAATCAGCTAATACTTACATAAACGATAGCAGTATATTTATTTCGACAAAAATGGGTCCATAGATCTGGTCAAGGAAAATATTGCACCACACAAATAAAAGAAATAAATGGATGTGTGAATGATTGAGAGCAAGAGAGAGAAAGCACAAGAGGATGTATGATCAGAATATGGAATGCTGTTTATGATGACTAGTCCTCATCACATATATCTAAATGGCAACTATAACAAATTAACAATCATCAACATGATAGAAATCATCAATATCACACGGCTACCCCCCCCCCCCCCCGATTCTCTACTGCCTTAGGCAAGTATTTCATTTCTGCTGATGCAAAGAACAAATTAGAAGATAAACACAAATCTTCATAATTAAAAAAAAAAAAAAAAAAAAAAAATTCCCATGGAAAGAAAAAAAAACAAAACACTATGCAGTGATTAGTTTTGTCCTTGCAACATATGTGATCAACATTGATTTCATCAATGACTACAGATAGTCAATTGTAGATAAGGCACGTCCTTACACCAAACACAAAACTTTTGTTCATGTACGCTAATTCTGTTCAGGACTTCATTAAACACCAGCACATCAACATAACTTCCATCTTTGAAAATCTGGACTTTCAAAGATACTCTATCTGTTATCCACTTTACTCATAATAATAAAGCTCAACGGCCAAAACTTTCACCCATGTAAAATCATTGCTATGGTGGTGACATAAAAACATTTGAACAATTCTGGCAAATCTTACAATTGCACCTTTATCCTAGTCATGTATAAGTATACCATGGTAAAGTGGCACATCCAGGTAGAGTCAATAATCAAATCAATACGGTCTACTTTCCAAAAATAGGTTGTACAGGTAAAACATATTACCTTGCACTGACTCCAAACATTACTGAAACTCTCTAATATTTTTGTGATGACAAGTGGCTTGTCACCACTGTTATGATTTGATCTGAACTCCTCCTGTTTGTAAACATGTTTCCATTTTAACTTGGTAGACCTGTACATATAAGCAATATGAGCTTTTTTTGGCACAAATTTTACATAATTTTTTCGTTTCATTAATATAAGAGATCACGGTTAAAAAAAAATGCAACATAACATTGTTACTTTAATTTTGAATCCGCCATCACTCTGACCTCCACAAATTACAATTTATTTTAATTTCACATGAAAAATACACTTCAATGTCCCTTTGAACCACATAATTCTTATATAAACTTAACTTTAATAAATGCCTGGTTAATATTCTTCAAGTGTTTAACATTTAGGTCACTTGCGTACTACAAGTCACAAATACTTTAATGCAATGCAGCAGCTCAAGAACAAATAACTGTGTTTGCAAGTCTAAATCACGAAAAATGTAGCTCAATTCATGTTGAGAAAAGTTTTAATTGTATCAAAAAGGTTTAGAGTTGATATGGCAATTTCCCCCCAAATGCAGTCAAAAACAGCTCACATTACTCGTTTTCATTATTCAAGAAACTCGTATTCATGATCTCAAATTACCACTACATCTTTAACAGCCTCTCCTCAGATTTGTTTCGGATAAAAAAAAAAAACAAAAACAAAAAACAAGAACTATTTTTCCTATTGCATTAGCAAAAATAGTACATAATACCATTAATAAGTTTATATGAATATGACAGTGACAGTTTTATATCTGATACTGGCAAAGAACATATCTGGAAAGTTTCACCAGCACACTTAGAAAGAAATTGCTGCAAGAAAATTATTATAAAAAATAAATATTAGCACTATCAATAGGTATATATATCATTTCAACAAACCTTTGCATTCTTTTAGAAAGAAATAAAGTATAATTTGATGAGAATTATTATGCTTGATTGAAAAATTCAGTGACATTAAATAAAAAAATACCTCAAGAAATTTGTTTAAATGCACCAATGTCAAATAATAGTTACCTCACTTTCATACATTTATTCTAAATACCCCATTTTAAACTCGCACGTCACTTGCAGTACAGATGTAAAATGCACCAATGTTTATTATAAAGATCATGCACCACAATGCTATGGAAATACCAGCAACGATTCACTAGGCCTGATAATACTCCAGTCCTTCCTTCTTTGTATGATGGACACTAATCCATGCTGAAGTTTAAGTATGACCGACCACATTTAATTATTTAAACCTAAACATGTTACATAAACTAATCTTTACTTTGGAAGATGTATAAATTATTTGTTGCAGCTACGGCTAAAATGTTTTCAAGAGGATGCCAAGCTGTATGAAGGATTTTCTTATTGAAGTCTAGACAATCTACACTGATTTCTTCTTTCTTTCTTTTTCCTCCTGTACAAACTTTCCTAGGTTTCAGAACTGTTCTTGGTTTCATATTTTCTCTACATGCTTCTAAAGTTGTGTCCCGTTTTGTTTCTCTGTCAAACATGCGGTAAAAATTGTTGTATGATCCAGTCATAATGTGCCTAAAAGAAACAAAATCATAAAATTAGACAAGATTAATAGAATCTATCCCTACCTTGTTGGTATGAAAAAGGAATCTCAATCTGAGCGTAAGATTCTTGAATGACAAACCTGAGGCTTGGCAAGGGTTCATAATTCAAGATTCTTATAACAAGGAATGAGATTCTTTTGTCAGACCCTCAAGGTAGGGGTTGGTTATTTTTCTCCTAATAGCTTTTACTGTTTTGAAAGATTTTATACTTGCAACAATTATCAAAAGATTTTCAAAAGAATTAAACCTAACCTTCAAACTTCTCATGTGAAATTCTTTTGCAGATTGAACAAGAGGCCCAATGGCTACGTGAGAAAAATTTCCTGTCAAATTTGCTTAAAATTAGTCCACAGGTTCTTGAGAAGAAGTCCAAAATGTCAAAATTTGACAAAAACTTATATTTTCTGTTTACTTCTGTGTCTGTAACACTGATCTTTGACCACATGACCATAAAATTTTGTCAAAATGATCCCTGATTACTTTCTCGTATATCTTTGTATATAAAGTTTTCAGTTATTAAGCCATTTGTATACAACTGTACCTTATGTTATTAATGTGCCCCCTAGTGGACATTTTATCAACAGATTTCATTTTCATTCACAAACTTTGTAGATATTCACTTAAAAATCATGCATACAAAATTTGAAAGTCCTCTGATCATTGGTTCATGAGAAGACGATTTTTAAAGATGAACCAAATGAGTCTTAGCCTCGTTTATTTGCAAACTTTATGCGGCTTCACATGGGGATGCTAAATGCCACGTGGGGTTAAAAATAGCCCACTGGTTCCTAAGAAGATGGTAAAAAAAATGACTCAAATTTGACAAAAAATTTATATTTTCTGTGTATTTGGTAGATGCAGGTGACCCTGACCTTTTGTCAAGTGACCTTTAAATAGTTCCTAACTTTCTCATATATCTTTGAATACAAAAAGTCAATCAGTTTTGATATGCATTTTGTATACAACTGAAACTTGTTATTCAAGTGCCCCCCTAGTGGACTGTTTATCGACAGATTTCATTTGGTAACTATTCTCTTAACTAATAATCCCCTGAAAATCAATGGACTAGCCTATAATTCATTGACTTAGACCAGCCCAAATGTGTCTTTAGGGTGAATGGGTTAACAATCATGCATACCAAATTTGAATGTCACCCGATCATTGGTTCATGAGAAGATTTTTAAAGATGTAACCAAGTTTTGGTCCTAAAGACCCAAATTTCAAATATTGTTTTAAACAGTGCTCCAGCCAAATGGTTTTAGCAAAATGTCCTACTCTGCTCCATCTTTGCCAATCCTGCCATGTTTCCATCCTGTCCTGTTCATTCGTTATACACCAAACAGAAAGATCATAGCAAGACTGAGTATTCTTCAATGCCTTGCTCATTTTCATCAAAAGAATCAATGCATTAGGACTAAAGAATATATAAACATGAAATCACCCTATTTGGATGCAAACTATGTGCCCCCTTTTCCTGAGAAAACCTTGTCCCTCTACAATTTCTAGCTGGAATATTGTCGAAGATAATATTTAAGTAGCAACATTTTTCAGAGGTTGTATTGGTACTCACCTATCATCACCGCTCCATGAACACTCAAACTTATCAAAAATACAATCATTCTCATACAGTGAACATAATTTGCTTCTTAAGTATTCATGTACTTGATAGGTCTCTATTGGTTTTGTTTCCATTAAAAGGTCCCAAACTTTGACTGATAAATAGTCCCTTGTCACCATGTAACGTCCATTATGACTAAATTTCACATCAGATATAGAGGAAATAATCTCAGAGAAGAAACTTCTATTTGTAGGGTCCTCTGGTTCTTCAAACACTTGAAAAAAAAAAAAGAAAAAAAGAATTAACATAGACTTGTGTTAGCAAAGCATTATTATATGTCTAAAAAAAAAACAACTTTCCAATGTATAAAAAAAATACTGCATAGATTGACATTTCCTTGGGTATTTACAATGGCCTTATGCAGTGACTTGATCTTTTTAATAAAGAATTTGAAATTTAGTTTGAATTATATAAATTAAAAAAAAAATTCTACTGACTGACCTACTTCTCAAACTACTGATCAGTTCACATAATACAAAACATTTTTTACTGATGACCTAATAAAAGAAAAATAAAACAAATGTATGCAGGTAACGGGGCTGATCACTCACAATTACCTGAAGTATCAGCACGAGAGCCTACAAGTTACTGTTCCTGTTGCTATCATTATACTGCAACACAAGTCACAATATACAAATGTCTACACAGGATGTTGTACATATAAACATCAGTATACATTGCAAGAAACACAATAGGTTAGTATAAATCACATATATGGACTATGATCTTATTAAACCTGCCAATTATCTGGACCCTTCTGCAAGAAAATTCATGGTTTAATTTTAAAACATGATTAGAGATGCTAGTTAGTGGCTTACTGGTAAAATTCCTGAAATTACTACCTCAGCCAATAAAGGCTGGAGGTCACCTGGGCCCCTTTTGAAATTCTGAGAGTAAATAGGCTCTGATATTGATTCTAGCACACTTTCTGGTGTTTTTGACTACAATAAAGGACTTAAAGTCGCTCAAGTTAGATTTTCAAATTTCAGTCACCACGTGCTATGTAAGCAGTGTCCAAATGTGCTATGTCCAAATTCCACTTACATGCTCACCATGGCCGATGAAAGTTTGGTCAGGTGAGATGATTTCACCAGAAACTAGTCTGACTGGACGAGTCATAATTACGGAGAACACATCGATTGTCATCAATCATCTTTCAACTTGTGCACGAAAACTATACAGACAAATTAAGGCCCATAATCTTTAATTCCATGGTTAAAAAGATATATAAACTTTAGTGATTAAACACAAAATCTTCTCAAATTAAATGGCCTATATCAACCACATCAGTTCCAAATATTTATGGTACCTCTACACAAAAATAATGTAATAATTTTCCTCTTATATTTTGGTTGCAAGATTTAATTTGTCTTTATCACAGATGTAAAGGGACATGTTTCTCATTTTAATACCATTTTTTTTTTTTTTTTAATTTATTTATTAAACTGACAGTTTTGTTACTTTCAGTCGGTGTTCCAGGCAATTCCAATATGGGACTTGCCTAATGGCTACTGATTCTTTATCTGTCACATGATTTTGTGAAAGGTTGCGACCTTGGTGACGTAATAGCACACGCTGGATATGAATCCCCTTGAAAACTATAGGTATATTGTTTGGATGTAAACAATGGTTCGTGACATACAAAGTTATATATAAATATAAGGGGTAAAATACTGTAAAACATCAATCACACTGGCTACTCTCTTGATCAAGAATGATTTATCATTATTAGGATAAAATGACGTGATTGTTAACAAGGGACTTAACACTTTATTACTACATTTTTAATTAAGTTATTTTTTTTTGAACAAAATACATTCAAATATAAATAAAAATATGTGTATTTAACTCAACCCCTGAAAAATAATAGACTCTTCTGTAAATCAATGATTTAGCTCAGTCCAAATGTGTCTTAAGGGGTAAATAGGTTCAAAATAACTATATGTAGTTGAATATTAGAACAAATGATGTTAGACAGCCTTTTTCCATTTTAATCAATAAAACTGAACTAAATTATTTGTTATTTGCTAACAAATAGGTAACAAACATTATTCAAAGTTTACACCCCCACCCCCCACCCCCCCCCCCCAAAAAAAAAACCTGCCTAGCACATCTCTAAATTCAAATAGGAATCCTGAATTGACATGCACAGTATCTTATGTTTCTGTTTATTCAGATTTTAATTATCTTTGGTAATTTACGTTTTGAAAACTATTTTCATGTATTGTACACTATTCATAGTTACTCCAGAGATTGTTTTGCATGTTTTACAAGATTAAGGTTGTGGATAAACAGACGAAAAATTGTTGATAAAATTAAATAAATGGGCATAACTTGTTTAATAAATTGATTTGGTAACCTAGAGTCACTGCAGTTAAATTTTTGGAAAATATGTCAAATCAGGAACTTATAATGAAATGCTGCCCTTGACCCTTAAGGGGACTTACCATTGGTAGGGGACACACCAGTACTCACCTGGTTGTGTCAAAGTTCCAGAAGTCAAATATTAATGTGACTGACAAGCCGCAAAATATTTTCATTTTCAATAAGATTCTTTTTTCCCCCTGAAAATTCATTATATTTTGTTTCTAATTAGTTTTAGAACCATTTCTTGAAAACATTGATTCTTTAGAAAATCAAACTCATAAATTCAGCTTCATGGCAGTGTCTGCAACAATAAAATACTGTTGAATCATGGGAAGAAACCCAACTCAGTGCAAGTGTGTCCACGGTAGGGCACCTTACATTGGTGGAACTATCTAGTATCCACTGGTCTGTTCCTGTCAATGGTTAGAGCCCAACTCAGAGCAGGTACCAGTGTGCTGCTGTAGGACACCTTACCATTAGTGGCACTAACTGGTACTCACTGGTTTGCCCAAGCCAATGGTAAGAGCCTTTGGTTAAGAGAGCTTTCTGAACAAATGTATGCAGGTAACGGGGCTGATCACTCACAATTACCTGAAGTATCAGCACGAGAGCCTACAAGTTACTGTTCCTGTTGCTATCATTATACTGCAACACAAGTCACAATATACAAATGTCTACACAGGATGTTGTACATAAAAATTTCAGTATAAAATATAAGAAATGTTAAAGTTACTATATATTACATCAGTATACAAAATGGCACATGATAAACCTGTCAACAAGCTACAATATACTGACATTATGGATTTCTAAAAGAGAATATCTGCCAATTCATGACCATGCCAAAATTGTTTCATATCCACTCTTGCTTGTAAGTTTTACTGTGCTAAAAATAAATGTTCACACAATATTGTAAGTGTTCAATTACTCTTATTAACACTAGATCTTACATTTGGCATGTTTGTCACACAGGGCTTGCTTCCTCATATCACAGAGTCGTATTGTTCCTTTACTACTACTGTACACAAACAAGTTACAATCATGAGGGTGGAATTCTGCTGCAGTGATAACTTCAGTCAGTTCTTCCATATTAGCTGGTTTTATATCAACAATATCTAAAAATATGATTAAGGAAAAAAGATACTTCCAAAATCACTGAATAATATCTACAAAGACATATGTTAGGTAAACTATTTGCATGACCCTTATATACAAACATTCATTCTTTTCTTTTATCATTGTTTACTTCATTGTCAAATAATCTGATTGGGATCAGTATACCAATCTGACTTTTATAAACAAATTACTAGTGAGACTTGTTTTTACTAAACTTTTGTCAAAATATGCATCATGTCAATCCCTATAAATTGTCCAGGGATTTTCCTAAATCCAAATTCTGGGTTCAACATATAATAAATTTGGAAAATATGTGATGTTTTAACAGAAATACTTTTGAGACATTTAATTCAATATACTTAATTCTTTAGTTTAAAACTCAAAATTGGGAATTTTTGGATTGGGAATGGGTCCTGTAACCGGGCCCCAAAATGGCCTAGGAATATCCCTGCTGTCAAATGAAGATACAACAAGTTTATACTTTTTACATTGGAAACTGCCATAACATAGTATTTTCTGTAAACAATTTTCAGGTAAATGACAGTTCTACACCCCCAGAAATTCCACATAAATATTCGAAGTGAATTGACAATTATAGATGTAAAATTTAAGAGTTCTACACCAACACTAGGGGTTGATTATACCTAAATATGTACTTTACTTAATCACCTACCCGACATTCATCATACTACAACCTCAGTGCAACCCACCAATAAGGTGACTATACAATCAATTGATAATCACTATTCCAGAAAAAAAGTGTCTCCAGGGGGCAGAATACCATTGATGTGCTGATAGGGAAAATTTGTATTGGAAAAGTGTTTGGATGGATATGAATAAAGAAAAAAATGCATTGGGGGTGGGGGTTAATACAGATTTTGAAATCAGCAATCGACCATGCACTGCCCCTCATCAGTGATTCATGCCTTGTTGTGTTTTTATCAGTCACCAGTCACATATTTGTATAATTTTGTTTCTTTGAGTGAAAATGACAAAACACGCTGTATTTTATCCCTATTATTACATTATTTTACAGTTATATTTTTATATATAATAATTGTTTTATTGATTAAACACTGGCATCTAAAAAATTATACAGTGATAAACACATGTTTTGGTGAACTTAGTTCATTAACTCATTGACCCCTAAAGACACATTTGGGCTGGCCTAAATCATTGATTAACAGAAGACTCCATTATTTTTATGGGGATGATGAGTTAAAATAGATATTCGCTTTGTACAGATTTGATTCATAAAAATGGTGTCCTCCTGGATAGAGGTGGCCTGGAACAGTTTACAGATAAATTCTTTGGTTTGTTGCAATATAAATTTGATGTTCAGGAAAAATATAAAGTCTACTGTGCCAGTGTATGCTGCAATTGTTGTTTGGTTTTACTCTTTTGATCGTCTATGTGTTGGTAGTTTTTTAAGTGAATGTGAAACCAAAATTAGAAAATGGCATTGGAACAACTAAAGGTAATAAGGATATCTTGTGATATATGCATTATCTTGATCTTGACCACTGTATTGCAATAAAAGGCTAAAACTAAATAGGATTTAATCTTATTCATTATAATATATAGAAAAACGACTTCATTTTAATCTAAATTTGTTGGTGGGAGTTTTACCCAAAATGTAAAGTGGTGGTGGTAGTTTTTAATGAAAAATTCATTGGTGGTAATCCTAAATTTCATGGGCGCTCTGCCCCAAGGAGACAATTTTTTCTGGAATAGCTTTTAGGTAATCAAGAAAAAGGATACTGAAACTCTGATCGGTCACTTCAAGATGCCACAAATTAATTCTTAAATCATCTGCAGATAGATATGTCTCTTGGTCACTATTGACGGAAATGGAATTGATGTGGTAAGTATGAGCATTAGCAAAAATTCTACGAGGGCTAGCCTCCACCATCAACTCCATGGGTTTGAAGATAGGTACCCTCAGAGTTGTCAGTGTTGATGAATCTCTCAGTAATCCAGTTTCATCTTTCAAATTGTATCCCTCAGGTCTTTTGTCACGTTCTGTAACTTTCCACAATTTGATTGTTTTATCTGAAAAAGATGCACTCTATTAGAGAAAAACAAAAAAACAAAAACAAAAACAAAGTTTTGAATAAGTATAAATTTAGAATAAAAATTAAATTGTAAATGTTCAATTTCATTTGCAAACTTTGTAGATATTGGTTTAACAATAATGTAATACGGACATACACATAAATGCAGCTGGAGAATATTAGTTACCTATATTGTCATACAGTTTCATATCACATGCCAGAGTTCCCGAATTTCCCAAATGAAGGCAAGATAAATGTGGGAACAGCAGCATGTGATATGAAACTGAATCACCCGTATGACAACGTGGATAATGAATTTGTTATCTTTCTGAACATTCAACAGAAATTATAAAAAGCAAGCTTTCACCATATCACTGAAATATGTTTCATCGACTGACTAATGAAAACAAGAAGATTCTATTCAGAAGGGCGACATTGGGTTTTATAATTTGAAATTTTCTTGCTTGCAAGTGTCCTTTTCAAAAAGCCTGTGATTTTCATTTCTTATGACCATTTGGGAAAAGAACAACATCTGAACCTTTCTTATCAACTAAAGGTATTGCCCAGAACGTACATTTTGAGACTGATTAAAAATAATATCTTCGTTCTAATCAGCAGAACATTTTTTTACCATTGTAAAATTGTAACCTGAAAGACTCTTTTGAACTGTGAACAAATACTGGGAAAATAATTACTTAATCCAAAAACATGGAAAAAAAAACAAACTGGCATTTGACTGTGCACAACAGTCAACCCATTAAAAATTACTCAAATTTCTGCCGATGATCGAGGGATGAAGAAGAAATGTGTGTTGGATTACTAAATACAGTCAAACTTGTATATAAAGACCGCTCAGGGGAAATTACAAAAACGGTCTTTATAGACAGGTGGTCTTTATATAAAGGGTCACATGAGATATAAAATCCTTTGTATCGGAGATGACTTTTTATTATTTCCAACTACATATTTCTTTCATGGTTAGATATTTCATTTAGTAATTAAATGTATATTGTATTTATTTACTAAAGGTATTTTCCTAACTCCAGGGTCTGGAAAATTGGAAAATATTCATTTTTTTAAAATATTCCAAATTGGGAATTTTTGCATCTTTTGGGAAAACACAAGCCATTTTTGCATTGGGAAGGGTCCTGTAACCATACCAAAAATAGTCATAATTTGAATTAATTTATGATGTAATTGAATTATACATGTACATCGAGGATACGGCACATTATTAAAACTAAAACAAATATCTAAAATGTGCTCAAAGTCGGTGGTCTGTGTTGTTAAGTCACACGAGTCAGAAGTGTAAGAATGTACAGAAGGTGTAGATAGTTGAATTTTATTTAATTATAATTTTATTAGACGTAATCCAATGCCACGAGAGCTGGCGATTTTACTCTTTGGATTGAAATGTTGACTTGCTAATCAAGTGATGTTCGATTAGTTACAGCATTCCAGAATACGAGAAAACAAATCATCAATCATTCAGCGATGATATTTAAATGCTCCTGTTTGTAAAAACACCTTGTCACAAAATGTGTCCTTTCTGAATTTTTTTCTTTTTTTTGTCTTAGTCTTTCGCCAATTAAGTAATCATCACAAATTGATGATCGAAAACAAAACATCAATCAGTCAGCGATGATTGTTAGTTCCTGGTTGTAAAAACACCCGATCATAAAGCACGTCTGAGTGCCTAATTACTACCCGGGACGTTAATTGACACCTCCAGGTGTGTTGTGACTGTCAAAGCATCGTGTATTACGCCATGTTGTTGATTAAGTATCGAATTGTCCTGCGAGAATTATCTAAGAGTTATCTCCCTTCCAAGAGTAGTAAGTGTATAAGCTGTCACGCAAGTAGGACAAACACCCGCGGACAAAATACAGCGGTCGCATAAGGCAGGTGGTCGCTGGGGCAAATTTATAGTAATTCTCAAGGGGCAGTCCAAATACGGTCGTTATGGACAGGAAGTCGTTATATGAGGGGTGGGGGGGTCGCTATGGCAAGTTTGACTGTATATATCTAATTAAAATCTAAGGTCATAATAAGTTAGAAGTAGAATTAATTTGCTGTAACATGAAACATTTTGTATTGATAATTTATTCTGTATCAATATGCCATGCCGACTGCTGAAATCATGCATATACCATGAGGAGGACATCAAAGCACATTGTTGACTGGCTTTGGATCAGCCTGAATTAAACTTATAATGATCTTCATTTATATTAACTATCAGTTGTGGTAAAAAAAATTGGTCATCTCATTAAAAGCTTTGTTTATTAAGTGGCAAACAGGTGAGATTAAATCACCCGAAATTGACTGCGCGCATTTAGTTTTCACATTTTCATAGGTCGATCCTGTTACACATCTCCCTGCCAAACTTCAGAGTAACTCTTCATAAATCAACGCTTAAAAATGATCGGAAGTTAAAATCAGATCATAGAGGAATTTAGGGGTCAAATGAACAGACCTCCTTTTGTTTTTAAGCTTATTCTTAACATTTCAAATCAACAGTTGGGCAGTGAGTAAAATTAGCACTCACCTAGTTGCATTTGTAACAATTTTTATGACTGGGCGATCGAAATTTGCAACACTGATTGACCAGATGAGGAGTATGACATGATCCGGAGATGTCCTTAGTCCATTTTTCTATTATCTTTGTGTCTAGTCCGCATCAATTTTGTCATGTAAATCTGGGTTTGTGTGATGTTTAAATGCCTTACGTGTCACAATGTTATGTTCAGGCTTATTTCTATACAATTAATACATGTGTACATGTTGACAAGGTGGTCAACTTTTGAGACAGTTTCGTGATTTCTATGAATCAATATCAACTGATTTCAGCACTTGTTTCTTTTATAACATTATTTTATGTAATTGCTTGCAAATCATTTCAATAACGACACACTGGTCGTGAGGGCCGTGTGCAATTGGCTGATAGGCCTACCGTGTACGATTTAGATAGCAACAGATGATCGTTGTTTACAACAAATTTTCGTTTGAATTCTGATATTTTATCAGTGGAATATACCACAGAAAGTTTGAGTGTGACTGTTAATATTCGTTCATGACAACTTTAAGTAGCCATTCTATTTGATATTTTACCAATTGCTGAATCAGCTGGGAAATGCCGTGAACTGTGAAGGGGTGACGGTTTCGTAAGTAGACCTATTTCAGTATATAGGCTAGCCCACTAGCAAATCCTTCTAATCAACTGAAACAAGACAAATGCAGAATATGTTGTGAAATAACAAACTGTTATTGTTCTGTTTAAAAGATAATTATTGACACGTTTGTTTGTTATTGTTGTTTAACGTCCCACTCGAGAATATTTCACTCATATGGAGACGTCACCAAATGCCGGTGAAGGGCTTCAAATTTTGGCCTATGCTCGGCACTTAAGGCCATTGAGCAGTAGGGTTCTTTAACGTGCCAACACCTACTGTGACACGGGACCTCCAGCTTTTACTGTCTCATCCGAAAGACAGGAAACCAACCTGTCGCCGATGGGACTCGAACTCACGATCCAGAGTCGAGCGTGCTACCGACTGAGTCAGGCCGGCTCGACACGTTCGTTATGGAAAATCTGTGCAGGCCTATAAAGTATAATATATCCATGTCAATTCAGACTTCAGTCTTTACCAGCTGATCATATAGAGTATCTCGTCAATTTATTGAGAATCCTATGAACACTACTTATGCTCGGCATTAACATTACAGGTTGTGAAAGACAAGATGGGCCTGGTGATTAGCCTAGCAATTAATAGGATTAGAGTTGAACCGAGAGTTGATTTCACGTGATGCCAGTGACGAATTGTTTCTGACAGGAATAGCCTATATGGTGACAGAAAAGCAAGCTGTTTATCAGAGATACAGGACAAAATTGCACTAGACCTGATTCCCTTTTCAATTTACTTACAAACAACGTAACTACGAAGCAAATTTTCATTTCTGTGGCCTGTGTTTCTTTTCATATCATGACCTAGATCTATCGCAATAGGCCTATGATATGGGCATGTACAGTTTGCTACAGATGCAGGCCTAGTCTTGTGTTTTCTATTCTTTCAGTGATTTTTGTTTGTTATGTGGTAATTAATGTCTTTATATAAAAATATGGAATGAATGTGTGTTATTTTATACTTTATTGATTCATTCATATGTTCAGAGAATACTTGTCCAACAAATCACTGCCGTAACATGGTCATGGAAAGGGTTTCTTAAATACTCAGGTATTCCTACGCCAGCTAGCGATTAACACTTAGATCACTGATTTCAATGATATAACAATAAAGTCATTCTGTATAACTGTAATGAAGGAAATTACAGTCGGTATGTAAATATTATGCAATTAAATAACTCATAGCATGATGATTATTGTATAACCATTATTTCTTAATATACTAACCATTAGTGGACAGGAGAAAATTTGCAGCATTTGTCCTTTTCAGCCATCTGATTTTGTTTATTTTTTCCTCTATTTCTAAACTTTTGAGATAGTCAAATTCTGGTTCATGGCTCTGGAATGTGCTGTAAACATTATATTCCCCACGACTTGGCACAGCAAGTTTGCCCTGCAATAACAAAATTAAGAAATTAACATTAATTAGAAATCTCTTTTAATGTAAGTTAAAAATGGTCATAATAATATCATATCTAAAAATTCTATTGGCTTCACATGGTTTCCAGTTGTCAAATGTCTTAACCTCAAATTATATTTAGCCACTCTCAGAACTTAATATTCACAGCAATTTTCCTACCCCTAATTTTCGATCCAGGTGTCTTAAAAATTGAGTTTTAAATAAAACAGGAACAAATTATTTAGGGCATTTTTTTAAAACATACTTTATTTTTTACTTTGAAATTCCATATTAGGAATTTTTGTTTAAGATGTTTTCAAGGTAATTGGTATGCTTTGTATATATATCTAATATAATTTGCTGTTGGTAATATGAAACTAAGTTAGTAGAAAAAAATGTCTTGTTAAAATGTTTTACAAACATCAAATAGCAAATGACCATAAATTTACTTGCATTTGCAAATAAATTACTTGCAACTACCGGCCCTGCACTGTGACACTGGTAAAAAGCAACTTACCAAAATCTGGTTAAAACTGAGGGAAGAAACTCCAGTAATTTGACTGAAATGATTTTAAAAATATTGCAAACACACAAAAGTGAAAACAATATGTCACTTTGTTATATCTTATCTTCTATCTTGGGGACAGAAAAATAGATGAAAGAAAATAATAATAAAGATATTTACTGCCTTGTCGCGCTGAAATATCACAACACGTCCTCCTTTATCACCTGTGGCCAGCAAATCACCATTGCTATTAAACTCAACACAAGAGATGATGTCAGCTGAAAAAGATAAGTGAGAAATAAAACCCATCAGCATGCCAGCTGAAAAAGATGAGCTAGAAATAAAAATATACAAACAAACATGTAAATGAAGGGTATTTTCACAAACATCAATCTGAGTAAATTGAAGTACGGACCAGCATAGCACCTACTAGTGTGATTGTTCTCTCAAGTTAAACCGAGAGGGATATTGGTACATTAATACTTTTCATGCATTTTATAATTGGATATGTTTGTAATACAATATACTGTTAACTTGGAATCAAACAGGTGTAGGAGCACAGGTACGCATCACCAATTACTCAGCTTCTCAGTGATGGTCGACATTATCTGAATGTTAGTAAAGACAAGCAAAGAATAATTGATTTACTAAATTTGAAAATAATTTTTAAAAGTGCACTTGATTTTGTACTACAAAGCCCAACTGGCTGAGCATTTACGAATTGACTCTTAAAATTTCATCATGACCTAAGTTTAAGTTTGAAACCAAAATATTTTCACCGACATTTAGTTCCTTGGACATGTTTCACCCTTGAAATGAAATAAATAATTATTGCATTATGACTGGGTCTATGAAAATATATGCCATGGGAGAACAGAAAAACAATCTCATTTCAAAAGCATGCCCATTATTTTCATTTGGGGATTTCCATGCCCTCTCTCTGTCTATGCCGTCATCCATGTAAAATGGCTGGTGCTGATACAGATATATTTTGTGGATCTAGTAAATCATTAGATCTAAATATAAATTGGATTTCAAAAGTTGCTTCTATCTGGTACTTTCATGTCTCACATCAGACACATAATTGTGTATACCAATTACTATTAAGGTTCCGTTAGTCAAATTTCGATAAAAGATTCACCAAGTAATTATTCCTTAAATATGAGAAAACCAACCTTAGATATGGCTTTAAAGATGATAATGCTTAAATTTTAGGGGCTTCAGTGTTATATTGTGATTCAGTACAGAATTTTGCAAATTTTGGTGTATAAAACATATTATAATATTGTATAATAAGTTCAAATTTTGGTTTTGAAAAATTGGCCAAATTTTACTTTAGTGGAACCTTAAATAGATCTACTGACCAATTCATTATTACATTCATTATGCTGTTATAACTGTAACACAACAGTGAACTCAATACTTGTACTAATTTGTCAAACAATTCATACTCAAATATGAGTCTGACCATAAATATCTACAAGTGTGTTTGTGTATGTACAGGGCTTGTCACTTCCTTTTTCTGTCATCAGTCAGATGGACTGATGGAAAACAAAATATATCAGTTCAGTGAAAATTGTCAATCCACAAAAAGTTCAAAACCAAAAGCCAATAGTGTCAAACTGTTACACATTTTGGGTTTTCGGCCATGTGTGTGAGAATGTACGATCGCCGCTTTTCCAAAAATTTTACTAAAATTAACTGGTTTTTCTCTTGAATCACTTGATATTTTTAGAACAATGCAAGGAGACAGTAGGAAGATTGACATGATTAAATTTGCGCTAATACACATTACCCTTTGTAAACAGAAAACAATATTTTGACAGAGATTTGGAAGTTATTATTACAAGTCCATCAGACGAGAATATAATTAGTCTTATCAGTCCCTAATAAAATCAATGCATCATGGACTTGCAATAGTTGGAGCCTCGATGCAACACTTTTCCAAAACATGCCAAACTTCAAAGACTGCTGCCCTAATATTCTTATCAGTTTTAGGTAAGCTTGGTGTCGGGTAATTACTGCACTTGCTTAAAATTTTGGCATTGACACTAGGTATTTTCAGCACTGATGGTAAGTAAAAATATTTCAGATTGACCTATTAAAAATATGTGACTTAACTAGGGCCGTCATTGATGAGAAATTAAATATTGATATATCGATAAGTAAAAAGTATTGACATATCGATAAATCAAATAATATGGCCCTTCCATGATTAATGCATTCAATATATATACTTATTGTAATATTTAGGTGCTCTACTGTGTATTTTACTATCTGATGATTAAAAAAAATAATTGCAAGGAAAACATTGTTTATTTGAACAAATTGAACAGTTAGAATAAAATATAACATAGTTTGAGAATATGAAGTAAAACAAATGGAAAATTTTGGAAATTGTAAAAGAAAGTACATACTGTGAAATGCATTATGAAATGTATCGATATTTAAAAAATGTGTGGATTATTGTGTTTGTCGATATCGAGTCTATCAATGACAGCCCTACACCTAACAGTCAAGTTTCGAGTCATTAAACAGACACGAACTACTTTCATGCACACACCAAAAGTTGATATTGTTGGATGCCAAAATTACTAGAATTCATATAGATGATATCCTACCATGGGAATTTTGTGTACTGTATATAGACAACTGTCATTGCCATTATTTCATGACAAAGCTGTCAAAGGACTTTTTATTTTGGTGTATATGAAGTTTGTTGGAATATCATTTCAGTCCTCCAAATTTCTTGATCTCCTTTTTTGTCCTAAGGGGAATTCATGAACAATTTCAAACTGTCTGAAATTCAACGAGATCATGATGGCCACTCTGAACCACACAAGGGTAGCTTGGATTGTGGCAACTGCTTTGAGTAGTCATCCTGCAGGTTAAATCACCAATAGACCCTTTCACGATATTTGCGTTCCTACTAATTTCACATGTGCACAAACACTTCCGAGTGGTATAAAAAAAATTCATGCTTAAAACAATTCCACCCATGACAATTAGTACCCAATTAAAGACAATGTTCCTGATGTAAGATTTAAATTTCATTGGGTATGATTTGAATACGAAACTTCTTGTTACCACTCAGAAGTGATAATCAGCTACAACATTTTAAATACTGAAATGCTGTCAAAAACTCTTGCCACAACTTTAATACGGTAGTTAAGACCCGACTAAGTTCACATTTTCTGCTCATTTCAAATACTGAACTTTTTCACATAAAAGCTCATAAATAGCATGCGAAAAATGTGGGTCTATGTTGACTTTGAAACGCTAACCAAACTCTGCAATTCAGCTATTGATAGTTTTGGTCTTGCATTTGGGCGCTTTATTTTTCAATACGCGGAGATACTCGAGCATTTTTTAGCACAATATGGACCTGGGGGAAAGATATACTAAGACTGTCATGTACAAACCGGTTCTTTAGCGTGTAAGATACCGGTACATCATTTGAATGTTGGCTAGGACATATTAGGCCTAATAAATATTGGCGAAAATGTTTAGTAGGAAGTAACAGTCGCTGCAGGGTTTTGTTTTGGCGAGGATAAACTATTCTGAATTTACCTTCTGTAACATCATCCGTTTCTATTGCACCTTTGACTTGAGAAAAGCACCACTGAATCTCCCCGCCATTGCCTGCAAGACAAACAGTTCATTAGCATCAACTTCTAATCAAAATACTTCGAAGCGTAATGCATAATTTGACCCCATTGAACTTTTTCTATGATTCTTACCCGCCATCTTTTATGAAAAATAGCCACTGATGAGCAGACATACACTTCATTAATTGTGCAAATGAGATATAACAATCGTATTGTGCCAATATTAGCTAATTGATGGCATCCGATTTAGAGTCATCCGAATGGGCTACGTTCAATATGGCGCACTATGGCCGAGAGATCATGGTGGTGACGTCATCTGAATGGCATTTTGGGAAAACCATAATTGAACTAAAGTGTTTATCAACATTCTTGTCTTTTCAATGCTTTCTTTCACAATTACTCGCATTTTCACGTAAAGCAGAGCAATTACAAAAAATTAATGAAATTATTTTGCGTGAAATCTAATGATAATAAAAACACCAAGGCCCGGATATTAAATATTGTAAACAGTTTCGTGTGTCCTGTTCGAAATGTCTCACTTTCAGTTTTCCTTCATCCAAGGACAAGGCTTAACATGATTTCACAATACGACTCTGTACAAGAAAAAATGTAATAGAACAGGATCCAAAATCAACAAATTTACTCAACTTTTACTAAATTGTTTAGTATTTACGCTTGTTTGTTAGGCCTATATGTGGATGCCACTGCGTGTGTAAAATTTTTATTTTGCAATGCCCTGAGGGTCAAATTCATTGAACGTGACGTAGAACACTATTTAAACAACAAAATTCAAATTGGCTGTGTTGGCGCCTCCTTGGTTAAATGGATTTATGTTTAAAATATCACAAACTATTGTATACCAAGAAATTTTCGCCCTTGTGCAACAGAATACATATTCACTCAATCTTAAATTCGCTTTATATCACCATAGTCTCATGCATGACATGAATGGCCACAATTCAATTATTTAGCTTGGAAATTTTGCTTTCATCTTAAATTTGTCCCTCGTGTAAGGGCCAAAATGGCAAAATCCAAACGGAAACGAAAATTTCCAGGTATACAGTACTTGCTGGGTGTCCTTGGCCTTTTCCTGCCTTTCATATAAACGATTTTTCCCCACATAGGCTGAATCTAGGACTTTCATTTGCTGAATATTTTATATTTGGTCTGCCAGACTTTTAAGCAGTTGACATTTTGGTAACTGTACTTGATATTTACTTACATCCATCACCAGGGCCCGAAGTCACCAAATTTTCTCAGTACTCAAGCTCAACTATCTTTTCATGATTTTAAGGTAAAAACACGCAAAAATTAATTTTGTAACTGGACATATTTGTATATTGACAGCATACAATTATAAATAATGATAAAAATTATTGTTAATTTGAAGAAAACTTCAGAAATATTAAAAAATATTTACGTACTCAAATTTTGAGTACCGTACTCAACGTATTTATTCATTTTTTTTTACATTACATCAGCGTCGGAAGCAAATTGAAAGAGGGGGGGGGGGGGGGCTAAACCAACTTAAAACACGTACACACGCCAGAAAGTCTGGGGCTAAGCCCCAATTTTTAAACACTTATGTCTATCGTTGCAAAAAAGTGGGGGGGGGGGCTAAGCCCCCTAGTCCCCCGGTTCCGACGCCTATGCATTAAATCATAAGAGTGACGCAAACATTTATATGCACTCAAGCCCAAAAATTTACAAGCGATTATACAGTCAAAATAACGAAACAAGAGGCTCTCAAGAGCCTGTATCGCTCACCTGGTTATTTGCTTGAGAAGATCAGACGAACCGAGCAATTTTTGTAAAGGACCTTCCATACATAAATCCTGTAAAGTTTGGTTGAATTTGCTTCAGTGGTTTCAGAGGAGAAAATGAAAATGTGATTTTCCCATAGGGTCCAATGATAAACTAAGCCCAGCCCTGGCGGCCATGGTTTTGACAGATCGGAACGAAATGAGCAATCTTTGTAAAGGACCTTCAATGCATCATTCTTCTAAAGTTTGGTTATATTTGCTTCAGCGTTTTCAGAGGAGAAGATGAACATGTAATTTTCCCACAGGATCCAATGTTCTTCTTCCAAGTCAGGAACCGGATTCATGAATGAATGAATAAGGTTCTGCGAAAACTTTGCAGTGTGTGCAGCACAGCAGTCTTCTTTTGGCTATATAATGTTAAACTAAGCCCCGTTCTAGTGGCCATGATTTTTGACGGATCAGAACAAAATGAGCAGTCTTTGTAAAGGACCTTGCATACATCATTCCTGTAAAGTTTGGTTAAATTTGTGTAAAAGAGACAAATACTGCCTCTGCTTGGATTCGAACCTAGGACCCCTGGTTTACAAGTCTGGTGCTCTACCGATCGAGCTAAAGGGGAAACCCCACTAATTCAAGCTAGTAGGAACACCATATAACTAACCCTGCCAGATTATCCCCCTCCATTGAAAGAGTCGTCCCGACTCTCCTTAGAGGTAGCTATCACCTGTGGGGCAATTTAAGGATAATCACTTTCAATTAACCAGGAAGAACCTAGGTCCCAACGTGGGCGCCAGAGACAAATACTGCCTCTGCTTGGATTCGAACCTAGGACCCCTGGTTTACAAGTCTGGTGCTCTACCGATCCAGCTAAAGGGGAAACCCCACTAGTTCAAGCTAGTAGGAACACCATATAACTAACCCTGCCACATTTGTGTCAGTGGTTTCAGAGGAGAAGATGATTTTCCTATAGGATCCAATGTTAAACTAAGCCTCGCCATAGCGGCCATGTTTGTTGACGCAAAGTGATTCCAAAAGCCAGGTGAGCTAAAAATGGCGGTCAAGGAACAATTTTCAACAACGGTTTTGAAGTCGCAACATCAATATCTATTTGGAAACCAAATTTCATTGAAATCAAACAATTTTGAATTTTCCCGCTTTTTTTCTCGGCCATTTTGAAAATGGCGGTCAACAAAAAAATTTCAACACCGGTTTTGAAGTCGCCATATCATGGCAAACATTTTATCAATTTACATTCGACCTCTATCTTTCATAGTTTTGGAGTTAGAAGACGAAAAACATAAAAATTGAAAAAATTCTGTGAAAAAAAGGGCAATAACTCCTACACAGGTTTTTGAATTGTCTTCAAATTTTCAGGGTGGGTAGATCTTGATATGCTGAACATTTTTGCAATTTACACTTGACCTCTATCTGCTACATTTTTTAAATAAAAAATTAAAAAATGCCAAAATTTTTAAAACTTTACCAAAAAAGGGCTATAACTCCGAGATGAATTTTCCGATTTTCTTCAAAATTGCATGGCAGGTAGATCTCATCAAGCTGATCACTTTTACCCTATGTCAGATTTTTGATATCTGTAATGGTTTTGGAGTTATTGGCCAAAAACTGCAATTTACCCCCCTATGTTCTATTTTTAGCAACAGCGGCCATGTTGTTTGACCTGCGACATAGAAAATAACAAATTTGAAACTAAATACCCTAGTGACGACTCAGTTCAAGTTTGGTTCAATTTGGCCCAGTGGTTTCAGAGGAGAAGATTTTTGAAAGTGAGTTAACGACGGACGGACGGACGACGGACGCAAAGTGATTGCAAAAGCTCACCCTGGCATAGCCAGGTGAGCTAATAAAAGTTTAGCTTGAGTACCGAGTAAATTTGGTGATTTCGGGCGCAGGATACCTTCGCTAGAATGTTCTAATGTCAAAATTTAAAATCTCACAAAATAAACTAATTATAACAACATATACTGCATATAATGACTATAACAAAATGTTTTAAATACACACATTGAGACCGCTTGCGATTGTCTAGCGGTAAAGTGCTCGACTGGCAAACAGAAGGTCTTGGGTTCGATTCCGCGTCAAATCAAATACATGTACATTAAAAATGACAGTGACTGTTTCTTCGTCAAGCATTCGGCATACGAAGTGAAAATCACGGGTCTCTCTGATGAGACTGATAACTGAGGTCCTTTGTCATGGTAGGCGTGGCACGTAAAATTATCTGAAAACCGGAAGAAACGAGTCGGCACTTGCGCTCTTGGTCCAAAGCAGTATAGTTAAGCACGCACGTGCTCTTGACACTTGCATAATCTCTCCATGAGTCTTCCGCGGTTTCCAGATTAGATGTCGACATCTTCTGGTTACTTTGTCAACATAAATAACAGACAAGTAGATGTCACATCCGAGCACAAACACGATATAAAGTCGAGTTTCCGACTTGCTAGATAACGATCTCGGCGTTCGACATCTTTTCATATTATGTCTACATCATTAAGTCGTAAGTCAGCAACTCGATTGCAGAAATATGCCATAATACTTAATAATACCAAAGTTATACTTTTACAAAAGAGGCATGCTGAATGTTCTGTCAATAAGATTTCATCAGTTCTGCACGAATTTAATATAAATATTATCAACATAAAACAAAAGTTTAATGCTCAAGATGATATCGTTTCAGTCAATTTGACTTAATCAGTTGAGCTTCAATTTGAAAAGTATGTGTATTTTCTAAAGATAAAGTGGTATCATACAAGGCCAGATAATATCTCTAAAAGTATAGCCGAAATCTGTCTAAGAGTAACCACTGTAAAAAATCTTAGCTTTAGAAAATTTTCAAATTTAAATGGTATTAACAGTGCAAAATATTACTTTAGTATAAGATGAACAGCTGGTACCGAAATACCAGGTACTAGGTTTATGTATACTCTCGGGGACTCAAACGGTCCATCAGCTGTGGCAACGACCTAATAGTTATAAATATATAAACATAATACAAAAGTTGTAATGCTCAGGACGATATCGTTTCTGTCAATTAGACTTCATCAGTTGAGCTCCAATTTGAAAAGTATGTGTATTTTCTAATGATAAAGTGGTATCATACAAAGCCAAATAATATCTCTGAAATCCGACTAAGAGCAACCACTGTAATAATGACTATCTTAGCGTCAGAAAATGGTATTAACAGTGCCAAATATTACTTAATCATAAGTTGAACAGCTGGTACCGAAATACCAGGTACTAGGTTTAAGTATACCCTTGGATACTCAAACGGTCGACCAGCAGTGGCAACGACCTAGTGGTTATAAATATTATAAGCAATATACCAAAGTTATAATGCTCAAGATGATATCGTTTCTGTCAATTAGACTTCATCAGTTGAGCTCAAAGTTGAAAAGTATGTTTATTTTCTAAAGATAAAGTGTTATCATACAAGGCCAAATGATATCTCTAAAAGTATGTAAACTGTAAAAAAAAATAACTATCTAAGCTTTAGAAAATTTTCGAATTTAAATAGTGTTAACAGTGCCGAACATTACTTTAGTATAAGATGTAGTAGGTTTATGTATGCCCTCGGTGACTCAAACGGTCCACCATCAGTGGCAACGACCTAATGGTTATAAATATTATAAACATAATACAAAAGTTGTAATGCTCAGGACGATATCGTTTCTGTCAATAAGACTTCATCAGTTGAGCTCCAATTTGAATAGTAAAGATAAGGTGGTATCACACAAGGCCAAATAATACCTCTTGAAAGTATAGCCGAAATCAGTCTAAGAGTAACCACTGTAAAAATGACTATCTTAGCTTAAGAAAATTTTCGAATTTAAATGGTGTTAACAGTGCCAAATATTACATTAGTATAAGATGTACTAAGTTAATGTATGCCCTCGGGGACTCAAACGGTCCACCATCAGTGGCAACGACCTAATGGTTATAAATATTATAAACATAATACCAAAGTTATAATGCTCAAGACGATATCGTTTCTGTCAATTAGCCTTCATCAGTTGAGCTCCAATTTGAATAGTAAAGATAAGGTGGTATCATACAAGGCCAAATAATACCTTTTGAAAGTATAGCCGAAGTCAGTCTAAGAGTAACCACTGTAAAAATGACTATCTTAGCTTAAGAAAATTCTCGAATTTAAATGGTGTTAACAGTGCCAAATATTACATTAGTATACGATGTACTAAGTTAATGTATGCCCTCGGGGACTCAAACGGTCCACCAACAGTGGCAACGACCTAGTGGTTATAAATATTATAAACATACTACCAAAGTTATAATGCTTAAGATGATATCGTTTCTGTCAATTAGACTTCATCACTTGAGCTCAAAGTTGAAAAGTATTCTTATTTTCTAAAGATAAAGTGTTATCATACAAGGCCAAATGATATCTCTAAAAGTATAGCCGAAATCCGTCTAAGAGTGACCACTGTAAAAAAAAATGACTATCTTAGATTTAGAAAATTTTCGAATTTAAATAGTGTTTACAGTGCCAAACATTACTTTAGTATAAGATGTAGTAGGTTTATGTATGCCCTCGGTGACTCAAACGGTCCACCATCAGTGGCAACGACCTAATGGTTATAAATATTATAAACATTCCGTTGTCTTATCCGGTGATACCTATGTGGCCTTATGCATTTTCTTGTGCTTTCAAAGTTCTGTTTGTTGATCCGGTGACACCTAGGTGGCCTTATGCATTCTCTTATGCTGATTCTGATTTCTGGTCAGGTGATACTTATGTGACCTTATGAATTCTTTTGTGCTAATTCTGTTTGCTGATCCGGTGATACCTATGTAGCCTTTTGCATTATCATGTTCTGATCCTGTTTTCTGGTTCGCGGACACTTATGTGGCCCTCTACATTCTCTTGTTCTGGTTCTGATTCTGTTTTCTAGTCCGGGATACCTATGTGGCTTTCTGCATTCTCTTGTGCTGATTCTGTTTTCTGGTCCGGTGATACCTTTGTGGTCCAATGTATTTTCTTGTGCTGATTCTGATTTCTGGTCCGGTGATACCGATGTGACATTCTGCATTTTCTTGTGCTGATTCTGTTTTCTAATCCATTGATACATATGTGGCCTTATTTCTTTGTGCTGATTCTGTTTGCTGATCCGGAGATACCTAAGTAGCCTTCCGCATTATCTTGTTCTGATTCTGTTTTCTGGTTCGATGACACCTTTGTCACCCTCTACATTCTCTTGTTCTGGTTCCGTTTTCTAGTCTGGGACACCTTTTTCATTCTTGTGTGCTGATTTTGATTCTGTGTTCTAGTCCGGGATACCGATTTGGCCTTTTGCAGCCTCTTGTGCTGATTCTGTTTTCTTGTCCGGAGATACCTATGTGGCCTTCTGCAGTTTCTTGTGCTGATTTCTGTTTTCTAGTTTATTGATACCTATGTGCTGATTCTGTTTTCTGGTCGGAGGACACCTATGTGGCCCTCTAAATTCTCTTGTTCTGATTATGTTTCCCTTTTCTTGTCCGGGATACCGATTTGGCCTTGTGCAGTCTATTGTGCTGATTCTGATTTCTAGTCTGTGGATACCTATTTGGCCATATGCATTTTCTTGTGTTGATTCTGTTTGCTGATCCGGTGATACTTATGTGGTCTTATGCATTTTCTTGTGTTGATTCTGTTTGCTAATCCGGTGATACCTATGTGGCCTTCTGTATTCTCTTGTGCTGATTCTGTTTTCTGGTCCGGTGATACCTATGTGGCCATATGCATTCCCTTGTCCTGATTCCGTGTTCTGGTCCGGTGATACCTATGTGGCCTTAAGCATCCGGTGAGACCTAGGTAACCTTATGCATTTTCTTGTGCTAATTCTATTTGCTGATCAGGTGATACCTATGTAGCCTTGTGCATTCTCATGTTCTGATTCTGTTTTCTGGTTCGAGGACACATATGTGGCCCTCTACATTCTCTTGTTCTGGTTCTGATTCTGTTTTCTAGTCCGGGATACCTATGTGGCTTTCTGCATTTTCTTGTGCTGATTCCGTTGTCTTATCCGGTGATACCTATGTGGCCTTATGCATTTTCTTGTGCTGATTCTGTTTGTTGATACCTATGTAGCCTTGTGCATTCTCTTGTGCTGATTCTGTTTTCTGGTCCGGTGATACCTTTGTGTCCAATGTATTTTCTTGTGCTGATTCTGATTTCTGGTCCGGTGATACCGATGTGACATTCTGCATTTTCTTGTGCTGATTCTGTTTTCTAATCCGTTGATACATACGTGTCCTTATTTCCTTGTGCTGATTCTGTTTGCTGATCCGGAGATACCTAAGTAGCCTTCCGCATTATCTTGTTCTGATTCTGTTTTCTGGTTCGATGACACCTTTGTCACCCTCTACATTCTCTTGTTCTGGTTCCGTTTTCTAGTCTGGGACACCTTTTTCATTCTTGTGTGCTGATTTTGATTCTGTGTTCTAGTCCGGGATACCGATTTGGCCTTTTGCAGCCTCTTGTGCTGATTCTGTTTTCTTGTCCGGAGATACTTATGTGGCCTTCTGCAGTTTCTTGTGCTGATTCTGTTTTCTAGTTTATTGATACCTATGTGGCCTTATGCGTTCTCATGTGCTGATTCTGTTTTCTGGTCGGAGGACACCTATGTGGCCCTCTAAATTCTCTTGTTCTGATTATGTTTCCCTTTTCTTGTCCGGGATACCAATTTGGCCTTGTGCAGTCTATTGTGCTGATTCTGTTTTCTAGTCTGTGGATACCTATTTGGCCATATGCATTTTCTTGTGTTGATTCTGTTTGCTGATCCGGTGATACTTATGTGGACTTATGCATTTTCTTGTGTTGATTCTGTTTGCTAATACGGTGATACCTATGTGGCCTTCTGTATTCTCTTGTGCTGATTCTGATTTCTGGTCTGATGATACCTATGCGACCATATGGATGCTCCTGTTCTGGTTTTGATTCCCTTTCAAGTCTGGGAATACCTATGGGACCTTCTGCATTTTCTTGTACCGATTCTGTTGTCTTGTCCGTGGATACCTATGTGGCCATATGCATTCCCTTGTTCTGGTTCCGTTTTCTGGTCCGGTGATACTTATGTGGACTTATGTATTCTCTTGTGCTGATTCTGTTTGAGGAACCAGTGATACCTATGTGGAAATATGCATTCTCTTGTGCTGATTCTGATCCATTGATACCTATGTAGCCTTGTGCATTATCATGTTCTGATTCTTTTTGCTGGTCCGAGGACACCTATGTGGCCCTATACATTTCCCTGTTCTTGTTTTGATTGTCTTTCTTGACCGGGGATACCTATGTGACCTTCTGTATTTTCTTGTGCTGATTCTATTGTCTTGTCCGTGGATACCTATGTGGCATTATGTATTCTCTTGTGCTGATTCTGTTTTCTGGTCCGGTTATACTTATGTGGCCTTATGCATTACCTTGTCCTGAATCCGTTTTCTGGTCTGATGATCTCTATATGGCCTTATGTGTTGATTCTGTTTTCTAGTTCATTTTGATTTTGTTATCTTGTCCGAGATACCGACTTGGCCTTTTGTATACTCTTGTGCTGATCCTGATTCTGATATCAGGTCCGGTGATACCTATGTGGCTTTATGTATTCTCTTGTGCTGATTCTATTTTCTGATCCGGGGATACCTTTGTAGCCTTCTGCAATATCTTGTTCTGATTCAATTTTCTGGTCCGAGGAACCTATGTCGCCGTCTACGTTCTCTTGTTCTGGTTCTAATTCTGTTTTTTAGTCTAGTTGATACCCATGTGGCCTTATGCATTCTCTTGTGCTGATTCTGTTTTCTTGTCCGGTGATACCTTTGTGGCCTTTTGCATTCTCTTGTGCTGATTCTGTTTTCTGGTCCGGTGATTCCTTTGTATTCTTATGTATTATTTTGTGTTGTTTCTGATTCTGATATCAGATCCGGTGATACCTATGTGGCCTTATGTATTCTCTTGTACTGATTCTGTTTTCTGATCTGGGGATACCTAAGTAGGCTTCCGCATTATCTTGTTCTGATTCTGTTTTCTAGTCCTAGGACACCTATGTCACCCTCTACATTCTCTTGTTCTGGTTCTGTTTTCTAGTCTGAGATACCTAATTGTCCTCTTGCATTCTCTTGTGCTCATTTTGATTCTGTTTTCTAGTCCGGGATATCGATCTGGCCTTTTGGAGCCTCTTGTGCTGATTCTGTTTTCTTGTCCGGTGATACGTATGTGGCCTTCTGCATTGTCTTGTTCTGATTCTGTTTTCTAATTCATTGATACCTATGTGGTCTTATGTATTCTCTTGTGCTGATTCTATTTTTTCATCCGGGGATACCTATGTAGCCTTCTGCATTATCTTGTTTTGATTCAATTTTCTGGTCCGGGGACACCTATGTTGCTCTTTACATTCTCTTTTTCTGGTTCTGATTCTGTTTTCTAGTCCGATGATACCTATGTGGCCTTATGCATTTTCTTGTGCTGATTCTGTTTTTTGGTTCGGTGATACCTTTGTGGCATATGCATTCTCTTGTGCTGATTCTGTTTTCTGGTCCGGTGATACCTTTATTTCCTAATGTATTTTCTTGTGCTGTTTCTGATTCTGATATCAGGTCCGGTAATACCTATGTGGTCTTATGTATTCTCTTTTGCTGATTCTATTTTCTGATCCGGGGATACCTATGTAGCCTTCTGCATTATCTTGTTCTGATTGAATTTTCTGGTCCGAGGACACATATACGGCCCTCGAAATCCTCTTGTTCTGGTTCTGATTCTGTTTTCTAGTCCGTTGATACCTATGTGGCCTGATGCATTCTCTTGTGCTGATTCTGTTTTCTTGTCCGGTGATATCTTTGTGGCCTTATGCATTCTCTTGTGCTGATTCTGTTTTCTGGTCCGTTGATACCTTTGTATCCTAAAGTATTCTCTTGTGCTGTTTCTGATTCTGATGTCAGGTCCGGTGATACATGTGTGGCCTTATGTATTCTCTTGTGCAGATTCTGTTTTCTGATCTGGGGATACCTAAGTAGCCTTCTGCATTATCTTGTTCTGATTCTGTTTTCTAGTCTGAGATACCTAATTGTCCTCTTGCATTCTCTTGTGCTGATTTTGATTCTGTTTTCTATTCCGGAATACCGATTTGGCCTTTTGCAGCCTCTTGTGCTGATTCTGTTTTTTGTCCGGTGATAACTATGTGGCCTTCTGCATTTTCTTGCGCTGATTCATCATTCTTGCCAGTGATACCTATGTGGCCATAGGCATTCTCTTGTGTTGATTCTGTTTTCTGTTTAAGGGACACCGGCCCTCTACATTCTCTTGTTCTGGTTCCGATTCTGTTTTCTAGTCCGGTGATACCTATGTGGCCTTATGTATTCTCTTGTGCTGATTCGGTTTTCTGATCTGGCGATACCTAAGTAGTCTTCCACATTCTCTTGTTCTGGTTCTGTTTTCTAGTCCGAGATACCTAAATGTCCTCTTGCATTCTCTTGTGCTGATTTTGATTCTGTTTTCTAGTCCGGTATACCGATTTGGTCTTTTGCAGCCACTGTGCTGATTGTGTTTTTTTTGTCCGGTGATACCTATATAACAAATTTCAGATACCAAATTATAAATCAATAGAATGTCCAGGACATGTGGCCTTCTGCATTTTCTTGCGCTGATTCATCATTCTTGCCAGTGATACCTATGTGGCCCTATGCATTCTCTTGTGTTTATTTTGATTTCCGTTTAAGGGACACCGGCCCTCTACATTCTCTTGTTCTGGTTCTGATTCTGTTTCCTGAACCGGCGATACCTATGTAGCCATCTGCATTCTCATGCTCTGATTCTGTTTTCTGGTCCGAGGACACCGATGTGGCCCTCTAAATTCTCTTGTTCTGATTCTCTTTTCTTGTCCGGGATACCGATTTGACCTTCTGCATTTTCTTGTGCTGATTCTGTTTTCTAGTTCATTGATACCTATGTGGCCTTATGCATTCTATTGTGCTGATTCTCTTTGCTGATCCGGCGATACCTATGTAGCCTTATGCATTCTCATGTTCTGATTCTGTTTTCTTGTCCGGGATACCTATTTGACCTTTTGCAGCCTCTTGTGCTGACTCTGTTTTCTTGTCCAGGGATACCTATATGGCGTTTTGCATTTTCTTGTGCTGATTCTTCATTCTTGCCGGTGATACCTATGTGGCCATATGCATTCTCTTGTGCTGATTCTGTTTTCTGTTTAGGGGACACCGGCCCTCTACATTCTCTTGTTCTGGTTCCGATTCTGTTTTCTAGTCCGTTGATACCTATGTGGCCTTATGCATTCTCTTGTGCTGATTCTTTTTTCTTGTCCGGCCTAATGTATTCTCTTGTGTTGATTCTGATATTAGGTCCGGTGATACCTATGTGGCCTTCTGCATATTATTGTTTTTCATTCTTGCCGGTGATACCTATGTGGCGTTATGCCTTCTCTTGTGCTGATTCTGTTTTCTGTTTTGGGGGACACCGGCCCTCTACATTTTCTAGTTCTGTTTCCGATTCTGTTTTCTAGTCCGGTGATACCCATGTGGCCATATGCATTTTCTTGTCTTGATTCCGTGTTCTGGTCCGGTGATACCTATGTGGCCTTTTGCAGTCTCTTGTGCAGATTCTGTTTCCTAGTCCGTTGATACCTATGTGGCCTTATGCATTCTCTTGTGCTGATTCTGTTTTCTGTTTTGGGGACACCGGCTCACTACATTGTCTTGTTCTGTGTCCGATTCTATTTTCTAGTCCGTTGATACCTATGTGGCCTTATGCATTCTCTTTTGCTGATTCTGTTTTCTTGTCCGGTGATGCCTTTGTGGCCTTATGCATTCTCTTGTGCTGATTCTGTTTTCTGGTCCGATGATACCTTTGTATCCTATAGTATTCTCTTGTGCTGTTTCTGATTCTGATATCAGGTCCGGTGATACATATGTGGCCTTATGTATTCTCTTGTACTGATTCTGTTTTTTTATCTGGGGATACCTAATTAGCCTTCCGCATTATCTTGTTCTGATTCTGTTTTCTAGTCTGAGATACCTAATTTTCCTCTTGCATTCTCTTGTGTTGATTTTGATTGTTGCCGTTGATACCTATGTGGCCTTATGCATTCTCTTGTGCTGATTCTGTTTTTGTTTTGGGGGACACCGGCCCTCTACATTGTCTTTTTCCATGTGGCAATATGCATTTTCTTGTGCAGATTCCGTTTTCTAGTCCGTTGATACCTATGTGGCCTTATGCATTTTCTTATGCTGATTCTGTTTTCTAGTCTGTTGATACCTGTGTGGCATTATGCATTCTCTTGTGCCGATGATACCTATGTGGCCTGATGCTTTCTCTTGTGGCGGTGATACCTATGTGGCCTTTTGTAGTCTCTTGTGCAGATTATGTTTTCTAGTCCATTGATACCTGTGTGGCCTTATGCATTCTCTTGTGCCGGTGATACCTATGTGGCCTGATGCATTCTCTTGTGCTGATTCTGTTTTCTGTTTTTGGGACACCGGTCCTCTACATTGTATTGTTCTGTTTCCGATTCTGTTTTCTATTTTGATTCTTGCCGGTGATACCTATGTGGCCTTATGCATTCTCTTGTGCTGATTCTGTTTTCTGTTTTGGGGGACACCGGCCCTCTACCATGTCTTGTTATTTGTGGCCATATGTATTTTCTTGTCTTGATTATGTGTCCTGGTCCGTTGATACCTATGTGGCCTTATGCATTCTCTTGAGCTGATTCTGTTTGCTGATCCGGGGATACCCACGTGGCCTTCCGCGTTATCTTGTTCTGATTCTCTTTTTAGCTCACCTAGTGAACTTTTGCAATCACTTTGCGTCCGTCGTCCGTCCGTCCGTCGTTAACTCACTTTCAAAAATCTTCTCCTCTGAAACCACTAGGCCAAATTAAACCAAACTTGAACTGAGTCGTCACTAGGGTATTTAGTTTCAAATTTGTTATTTTCTATGTCGCAGGCCAAACAACATGGCCGCTGTTGCTAAAAATAGAACATAGGGGGTAAATTGCAGTTTTTGGCCAATAACTCCAAAACCATTACAGATATCAAAAATCTGACATAGGGTATAAGTGATCAGCTTGATGAGATCTACCTGCCATGCAATTTTGAAGAAAATCGGAAAACTCATCTCGGAGTTATAGCCCTTTTTTTTGTAAAATTTTCAAAATTTTGGCATTTTTAATTTTTTTATTTAAAAAAATGTAGCAGATAGAGGTCAAGTGTAAATTGCAAAAATGTTCAGCATATCAAGATCTACCCACCCTGAAAATTTGAAGACAATCCAAAAACTTGTGTAGGAGTTATTGCCCTTTTTTCACAGAATTTTTTCAATTTTTATGTTTTTCGTCTTCTAACTCCAAAACTATGAAAGATAGAGGTCGAATGTAAATTGATAAAATGTTTACCATGATGTGGCGACTTCAAAACCGGTGTTGAAAATTTTTTGTTGACCGCCATTTTCAAAATGGCCGAGAAAAAAGGCGGGAAAATTCAACATTGTTTGATTTCAATGAAATTTGGTTTCCAAATAGATATTGATGTTGCGACTTCAAAACCGTTGTTGAAAATTGTTCCTTGACCGCCATTTTTTAGCTCACCTGGCTTTTGGAATCACTTTGCGTCAACAAACATGGCCGCTATGGCGAGGCTTAGTTTAACATTGGATCCTATAGGAAAATCATCTTCTCCTCTGAAACCACTGACACAAATTTTAACCAAACTTTACAGGAATGATGTATGCAAGGTCCTTTACAAAGACTGCTCATTTTGTTCTGATCCGTCAAAAATCATGGCCACTAGAACGGGGCTTAGTTTAACATTATATAGCCAAAAGAAGACTGCTGTGCTGCACACACTGCAAAGTTTTCGCAGAACCTTATTCATTCATTCATGAATCCGGTTCCTGACTTGGAAGAAGAACATTGGATCCTGTGGGAAAATTACATGTTCATCTTCTCCTCTGAAAACGCTGAAGCAAATATAACCAAACTTTAGAAGAATGATGTATTGAAGGTCCTTTACAAAGATTGCTCATTTCGTTCCGATCTGTCAAAACCATGGCCGCCAGGGCTGGGCTTAGTTTATCATTGGACCCTATGGGAAAATCACATTTTCATTTTCTCCTCTGAAACCACTGAAGCAAATTCAACCAAACTTTACAGGATTTATGTATGGAAGGTCCTTTACAAAAATTGCTCGGTTTTCGTTGATCTTCTTGTCAAGGAAATAATGCCATTCTTGTGAGCGATACAGGCTCTTGAGAGCCTCTTGTCTGGTTTGCAGACACCTATGTCACTCTCTACATATGTATATACCTATGTAGCCTTATGTATTCTCATGTCTAGTCCGAAGACACCTATGTGGCCCTATAAATTCTCTTGTTTTGATTCTGGTTATCTTTTCTTGTCCGGGATACCGATTTGGCCTTCTGCATTCTCTTTTGCTGATTCTGTTTTCTGTTTAGGGGCACCGGCCCTCTACATTCTCTTGTTCTTTTTCCAATTCTGTTTTCTGGTATGGTGATACCTATATGGCCTTCTGTATTTTATTGTGCTGATTCTTCATTCTTGTCGGTGATACCTATTTGGCCTGATGCATTCTCTTGTGCTGATTCTGTTTTCTGTTTTGGGGGACACCGGCCCTCTACATTGTCTTGTTCTGTGTCCGATTCTATTTTCTAGTCCGTTGATACCTATGTGGCCTTATGCATTCTCTTGTGCTGATTCTGTTTTCTGGTCCGATGATACCTTTGTATCCTATAGTATTCTCTTGTGCTGTTTCTGATTCTGATATCAGGTCCGGTGATACATATGTGGCCTTATGTATTCTTTTGTTTTGATTCTGTTTTTTGATCTGGGGATACCTAAGTAGCCTTCCGCATTATCTTGTTCTGATTCTATTTTCTAGTCTGAGATACCTAATTTTCCTCTTGCATTCTCTTGTGTTGATTTTGATTGTTGCCGTTGATACCTATGTGGCCTTATGCATTCTCTTGTGCTGATTCTGTTTTCTGTTTTGGGGACACCGGCCCTCTACATTGTCTTGTTCCATGTGGCCATATGCCTATTCTTGCCTTGATTCTGTGTTCTGGTCCGGTGATACCTATGTGGCCTTTTGCAGTCTCTTGTGCCGGTGATACCTATGTGGCCTGATGCTTTCTCTTGTGCCGGTGATACCTATGTGGCCTTTTGTAGTCTCTTGTGCAGATTATGTTTTCTAGTCCGTTGATACCTGTGTGGCCTTATGCATTCTCTTGTGCCGGTGATACCTATGTGGCCTGATGCATTCTCTTGTGCTTATTCTGTTTTCTGTTTTGGGGACACCGGTCCTCTACATTGTCTTGTGCTGTTTCCGATTCTGTTTTCTATTTTGATTCTTGCCGGTGATACCTATGTGGCCTTATGCATTCTCTTGTGCTGATTCTGTTTTTGGGGACACCGGCCCTCTACATTGTCTTGTTCCTTGTGGCCATATGCATTTTCTTGTCTTGATTATGTGTCCTGGTCCGTTGATACCTATGTGGCCTTATGCATTCTCTTGTGCTGATTCTGTTTGCTGATCCGGGGATACCCACGTGGCCTTCCGCGTTATCTTGTTCTGATTCTCTTTTCTGGTTTGCAGACACCTATGTCACCCTCTACATATGTATATACCTATGTAGCCTTATGCATTCTCATGTTCTAATTCTGTTTTCTAGTCCGAAGACACCTATGTGGCCCTATAAATTCTCTTGTTTTGATTCTGGTTATCTTTTCTTGTCCGGGATACCGATTTGGCCTTCTGCATTCTCTTTTGCTGATTCTGTTTTCTGTTTAGGGGACACCGGCCCTCTACATTCTCTTGTTCTGGTTCCAATTCTGTTTTCTGGTCCGGTGATACCTATATGGCCTTCTGCATTTTATTGTGCTGATTCTTCATTCTTGTCGGTGATACCTATTTGGCCTGATGCATTCTCTTGTGCAGATTCTGTTTTCTGTTTTGGGGGACACCGGCCCTCTACATTGTCTTGTTCTGTTTCCGATTCTGTTTTCTAGTCCGGTGATACCCATGTGGCCATATGCATTTTCTTGTCTTGATTCTGTGTTCTGGTCCTGTGATACCTATGTGGCCTTTTGTAGTCTCTTGTGCTGATTCTGTTTTCTGGTCCGATGATACCTTTGTATCCTAAAGTATTCCCTTGTGCTGTTTCTGATTCTGATATCAGGTCCTGTGATACATATGTGGCCTTATGTATTCTCTTGTGCTGATTCTGTTTTTTGATCTGGGGATACCTAAGTAGCCTTCCGCATTATCTTGTTCTGATTCTGTTTTCTAGTCTGAGATACCTAATTGTCCTCTTGCATTCTCTTGTGCTGATTTTGATTCTTGTCACTGATACCTATGTGGCCTTATGCATTCTCTTGTGCTGATTCTGTTTTCTGTTTTGGGGACACCGGCCCTCTACATTGTCTTGTTCCATGTGGCCATATGCATTTTCTTGTCTTGATTCTGTGTTCTGGTCCGGTGATACCTATGTGGCCTTTTGTAGTCTCTTGTGCAGATTCCGTTTTCTAGTCCGTTGATACCTATGTGGCCTTATGCATTCTCTTGTGCTGATTCTGTTTGCTGATCCGGGGATACCCACGTGGCCTTCCGCGTTATCTTGTTCTGATTCTGTTTCTGGTTTGCGGACACCTATGTCATCCTCTACATTCTCTTGTTCTGGTTCTGTTTTCTAGTCTGAGATACCTAATTGTCCTCTTGCATTCTCTTGTGCTGATTTTGATTCTGTTTTCTAGTCCGGGATACCGATTTGGTTTCTTGCTGCCTCTTGTGCTGATTCTGTTTCTTGTCCGAGGATACCCATGTGGCCTTCTGCATTTCCTTGTGCTGATTCTGTTTTCTAGTTCATTGATACCTATGTGGCCTTATGCATTCTCTTTTGATGATTCTGTTTGCTTATCCGGGGATACCCATGTGGCCTTCCGCATTATCTTGTTTTGATTCTGTTTTCTGGTCTGCGGACACCTATGTCGCCCTCTACATTGTCTTGTTCTGGTTCTGTTTTCTAGTCTGGGATACCTAATTGTCCTTTTGCATTCTCTTGTGCTGATTTTGATTCTGTTTTCTACTCTGGGATACCGATTTGGTTTCTTGCAGCCTCTTGTGCGGATTCTGTTTCTTGTCCGAGAATACCTATGTGGCTTTCTGCATTTCCTTGTGCTGATTCTGTTTTCTAGTTCATTGATACCTATGTGGCCCTATGCATTCTCTTGTGCTCATTCTGTTTGCTGATCCGTGAATACCTATGTAGCCATCTGCATTCTCATACTCTGATTCTGTTCTCTGGTCCGACGACACCTATGTGGCCCTCTGAATTCTCTTGTTCTGATTCTGGTTATCTTTTCTTGTCCGGGATACCGATTTGGCCTTCTGCATTCTCTTTTGCTGATTCTGTTTTCTAGTTCATTGATACCTATGTGACCATATGCATTCTCTTGTGCTGATTCTCTTTGCTGATCCTGGGATACCTATGTAGCCTTATGCATTACCATGTTCTAATTCTGTTTTCTGGTCCGACGACACCTATGTGGCCCTCTAAATTCTCTTGTTCTGATTCTGGTTATCTTTTCTTGTCCGGGATACCGATTTGGCCTTCTGCATTCTCTTTTGTTGATTCTGTTTTCTAGTCTAGGGATACCTATGTGGCCTTAAGGATTATTTTGTTTTGATTCTGTTTTCTGGTCCGAGGATACCTATGTTGCCCTCTGTATTCCCTTGTGATAATTCTGTTTTCTGGTCCGGTGATACCTTTGTGGCCTTCTACATTCTCTTTTGCTGATTTTTATACTGTTTTCTCGTCCGGTGATATCTATGTGACCTTTGGCATTCTTTTGTATTAATTCTGATTCTGTCTTCTGGTCCGGGAATACCTATGTAGCTATTGTCCGATTCATATAAGATGGCGGGGCGGAGTAGCATTCCGTTTAAAGAGTCAGGCTTCCTTATGATAACTCGATGCCACATAAATAGGACGAATCATTTTGCAACTAATTTTTCTAACTATACTATAACCTGTATAAAAAGATGGTCAGCTCTTCACGGGTACATGCTAACCGGATTATCTCTTCCATCATCAAAAAACTGACTGTCAACATATGACCAGTGAAAACTGTTGAGTGTGGAGTAAACCACCATCCAAATAAAACAAAAACACTGTGTGAAAATAAATATGTAATAGCGAAAAATCTGATACCAGTTTGGGGTAAATTATACATTTCAAATCTAAAATATTTTGTTCTAGTAGATGTTTGTTTAATTTTCTACAGACAAATATTCTTTTGTTTTAAACTTTGTGTTTCTGGAAAATGTTTTGTTGTCTAGAGCGGTAGAGTTATTATAAGACCATGATGAAATTATTTTATGCTGACAAAGGTTTAACTGAGAAAAACAAGGTTTATCTCGAGAAAAAATAATTTTAACTCATTTTTGTGAATTTGGTGTGCTTTATCAGTTAAATTTACTTTTTTCTCAGTTAAACCTAGATTTTTCTCCAGTTAAACCTAATTTTTCTCAGTAATCCACATAAACTTGGGAAAAACCAAGTTTAACTGAGAAAAAATAGGTTTAACTTACCCAAAGTCGCATTGATGAGTATTAATTCGCTTTTGGTCCAGTTAATCCTATTTTTCTCAGTGGAACCTAGTTTGTCTGTAGTTAATGTGGGTTACGAGGAAAACTAGGATTAATTGGAGAAAAATCTAGGTTTAACTCATAACTAACATTAACTTGAAAAAACTTGGTTTAATTGGCAAAAACTAGGTTTTACTAGAGAAAAACTATGTGTTGTTGAGAAATACTGGTTCAACTAATTGAGAATATGATTGTGGCATCTCTCTCTCTCTCTCTCTCTCTCTCTCTCTCTCTCTCTCTCTCTCTCTCACACACACACACATCGATACTTGAGATCAAACGACACGGAAATCCTGTCGGCAATATTATCACACAAATATAATTATGTATTCATCGATATTTGGTGATTCCAGTTCCGTAAATATTTTATAATACTCTGAATTGAGTTTGCTTACGAATTTTATATATTGTGAACTTTTATGTATCACACCTTTGGCCAATAATTGATAGCAATCCTTGTAATTTGACGCATATATCTTCCGGGATCGGCCTACTGTTTAACACGACCTTCGACCCGGTCTCCCAGAATTCATTGCTGTATAGCTGACTTCCTATTCTATTGGTAGCCATTATGTCGCGACAGGTATTTATTATTTTTCTTTGTAAACGATTATCTTTTAAGATGGCACATTTTGTCACTGTATATCATTAATTTCTCTTTTATTGTTTCAGACTCCAGGTGAAGAAACAGCCCCACGTACACTGTAAGTATTTGATTTTGACTCGTCCATATTGCCTTCGATCTGCGTACAAAATTTCGTGTTGTTTCATTTTCACTTTATTACACCGACTTCGTGTTTACGTGACTATTCTTAATTTTAGATACGTTGGGAACTTGGACCCTTCTGTAACAGAATCGTTGATTATTGCACTTTTCAGTCAGATTGGACCATGCAAGAGCTGCAAAATAATCCATGAGGTACGTTGGGTTTTTCTAACCGATTTGAATCTTGTTTTCTTAAACTTTGTTTTCTATTTTCTACCGACTCTCCATATCATTGAAGATGCAATTGTGTAAAGTTAATACTGTCAGTGAAATATGTATGGATCTTATATTATTCCAGTAGGAGATGTAAAATTAAAAATATATGTCTACTTACTATACCCCAGCTGTGTCATGTCATCCAAATGAAGGAAGTATTTTATGTGGGGGTGTTTGAATTTCAGCTTATTAAAACAAGGAAGAAAAGGCCTTGCCATTGGTGTAAATGACACTGTAATATGAAATACAGCAATGCCTTGAACTTGAGCTAGCTACGGTTGCTTATAAACAATTTCACAAGACGGTATGGTTATCTTAAATGATATTACAAAGTTTCATCAACATTCCGAATAAATAAACAAAAGTACTTTTGTTTATTATTTTAGGATGTGGATTGATCCTGTTTTATTTTGTGTTTCAGTTTGACAGATACATGGGAAATAAATCATTTGATGTTCATTTTGTTTTATTGTCATTTACAACTATTGTTGAAAATTGTCTACAAATTAACTGATGTCTAATTTCCACTAGAATTTATTTTCATTTGAAATGGTGTGTGATATTTTAACATTAAAGATTGTCTAAGGCAAATCACAGTTGATGTAGTCTAAAATGTTGAGTTACATATTATGTATAATCATATTTTCTATGTTATGTGTAGGATCTAGCTATGTTTAGATAAAAAAAAATATTTCAGAATCACGATTTACATAAATATTGTTCATTCTTAAAACTGGAGATACATGGATCTTATGTTATAGTATGATTTGATAGTTTCCCTTCTTTGTTCTTTTGTCATAAATTAAAACTTATCATTAGACTATGGTTCTAATCATACTGAAATTCAGTGTGGAGATGTTTGTCTGTGCATGTTATGTATAGTATTGATTAGTAATCAAATAAAATAACAAACACATGGAATTATATAAGGTTAATAATTAAATTCTACATAAATTAAATTGCAGTATGTTTTGAAATGAGACTTTAGAGTTACTTAATCTGACTGACTTTTTAAAGCTATAATTGTGGTGAAAATATTGTAAATGGGAATAAACTGCCAAGTCCTCTGTCAAATACAAAAGCAAATTGATCTTGGACTTAATCAAATTCGTGTCACATCACTCCCGGAATTATCGAGACTTTTCCTTTCCTATGTGATACAGTGAGGAGTAATTCAAACAGTAGGCATAAATGTAACAGTAACAGATTTGTTGAATTTACTTAGATACTTTAAGCATGACAATCAATTATAAATTTAGAAGTTATTTTTGTTATATATCAAAGTCTAAATTATGTATCAAATATTTAACTTGAAACATTACTAACTTGTTTTAATTAATCAATAGACTAATTTCACAACCAATTTTTTTATTCCTATATATATATATATATATATATATATATATATATATATATATATATATATGGATTGGCAAAAAAATGTCAGGCCAGGACTAGTCCCTGTGCCCTTTTTGTTTTGCCAAACTATTAAATAATTCTGTTTTTAGAAAAACTATCTTCTGCTTTGTTCTTTAATGATTTAAAGAAAAGAATACAAAAGTTGTTAATGGAGGCTACGTACACGTTATAGTGCAGGTGCCTTCAAAACCAAATTATGTGTTTAAAGTGCCCTTTCACTCTGAAATAGTTTGCCCTTCACACAGATTCTAGATTCAGTACTAAAAATATGTATCCTGTTTTCATCTTATTCTGGTTCATTTTGGTATTGAAATGAAGTGCCAACAAGAAATAATGACCAGCATGATAACAAAGATCAGCGAAAAGGGGAAAATGAAACAAATTGTAAACATGATAAAGTATAAGACAACAAATTTGTACTAAGGTGGAGTAAATCTTTTTCTTGGGTTTTTCTGAAGAATTTCAGTTCTAGTCTGAGTGAATGTACTTGATAAAATACTATCAAATAGACCTATGTAAAACATCAGAAAATATGACAGAAAGAATGACTTCATTGAATGCAGATCTTATATTTCAATAATGTCTTGAAAAATACGGTTTTCAGTTTGGCTAGTAAATCTAAATGGTTGGCAAGTAAATTTTTCAAATGGCGAGTAAAATAAATTTCTCCACTAGTCATTTGGCTTGTAAAGGCTGAATCCTACTTGGAGCCCTGGAGCCTTACTGTTTACAGAGATAATGTTTGACTGTTTTGAGTTTTAATTACCGGGTACATTACTATGGTAAAATTCCTTGTTTGTAAAGTAGTGAGATGTAAAATATCATCATGCACAGTGCACCAATTTTTAATTTGATGAATTTTTAAAAACACTTATACATATATATGTCTATTTCTTTTGTTGTTTTGAATTTTAGCATGTTATACATTTTCAAAAAAATACTCACAAAAGTTATTTTAGTTTCTTTCAAGATTCATTCGTTCCTATTTTTCAAACTCATCAACCCTTGTAGCCACATTTTGACTCGCACATTTAAAAAACAAATAGTAAAATCCTCTGTTAGAATTCAGGAGTGTATGATTTAGTATAAAAAATTGATACTAATTTTACATGCTATATCAGCTTGTCCATTCCTAAATTATGACAGAAGACTGTGATACTTTTTTATTTGGGTGAATCAAATGTGACCAGAAGGGTTGATGAGTCTTTTTGTGTATATAATCTACACATTCTTATCACCAGTGTGAAGCAAGTGTATGAGGTACAAAAATGTTTCAATATCCTTGGTCTCTAAAATTAATTTATTGCAAAATGTTATTTATTGCAATGTTTAAAAAGAATTAATAAGCACATGGAAAACCTTTGCCACTACATGAAGATATAAATGTTAGTAGCAGATATTTCAACATGATTCCATGATTATGTGTTGGGATATTTGCTAGCATCCACATTTTCTGTATACTTGCACAATTTAGAAAATCAGTGTATGATTTGGCGAAAAAAATTGTACAGTAAAACCTGCTATAGCGGCCACCTCTATATAAGGATTACCTGTCTATAAAGGCCAGTTTTGAAAAGTCCCTTGACTGCATACTTCAACTAAATTGAACCTGTGTATAAGGGTCATCTGCACATAAGGGCCAATATTTTCTGGTCCCTTGGGTGGCCCCTATATACAGGTTTTACTGTATATGTCTTTTTCTGCTTTTGTTATGACTGTCATTGACTGACAATGTGACATCACTTACAGACGACTGTTGATGTCATGGATATTGAAACTATAACGCCGTGGCCATGGCTTATATCCTATTGAAATATGTAATAAAGATAAAAAATTTAATCTGTTAAAAACTAGGTGATATAGAGGATATTTGACAATTGTTTTTATAACTTGTTTATTACATAGAGTGAGGCAGGAGACTACATATTTAACACTTTACGCAATGGTGTGAAATATGTTGTCTCCTGCCTCACTCGATGTAATAAACATAATCAAAACAATTGTCAAATGTTCTACTTATTACATTTTCTAGTTAAGTTTCATTAGGGGCTAGATTTACCCAATGTTCTGTACATGTAGGCTAGTCTACGGCTTGTGAAATGTAAACAAACCCTGTTTTGACACAGGGGATCAGAAATCGTTTTAGAGCGTGATATGCTCAATGAAAACTGGAGCCTGGAGGAAAATATTTTGCTCTAAAAAAGATTTCCGTGCCCCTGTGGTTTTGATTGAAATACATCTCTTGATGCTTTAAAGATCATGCCAAAGTTATGGACCTGGACAGCAAACTCTGGTAGAAGTTCACCAAATTCGATGTTTCTTTTCTGTACTATATCGTCAGAGTCACTGAATCTTTTTAAAAACTTTTAAACTGTTGACCTAGATAGTGGATACATTAAACATTTCCACTGCCTTTTGACCACTTAAACCTACAAAATCAAAACATGATATCACCTGCTTTTTAGTCGAGACAGAACAAGTGTGTGTGGAGCCATTTTGTTTAGCTTCGATACAGCATTATAAATAGCTCACTTGAAAATCCCTTCTTGACACGTCATATATACAGTATGTGTTCTAAAATTTTTACCAAGGCATCACCATTTATTGACATTTTTTAGCAAATGTAATCAGTTTATAATCAAATGATGAATTGAAAATTATCATTACATTATAGATGGGATTAATAATCAGATTTTCATTAGTGGCCTGGAACTGTATTTTGATTGGCTTAATGAAAAATATCACATTTTACATAAATATTTTTCATTAAGCCAATCAAAATACAGTAAATTCAATGAAAAAGCATATGATAAATCTCATATTTAATTGATAAACTTAATAAAAAAATTATTAAAGGATTAAAACAAATTCCCTATTTTGTGTAGTTTTAAGAACCTACATCTGTCGATGTTTCAATTTCACACAAAGTATGCAGAATTGGAATATTTGATGTTAAAGAAAGATGTTCATGTGTCATAACTGTTAATTTTTTTAGCTCACTTGAACTTTCAGCTTTAATAGTCAAGATTTCTTGATCAGATTAACTATTGATTTGTTAACCTGAAAGCATTGTGTATAGTAATTTTAAAAGGAACATCAGCTGTTTAATGAGTTGAACATGTTAACATTGACTTAAAACAATATACCAGGGGTTGCGCTGGTTGAAGAATTTGTGTTGCAAAAAAAAAAATTGTCAGTTGTCAAAATTTGTCACCAATTTTTTGAGTTAGATTTAAAGTCGGTAAAAAAAATTATTAAGGTTATATAAATGTGTTAATTTCCATTACTGTCAATCTATTTAATTCAATTCAATGAGTTACATAGTAAAGCTCTTATCTCAACTATTAAACTCATTTAATCAATTAAAAAAAAATTAAATCGTTTTGGAAACATCCCCGGTGTTTTACTTCCAGTGGTCATCATATTTATTCAGTTTAAGACCCCACAACCAATATAAGAGGTGAGTTTGCAAAATCAGTTCTGTCATTGTGTAACTACAGTCGCATATAACAAATGTGTGAAGTAATGAAGTTTGAGTATAACTCACCTACATGTCGAAAATAAATATTGATATCAACAAATTTCATTTACCATTACTCTGTCTGGACATTTAGCCAGCTAATATACAGTTCACAAGCATGTAATTAATCAGTTTAAACATAAGAATATTAAACAATTCCAAATTCCCCATGAGAAATCGTAAATAGGAGCTCAGACCACCTGTTATGATATGGATGTCCTCACTTCCAAAGTAACGAATCAAAGACAAGTCAGATCAAGGTCAACTTGGAAATATATATTATTTATATTATTTTAAGGATACGAAAATAATGAATTTAAAACTAATTATAAAATATATTTATTACGTATCTTTATTGAAGTCTTTGATGTAAAAAATTAATGTGGAATGTTTATGATTTGAGTAAAGTGTATGTTTTCATTACATGTCATCTGTCCATTGTTTCGCTTTGGGAGCCAGAAGCAATTTTTTGCCTCCTGTTGAAATAAAAAATTGTCATTTGCGTCATTGATAAAGCCCAGCACAACCCTTGTATACAGTCAAACTTGTCTATAAAGGCCACTCAAGAGAACTGGCAGATGTATCTGTTACAGACAGGTGGTCTTTATAAAGAGGTCTATTCATAATAAAAAAGTTAACAAAGGTTATGTTTGAATGGCCTTTACAGGCAGGTGCCCTTTACACAGAGTTGGCCATCAATGCAAGTTTGACTGTAGATATCATTAAAACCTGTTTTTTCATATTTTTCTGCATTCATTTAATCAACTGGTACAATGTAGTTTATTTAAGGAACTTTTGAACGAAGCATTGTAGATGGTACATGTATAGTGTATAGCTCTTTTCACCTCGGTCTGTCTTAGTTGGGGTCACAGTTATGGAAAACAATGAAATGGATGATACTTTTCAGTAAATGAAGCATTTTATGATTGTGTCCATGACAAAATCTTAAAGACAATTCACAGTACTTGTTTTCTTATTTGGATTGCTTCCCTTTGTCTATTACTTAAAATTGTCTTTGCTGAGAATAGAAATAATCAGTTACTTATCCTGAGAGATTTTCACATGCTTAAGTACCAGTTTTTGTACAGATAGGATTATGCTTTTGGAAAAAACTGACTAGTGAATGAAAATTAAATGTATAGATTATATAAAAAGAATTAGAATTATGTTCCTTGTTTACACACACACACACACACACACACACACACATATATACACACACAGTGAAACCTGTTTTAGTGACCACCTGTGTATAAAGACCACCTCCCTATAAAGACTAGTCTCTAAGACTGTCTTGATATACAAGTTTCACTATACACACATACCAGTAATAGTATCATACAGGCTTTGAATTACCATATCATCAAATTTATATATAAACATGTCGTATGAAGTGTTATCTCACTTATGAGTTCTTATTTAAACAAGAGCAAAACTTGAAAAAAAAACTCACATAGATGATAGCCAAGATAAAGATTACTTATAGTGAGTTTGAGGAGATGTAAGGAAGATATGTCAAAGGCAGTTTCTAAATACATGAGCTTATCTTCCTCTTCTCTCCCTACATACATTAACCTATCAAATTTATATTAAGCAGGGATGAGACTGAGGTCCCTTGTCACTCTAGGTGTCTGCATGATTAAGAACCCTCACTGCTCAATGGCCATAAGTGCCGAGCATAGGCCAAAATTTGAAGCCCTTCACCGGCATTTGGTGATTCTCCATATGAGTGAAATATTCTTGGGTGTACAACAACAACAATATTGAGCATGTCTAAAATTGAATATACCTTTAATTAATGGCATGCATTTCAAGGAGTTTAATCATAACTGATTTTAACAAAAACATATTGGACATTGATGACTTGGACTTGAGAGTTTTTTTTAAAGGAAGTCATAATACTAGCAACTTTTAAGTTGTACTTGTTGTAAACAGGCACGACTTCCAGGGCTAGTTGAACAGAGGTGGAATTTGAGTCCTGTTATTATTCTACCACTTTAAGTATAGCAATCACAAAAGAGTCTATCAAACTTCTTAAATCAGTATAATGATTGATAGATAACTGTCAAACTTACTTACATGTTCAGGTTTTTGGGGAGGGGATTCCTGAAAACTCCATTATATACGTGTAGTTGTGTGCCACACAGTCACTTCATTTTTTTTCAGCCACCTTAAAAAATTTCCTGCCTCTCTTAAATTTCCTTTAGTCTTCACACACGACCCACCTAAACAAACATTACACACACAGTGAAACCTGTTTTAGTGACCACCTGTGTATAAAGACCACCTCCCTATAAAGACTAGTCTCTAAGACTGTCTTGATATACAAGTTTCACTATACACACATACATGTGTGTTGCCAGTAATAGTATCATACAGGCTTGAATTACCATATCATCAAATTTATATATAAACATGTCGTATGAAGTGTTATCTCACTTATGAGTTCTTATTTAAACAAGAGCAAAACTTGAAAAAAAAACTCACATAGATGATAGCCAAGATAAAGATTACTTATAGTGAGTTTGAGGAGATGTAAGGAAGATATGTCAAAGGCAGTTTCTAAATACATGAGCTTATCTTCCTCTTCTCTCCCTACATACATTAACCTATCAAATTTATATTAAGCAGGGATGAGACTGAGGTCCCTTGTCACTCTAGGTGTCTGCATGATTAAGAACCCTCACTGCCTCAATGGCCATAAGTGCCGAGCATAGGCCAAAATTTGAAGCCCTTCACCGGCATTTGGTGATTCTCCATATGAGTGAAATATTCTTGGGTGTACAACAACAACAATATTGAGCATGTCTAAAATTGAATATACCTTTAATTAATGGCATGCATTTCAAGGAGTTTAATCATAACTGATTTTAACAAAAACATATTGGACATTGATGACTTGGACTTGAGAGTTTTTTTTAAAGGAAGTCATAATACTAGCAACTTTTAAGTTGTACTTGTTGTAAACAGGCACGACTTCCAGGGCTAGTTGAACAGAGGTGGAATTTGAGTCCTGTTATTATTCTACCACTTTAAGTATAGCAATCACAAAAGAGTCTATCAAACTTCTTAAATCAGTATAATGATTGATAGATAACTGTCAAACTTACTTACATGTTCAGGTTTTTGGGGAGGGGATTCCTGAAAACTCCATTATATACGTGTAGTTGTGTGCCACACAGTCACTTCATTTTTTTTCAGCCACCTTAAAAAATTTCCTGCCTCTCTTAAATTTCCTTTAGTCTTATTTAAAAAAGTAAGTTTCAGGGCTCTTCATTGTTTAAATGTATACTTGAATACTTAAATATTAATGTAGATTTATTTGATTAAATGACTTTGGGCTTTGGAAAAAATGCCTTTTTCAAGAATTGCCTTTTTTAAAGAATAAGCGAGCCATGTTCCTGCATATCTCAACTTTGAAATAAATCCTGCTCTAGGTATTGTTTTTCAGCTTGCTTTTCTCATTTATTATTTCCTGTTTATGAGTTTTGTATTTGATCAGGGTTTTCAGTGTGGGCTTGCATTTACATCATATAATATTATGACTTTGGATAAAGATGTAGTCTGACATGTAGTACTGTCGATGATCTGATATGTTAGGTAAAATGACTACTCCCACGGGTCACAATGTTTATTATCGACATCTTGATAGAGTGTACTGGGCACAAACCACCAGTCCTCTGTGTATTACTTGTACATGAAGATGAAGTAGTGTTCATACAAGTAGAACCAAACAATTTCCCTTGGAAGTATGTATTGTCAGACGTCTGGTCAAAGGACAGGAATAAGCAGTTTTGAAATCCTGAAAAATTATTTGTAGAAATTGCCTAACTTTTTATGATTCTGTGCGTGAAGTCAATCTTTCATTATAACTTTTCTTTTTTATATATATCATTATATGACAGCGTTTCATTAAAGATTGATACGGTCATTTATAGATGTAAATACAGAATCATTGTCATTATAAAATAGTATTTAACTAAAAACAAACCCTGTGGCCACATTTGGACGCGACCATTTCAAAGAATTATAAGGACCAATATTTTGATAGGAGTGTTTGATTTAGAATTCAAATTTAACAATAATCGTACATTCAATATGAACTTGTTATAAATAATGATCAGATGAGTCAAAATGTGATCACAAGGGTTTATGAGATAACAAATAAAAATCAGTTACGTGTCTTTTAAAAAAAAATAGTTGACAGTTGCTGTTTAAATTGTAATCAGGACTTAACATTTACCACATCTTCTCGAGTCAAGATTTTTTCCGATCCACTCTATTACTCACACACCTTGACAGATTTGGCCTGTATATTGTGACTTTGCAGCATTTATTCCATTGGCTTCGGGTACCATTTCACTATTCCAATCAGAACGGGTCTAAGAATCGATCACGCATCAACTACATGATAAAGTATGTAAACACAAATAATGGTGACAAGCAAGCTATGCTACAAGTCTTTTCATTGGCTAATGTCGGGGATCATTTTAAGTGAAGTTTTAGATCTGTGCTAGATGTCGCCACCAGTTACCGCCAAATATGAAATGTTATCTCTCAAGGTGTTTTACAAACAAAGTGGATCACAAAACCATGACTTGGGAAGATGCATTTGCCACTGCCTAAACTGCCCTGCATATAATAATTACCTTTAATAAAAAGATCTATATACATATATACTTCATGTAAACTTTTTGTACTCCCAGGATTGATGATTTTGGAGGGTGGGGGATCATGTATGACATCTGAAAGAAACATTTTGGTTTCTTGCAATTAACTTGTTTCAGTTATATATCAATAAGATCTACAATGAGAATGATCATCGTCAATTTCAGACATTTGGCAATGTAGTCAAGTGTTATGGGACTTTTAAAAAATCTTCATGAATGGTTTTAGTCCTCTATGTTTTTGATCAGTCTAAATTGAACTCATTTAGATTTTGTACATTTGAATAAAAAGTCATAAATTTTGTATAAAAGATGCAGAAAAATATCAAATTATAGGAATTTTTAATTACCAGTGCTCATTTTGTCCTTTAACCTTAAGGCAATTTGTACATTTCATATAATAATAAAACAACCAGGTAAGAATTTATACATGTATGTTTATCATATAAAATAATAAGGTTACCAGGTAAGACATATGTATATCTTATAGGATAATAAGGATATCAGGTAAAGTCAGATAGTTTGATTATGTAACATGTGTTTATTGGAATCCAGTGTATAGCCAGCAGGCTGTGGAAGCATTTATACCCCAGGAGTATGGCTTACATTATTTTGATTATTTGGTTAGCAATTGATAATCAAATGAAAAAAATTATCAACTCTCTCAAAAACGCAATTTACGATATCTTTTGTATAAATCATAGTTTCAAGAACACTTGTCTCTGAGGCATTAAAATATTCTTTCCACATGACCGTAAGACAGACATATCTTATATTGATCTTTCATCTTGTTTTTGATTCTTGCATTAACATGTCAAAAATTATCTATTAATTTTCTGCATCTGCAAATACAAGGTACATTTATTTATTTTTATCTTCATTTCATAATTTCTACACATTTGTACTTGTATTACAAGGGCTGATTGAAAAGTTGAAGAGTCTCACCTGTAAAGAATTTAATTTTGGAGACATTTTATGTTTTTTTTACAACATAATCCCCCGGTGTCTATACAATGGTGTATGCAATCAGTGTTATAAGGCCCCCATGCCACTTTTCAGGAAGTCTATTTTCTGACTGTTCAGTGGATCTTGCACTGCATGTACATGTATGATAAAAATATGAAAATTGGGACTAGAATTGTCCTTTTTGAATTTTAGGAATAAATAAAAGTCTGATTGAGGCAAGTAGGGAGGCATTGAATCAGTTCAAATCTATGATAAATACCATAGCAATCACAGAGAATCAGATTGTTGTTCTGGAATAAATTACAGGAAATTTTCACTCCCATTTAATTTTCGCTATTTTCATATCAGAGGGCGAGTTTAAATGAAGCAAAATTTTCAAGCAAAAAATAAAAATTAAGCATCGACAAATCTGCCATCCATAAAATTATGGTGATTTAAGGCAAATTTAAGATTGATGAATATGTTTTCTGTTGTAAAGGGGTGAAAATATCCAGGGGGATGAGAATTTCCAGATGTACAGTATTATTTGAGAAATCAACATAGCACTTGTTATGTTTCTCTCTCTATCTCGTCTGATACCCATAAACATGTTGTGGATTTTACTTATGATTTCATTGGTTGCCACAGTGACAGGCATTACAAGGCAGGGTTATTCTCATCAAGGCCATCCTTGCTACACTTAAATTCTTCCACCCATATTTTTATGGTTGCATGACATATGAATGGGCATCCTTCTGCAGTGTCAGTTTAAATCATGTAAATTTATGCAAATATTGAATTACTGCTCATTCAGCACTTTTGTCCATTCTGTAAACATCACTTTGCATGTTTACAGTGTCACTTTATCAATATAAATATTTTAAGTTGTTTAATAAAGGGCTCAAAACTTGTCAATCAGCCCTCATATTTACATTTTCAAACCATTTACCAGTAGCATTTAAGGATTTGAAAACAGATTAGAAATTTAGGATAAAATCTTTAGGCATTTGAATTCAAAATGACTACCATACTTGTCTGAAGAGTTTTGTATGTTTTAAATGCTTTGTTTTACTCAAAGATTAATCTATTGAAAATTATGTTTTTTATTGGCAGATGAATTTTTATAGATTTTGTGTCAATAATTTTGTTTATTAGTGTATGTATTTCTATGTTGAAATTGATGTATGAAGTAGGAATTTAATATTTGATATCCAAGCTAGGAGAGCTGAAATAGAAGTGTTGTTCTTGTAAATTGTTATTTATTGTTTCAATAATTAAATTTGACTCTTCTTTTTCAGACGACTCCCACTGGTAGGATGGATCCATCCATGTCAGAAGTAGGTCCATGTTTCTATAATTATTGTTTGGTGATGCACATTTTTACCGACTGGTGAACATTGTAATACATTTTGTATTACAGTAAGAATGAGTTTGCACAGCAGTTTATATAGTGCTAATAATAAATGAGACTGTTACTGATTAGTTGCCATGGTAAACAAACAATTAAATGATCCCATGAACGAAAAAAACCCCAGTAAATTATGCAGGCTTACAGTTATCTTATATCTGTTAGTCTTTTGGGAAAGTTGATCAAGCAGGTATAATTACAAGCTCAAACAATTATTTTTTACTCTCAAGGCTTTAAATCATTTTTGAGTATCGATTAAACTTACAAAATCTTTTTTTTCAGTTTTGAACATTAAAACATACCTTTTTGATAAAATAAAGTGCAAGTACTTTTAGTATGATTGAAGTCATTGGACTGTGACTAAGAAATCTTGAATATACATGCAATATGCATGTACATGTAGGCCCTGCAAGTACACACACACACACACACACACACACACACATACATATATATATATAAATTACCTTTACCATATTAGTTCATGACTTTTTGAACACACAATCACACAGCACAATAGTGTACAATGTATATGACATTTCCCACATACGCATTGTGACTTTTATACAAACTTACGATTACTGTAACAGCTTTAACTGAATACCATTACCATACAACTTGGTAACCTTTGTTATAGAAACGATCATTATCAGCATTCTTTTTAACCAGTAACAAGCATATGATTATAGAAAAGTAAATTGCAGATTGTCCCCCAACTTATTTTGTTTCTTGCTTTTTTTGTAAATACATGCACCAACTTTTAGCTGTACACATGTGTGTCACCTGTGTGCATAGAGACATTTTATATGAAATGTAAAGTTTCATTTATGAAATGGTTGTATGTTGAAATAAGTATTAGTCATAGTAGAAATGCATATACTGGTTATGTTGAAGTAAGTTGTAGTCACAGTTGAACCACATATACTGGGTATGTTGAAGTAAGTTATAGCCACAGTTGAAATGACAATAAGTTTGTAAATAGCAAGGTTCTTGTACAGTGTATATGCCTGTTATTTGATTTTAAAGATATGTTTTTTGTTTGTTTGGTTTTTTTTTTACTGAGATGGGGGGTTTGTAGGATTCATTGTCCTTAGTATGCTTTAATATTTTTCCTGACTTGGACCTATGAGTTGTACATCATCTTCAGTACATATCCTTATTATTTGCTGTAAGACAGTCCCTGTCTTTGACCTGGGAGATGGGGCAGGGGGTGCTTGTGCAGCATCTTTAGTACATATCCCTGTTATTTGTTGTAACACTTGTCCTGTCTTTGACCCTAGCCTGTACAGTGTCTTCAGTATATATTCCTATTATTTACTGTAACACTTCTCCTATCTTTGGCCTGCAGGTTGTACAGTGCTGCCACTACATATCTCAATCATATGTTTTAATGTTTTTTTTTTGTCTTGAACATTTCACTAATTATTGTCTATGATGCTGTCAGGTTTCTTTGAGTTGGGGGTTATATGTACCACAGTAACCTTTTGTGAAATGGACAACCACTGAACCAGAACATTGGGGAAGAATTCTTTACTATGCCTTATATCTTATAAAAAATCCATTCTTGGTACATGTATGTGAACAGACATACATGTAGTTTGTTTACCTTAATGAGTCTTCCTCTGTTTGGTTTAAGTCATTCACCCTAAAGAAACATTTGGACTGGTCTGAGTCATTGATTTACAGAAGAGTTCATTGTTTTTCAGGGGTTGATGAGTTAAGTACCAAATTTTCTATTTGTAAAACTATAATATGAGGCAAAAGAAGTCTTGTTGTGGTAAGCAGTATGTCCATGATTGTTTTTTAACATTTCCAGTTAGCTTGTCCTTCATACATTTCCAACTTAATTTTGCAGGAACCAAGACACGGTGATTTGGAGGTATTGTAAACTTATCTTATTTATTCTTACCACTAATATCTCCAAATATGACATGCTAAGGTCTTGTTACAAATACTCAAATGTTCAGTAAAGAGAACAGATTGATTCAACTTGATTAGATTATTCTTTGAAATGGCCACAAAATTCTTGCTAGTTAAACTTATGACAGTTTTTCTAAGTTTTGTCTTATTTCCGAAATTTATTAAGAAAAATATATCTTCAAAACTAAAACAAAATTGTATTTATGGTAATGACAATATTTGTGGTTTTTGTGCAGAAAATAATGGACATAAGTTATTTGTGAAAATTTGATGAAAATGACTTTGAATAAACATTTTTCTTTAAAATGTAGCGAGATGAAATTTTTGCCAAAGAGAAACTAAGTTTTCAATTAATGAAATTTACTTTTTCAGGTAAAATGAAATTGAGAAATATATGATAATTTACAAATTGCATATCAGTTTGATTCTCATTTTTAAAGTGTTTTATTTTTTAATATTTTTGGTTTCTTTTCAAAGGCCCTTAAAAACTACTAAAAGTGTATGCATAAATTAAAAAAAACTTGTACGTTACATTGTAGTTGAAAAAAGATATTAAGGATTAAATTTTATCTTTTGATTATTCATCACAGGAAAAGGAAAAAAGATATGATTAAAGGAAGTATATGTACTATAAAGGATATATCATTATTTGTAAATAAATATAAAGTAACGTTCAAGTGTTTATCTTCATCATTTTGAATCTCAGTTTCGATTTAGGCCAGTCCAATATAAAACACAATGAAACTGTTAAATGTATGAAGTGGGAATGGGAATCGGTGTTAGTCCAAGGCATAGTACTTCATTACATTTTTGGTAGTGAAATGCAAAGATTTATCAATGAAAGACATTTGTTATTTTTAACTGTTATTTTTCACAGTGTGAAAAATACTGGTACCAATCCATGCAAATGTAAACTTTGTTTTTTTTCCCCAGCTAATCAAAATACTTTTCAAATTCTGGGACCGTATGTACTTAAAACTAGTTATATGGAAGGTTTGCTATGATGATTTCCTTGAAAGTGCCAGAGCCACAAATGAATTAAAATAGAGAAGAAAATTGCATACTTTTAGGTTATATTTTGAAGTAAAGAACCAATTTACCTCATATGCAATAGCCTAAACGTGTTGAATTTCATATCAAACATATGGAAATTATTCAATATCTTTTATATGATTGTTTTTATCAGAGCATTTCTCTTAATATGTGGAAAATAATTGGTATACCATATTACCATTTCTGTTCAGGAGGTGTATATGGTATTACCAAGCCAGCTATCTGTTACAAGTGCATTAGAGATCTTTGTTTGTCTTTAGCAAGCCAGTTTTGTTTTTTGGTCATTTCCCCCCCAAAAATCAAAATACTGCCTGTTACTGCTCTAACAAACTAGTCATTTTTAAATTGTTTTTGTTGTTGTTGTTGTTTTAAAAATCACATAATTCAGAGGACAGATGATTTCAACTTGACAGCAATATTTTTTGGAAAAGGAAGTTGTTTCAGAAATATCTCTTTCATATTTAATACATTCATCCCTGAAAATGGTTTGATTGCACCATGTAATTGATCAGATGTGTAGATTGTTGTTTTATAGGGATGTTTGAGTTCAGAAGAAATTGACATATAGTTTATTGCATGTTGTATTTTATGTGCAGTTGTGTTTTACTTATTCAGACATGATAAGTCTTGAACAAGATCATAAAGAAAATTAGTTGTTTGTTTTTGTTTTTCGATTTTTTGGTCCTCGCATTCAGATTTTTGTTCATTTTACTGTGTTCAAATTGTTAAATGCATGATATGTCTATCCAGCAGTTTGTTAATCTTTTGATCATGACTTATCAAGCTTAGCCTTGTGACACACTATTGTTTCAAATACTTTAGTCATATTTTTTTCTCGTATTTGGACAGACTTACTTATCATGAATTTCCAAATTCAAAATCTTGTTTAAAATTGTTTTGAGTAGCGTATCTGAATATTTTATTCATCAACACTTGATATCTGTTCAATTTTTTGTTCAGAGCAGAAAAAGTGCAAAAACGATATTTTGGTTTCTAATACATGAACCAATTCTTTGTCGGAAACATTTGGTGTTGTATATTTTTAAAAATGAAATTTAAAATATTTGTAGATTGAATACATTGATTGCTTTCATAATGATAATTGCTTTATGTTCCATTAAGAATTGGTCAGAGATATTTCTGGCCTTTAGTGAAGATATGTAATCTTCGCCTATAAATAACCTTATGCCAGTGAGACATGGGACCGTGGATTAGGACTTGCCCCAAAGATCACAGATTTCAATCCTAATGCTTAACATTTGGCAAGGGATTTGACCCTCATCTCTCTCATTGCTATTCAGTGGCCATACTATTATGGACTTCCGACAAAACAGCTGTAGGTTCTTAAACATGCCTTGTGTGATAAGACATTGGGTCTGAGATTAAAGTCTCATCCGAGATATTTGTAACTTTCACTTCTGTCACTACCTTAAAGAAGAATCAGGTATGATTTGATACAGAACATAAAAGCTGAGACTTCTTGCATGCTAGGCCACTGTGAGATGATCATCATTATATATACTGGTTAGACAATCATGTAACTAGATCATTTTCAGCTCGCCTCTATATAGTTGAGGTGCTTACAGTATGTTATAGCCCCGATGTCTGCCCTGATAGAGAAGATTGGTTGAGTTCAGGTTTACCCACTTCTGCTGCTCATACATCAAGTAAACTCTCAGGACATATGCATCTTAATATTCTTAGCCCATACTATACTTTAGATGCTGAATTTGTCCTGTATTTCTATAAAAATAATCCTTGTTTTGGACTCTATTTCCAGTGTTGAGGTTGAGGTTAGGCAAATTTGGGTGATGTAAAACAATATGTTGGTTTTCAGTTAGCTTTGTAATCTTTGATTACTTAGTGCTAGTAGTCCTGCTTCCAGTTCAATTTATGCCTAACCCAATCCAGTACTCTGTGTACTGTGAAGCAAATCACTTCAAACACATTAATGTCATGATCTATTGTTTGTCAAGAGACTGTTTTGTGTTGGTTACCTTATTGTATATATATTTTCTCATTTTCTGTGAGCCATATTAAGATGATTTTAGGAGGAATCTTATGCTTGAGTTGAAAATCTTTATTTCACCTATAACCATATTACCTAGGTTTTTAGCTGTTCACATGTTTACTTGAAGGTCAGTACACAATACTTTAGTACTAACGAATACATTCAGGGGATTAGCATTTCTTTTTTGCACCAGAGATGCCTGCTGACAAAGAAGAAACCAGCTTATGTGTTAGTAATTACCATTATTGTTCACGTGGATTTTTTTACATTGATTGTTTCAGTGCATGTCAACGTACCTATGCCCCACTCCAAGGTAATATAAAAATTGCCTTTTCTTAAAGAAATAAACCTATTGATTTTGGTGTTAACAAGATAAACAGGAAATCAATAGAACTGAATTTGTTTGATGTAAAAAAAAATCATTCAGTTTTGAATTATATTTTTCCCCCAAAGAGTCGAAATAGTTGGGCCCCAGTGTTCTCCCTTGACCTTTTAGTTTTACATGCAATTACTTAGACATATATGTATCTTTTATTCCCTTTTTCATCTTACTTCATAACAATTCAATGATACTTTCCATGAATGAAAATACTATAAAACAATTGATATACACAAAAACATAGCATGGTGTGACTGGACAATATACAGTTTGACAGTTGTTCACCCAACCAACAGGGTTCAACAATCATGATTTTTCAGGGGCAAAAGTCCATTATATGGTCGAACAAGTAAATCATTAATGTACATGTAACCTCTCACTTGTCTGATAGGACAAGTGAAATTGTTGTTGATACAAAATAATTATAGAAAGATTCTACAATGAGTGTTAGTTGATTATCATGTTTATTGAACTCAAGTTAGTCAATTTTCAAATTTTGAAAATTAACTAATTAATGAGAGTTAGAAAAACATGATGATCAACTTGAATCTGTTTCTACCATAACAGAAAATTTGTGTAGTATAGAACAGCCTACATCATGCCTAGACACCATCAGGTTCGAACTCTCATGATTGTGTCAAACCTGTATCTCGCTACGGTCATAATTTCTCCAGATTACACCAATATGTCAAAAGTAGGAAACTCGAAATTGCAAGAGACTTTAATGACAGATCCCCATTCCCTCCAGTTACATTTTTTGACATTGCCAACTTTGACTGCCTACACCAAGCCTTCATGTACAAACATTTTCCAATTAGGCCATTTTTTTCATTACAGTAATAGCGCAGGGTCAAAATTTAATTTCTCAGCCAATGAAATTTATTCAGCCCTGTTGGTTATTTGTATATATCGGTATTTAACCAACCGCAGCTTAATTTATAAAACAACTTGAGAGTGATATAACCACAAGTTATGGTAGAAACTTTTTAAATACAAAATAATATTTTTAATAAATTTTGCACTCAATTTTTAATCAAGTTAATTTTAGATTTTGACTAGTAGATTTCAATACTACTCGTCCTGCAGCACAATTAGAAATTTTCATGATTGTTGACCCCTGACCTACCATGGTGCTATTTGAAATTCTTTAAGAGAACATGGAATTCCTGTTGATTCTTGTAGACAGGCCTTTTTCTATAGTTTCCATGGGGCCGAAATTTGATCCCGTTCCCAAAGCAAAATACATGCGTTTTTTCCTAATTTGATAAAAAAAAATTTCCAATTTGGTGTACAGACAATGGCTGTAATGTAAAGTAAATGAATCTAAGGGAAAATGCATTTAAGAAAGAGGCTCCATTACATTATGATTTTCATGTGTGCAAATAAATTTTCCCAGTTTGACTCAAATTCAGATTTAACTTCCTAAATGTGTCGCCTCTGGCATTTTTCCAGAATTGAAAGAAAAGGGTCTGGTAGAGCAAGCCTTAGTCTGGCACCTTATGTAAAGTAAAATGTCCAAACTTGAATAGTTATGAAGATATGAGGCATTGAGCCCAGGAGTTGTAGTCATGTGTTTTTTAGGTAATACAGTCAGCTCTATAACAAAGTGGAAGGGAGATAGATTTAAACCTTGTTATAGCTGTATTTCGTTATTCAGATTTATAAAGAATAAGAGAAGAGAGATATCTGTATTTTAAGTGGTATTTTGTTATTTACGGTCTGTTATAAGTTCAGTTGACTATATATCAATACATTATAGCTGTAGGGGAGTGAAAAGCATGTGTCTGTTAACTTGTGTTACACTTCATTGTAATCAGAGCTCCAGGTAAGATTTTCAGGTAAAGGGTATTTCACTCCCAGAAATAAAATATAAAGGGTAAATCAAAATTTTAAAGGGTATTTTTAAATATTTAAAGGGTGTTTTGCATAATTATATATAAATTGTCACTATTACAGTTTGTACCTTCAATTTCCAATGAGTAAGGTCACCCCCTGTTCTAAATTCCAAAGCTGATTTTCAAATTTTTAAAGGGTATATACCCTCTTACACCCCTTATCTGGAGCTCTGATTATCTCCGATGAAACTCGTCCCACATCAGAATTTGAATTTCTATAAGGAAATATTAATATCATCCTTGAAAATCAACACAACCAGGTAACAAAATTATGATTTCGCTATTGAAAATCTAAAATTTATTGCTGATGTTGAAATCTCTTCCATATTTTTTTATACGCCCATCGAAGACGTCGTATTATGGTATGGCGTTGTCTGTCTGGCTGTTTTCTGGGATAACTTGAATGATTATGGCCCGATTTTCCTCAAACTCGGTAGGATGCTTCATTGCATGAACTGTTCTGATGAGTTTGTAAATCGTGAAATTTCAACCATATTTGGCAAAGTTATTTCCCTTTTTATTGTGAAATTTGAGCATTATGTACAAAGTGCAAGAACTTTTTAATATTTTTATTTAATTCCTTTTTAATTTTGGTATGGTATCAATAATTTTAACATATAATATGGGTTTTGTAGTCATGTTTCAACTTTCTTCAGATTGGAGTTATTGCTCTATGTGACCTAGTTTTTTTTTTTGGCTTCTGGTGTTAAATTTTCTTGTAGGCTCAACTGGTCCCACAGTTTTCACCCAAATATTTCGCAATTTGGCATGTGTAATTGGTATCACATGGAGATGTGCATATCGTAAAATGAAGATGCTGTGTTAATTTTCACGAGAGTTATGACCCTTTGATTGTCAAAAAAGGACATGTAGAAAATGCAAGAACTTTTTTATTTTTCATTAATTCCTTTCAAATTTGGTATGGTATCACAAGAAGCAATAATGTTGAGCATATATTACAGGTTATGGCTTAACGTGACCTAGTTTCTGGTTTCTTGTGTTCAATTTTCTTGTGGGCGCAACTAATCCGACAGTATTCACCCAAATATTTCACGATTCGGCATGTATGATTGGTATCATATGAAGATGTGCATATTGTGAAATGAAGATGCTGCATTTATTTTCATGAGTATTATGGCCCTTTGATTGTCAAAAAGGACATGTAGAAAATGCAAGAACTTAATTCCGTTCAAGGTCATATCCCATAGGTCAACGTCACTGTAGCAAACATGCATTTGTAAAAAAATCTACAACAAATGCTAACATCTCCATCATAGAGAAACCATTTGAAAATTTATACACGATGGGCATATTATGTACTGTTTGCAGTGCTCTTGTTCATGGTCCAGATGGGATATTTTAGTAGTAGAATCATCTTTGTTTACATTGCTTTTCTGATGTCAAAAAATTCCACTGTAAGGAAACTTGAGTAAGAGCTAAACAAAGTAATAGAACACATGATACTGTATCCAAGCTATGTTGTTTTGAGTGGTAGGTAAATATTACAGGTCTTAGAAATCTATCAGTTGTTCAGTAATCATTTACATGTACAGTGGAACCTGTCTTGAGAGACCACCCTCATCTGCCACTAAAATGTGGTCTCTCGGGACAGGTTGTCTTTCAAAAGATGTTTTATTCAAAGAATTATTTAATTAAGAGGTTTTCAGAAGTTTGTCGCCAAACAGGTGTTCTTTCATGAGAGTGGACTTTCATGACAAGTTCCACTGTACAAAATATTTGTTCTCATCATCGCTACATGTTAACATGAGAGGTAAGACATACCAAATCTGCTGTGAACTCCTGTGTTCAAGAGATGTCTTGTCTTTTTTTTTTAAGAATTGATTCATTGATTGCTATTCCACGAGATGTACTAGATAATTGCATAACACCTGCTGTTTGACAAATGCTCGTGTTTGGTGTAAAATCAGGATAGATAGGCCTAGAACAGTTAATGATATTTGTCATTTGTAGTTACCAATGGTATTAGAAAATGACAGTATTAAGGCTCTAAAAATAATGATTGCTGTATAGATTTTAGACTTGCAATAAATAATGTTTATTAAGATGGCTGACACTAATTGGGTAAGATTTTAAAAATGTTTCTGTTGATTTTAGTTGGTCAAGTAGATTGTAGAATCTTTTAGTGTACAAGTATTTTGAAAATTTGTCATTGGCTCTGACAAAATTAAAAAATACACAAAAATGTAATACCCACATATTGGATTTTATTCTTTTATTTTTTTTGTTTTTAGAAATAAGTAAATTATTCACAATTTGCATATAGATACAATACATGCATTAAAGAAAAACAAATACCAAAGGATTATATTAATGAATTATTGATTGACCATTCAAAATTTTGAAGCGATTAATTACGTAAAATTGATACTGTTAAGTTACCTATAAATATTTAAATAATTTGAATGTATAAAGGATTAGAAATAGCACATGAAAAATGTTTACTGTTGAGGTGACCAGTTATACCCTGGAGCCATAATTTGGTGTAGTGAGAGCTTATTTCATCATTCTGGCCTTTTATTCCATGAATATGCTCTTCTAGAACGTAGTATAAGATTTTCCTAGTGAAAATTAAATGTATCGATGAAAATTGGCTCACAGTTGAAGATAGTAATAAAGTGAAACTTGCCTTAAGAGACCAACCCATCATAATGTGGTTACTTATGATAGGTGGTCTCTCAAAAGAGGATATTCATTAAAGGATTATTTTACCAATTGGTTTTCAGAGTAGTCTCTCAAGACAGGTTCCAATGTAGAACAGAGAAAGGAGATCTTTTATTACAGTGGTCTCTCAAGACAGGTTCCAATGTAGAACAGACAAAGGTTGTCTTTTATAAGAGTTGTCTCTCAAGACAGGTTCCAATGTAGAACAGAGAAATGTGGTCTTTTATATCAGTGGTCTCTTAAGACAGGTTCCTATGTATAACAGAGAAAGGTGGTCTTTTATTACAGTGGTCTCTCAAGACAGGTTCCAATGTAGAACAGAGAAAGATGATCTTTTATATCAGTGGTCTCATGACAGGTTCCTATGTATAACAGAGAAAGATGATCCTTTATATCAGTGGTCTCAAGACAGGTTCCTATGTATAACAGAGAAAGGTTGTCTTTTTTAGAGTGCTCAGGACAGATTCCAGTGATAATCTATCAGGAGAAAGGTGGTCTTTTATAATAATGGTCTTTTGAGGCAAGTTCCACTGTATAATTATGTATTTCCTGTAACTATTGACAAAATACCTGTTTTATCACTTATGGGTCAGGGTATGACAGGAACTTTTCCAGGGTATATGTAACCAAAGGAAATATATTGTCTCAAGTTGGATGAAATGCCTGTCAAAATCTGTAGGTTGATGCATATATTTAATGTTATGGGGTATTTCTGTTTTGTCCATTTGTCTCTTCACAACATTTTGGTTTTTGTCATGTATACTTTATTTTCAAATTTGGTATGTAACTGGATATAATTAAGATATTCTGGCACAGATATATATATATATATATATATATATATATATATATATATATATATATATATATATATATATATATATATATATATATATATATATATATATATGATTTCTCTGGGTACTCCTGTTTTCTCCCACTATAAGCTTCATTCTCTCATGCCAACAATGGAGTTAGGGATTGACAAGTTTCATAAATTTGGTTTGGTGTTTTATGCCACACTCAGCAATTTTTCAGTCATATGGCGGTGGCCAGTTTTTAGTGGTGGAAGAGAGAACCTGATTACAATGTACCTGGGCAGAGATCACTGGCCATCTGCAAGTAAACTGGCAAACTTTCTCACAAAAATCAGATTAGGTTTCAGCGTGGCTTGAACCTACACTGACCAGAATTGATAACCGATTGTTTGCTAATTGTTGTAAAATAGATACAATTAATACAAGTCTGTTTGTACTTGAAAAAGATTAATTTTGACCTTCATTAATAGTGCTGTTACTTAATACTGCCCAATGTTATGATTTTATAAGCTTGCATTTTATTAAGTATTTCTTAACAATTTAAAAAAAAAACTTTTTGTAGACCTTAAATGTGATAAATAAATACCATATTTGACTGATTGGAATGTTATTTGTTTAGACAGACTGTTAATTATATCTTCCTTCTTTGTTGAGGGACAACATTTGATATTCATTTGCACATCTGCTAATTACAGTGCAACTTCCGAAAACCGATCCTTCTAAAAATCTATCACCTCCCGATACCGACCATGTTGCCGAAGTCCAGATTTTTCTCTATTATTTTGTAGTAATAAAAAACTTTAAAAACTAATCCCTCGAAATTCTGAACACCCGACAAATTTTCACAGCGAAATCATTTCAATATACTTAAAATTCCTTCTGAATACCGACCTTACCTGTGGTGACTTCGCTACGCTGTTCAACTGTGACAGTGATCATTAACACTTGCATGATTTCACGATTGTGTATTCCCCTGTTCACAAGTAATTTGCCTCGGGTCATTTTGCGTTTGTATAACGTGCTATGTTTTGATTGATATTAAAGGTAATTAATTAGACATTTGAAAAAGGATTTCTATCCGAGTTAAACAAAGGAACCTTGATTTTTTTTAACTGCATGGCACACTTTTCATTTCCGAACGTATGCCTATCGATGCATAATTATTGAAATAATTTTCTGATAAATGATGAATTACTGGTAAAACAATTTATAGATCTATCAAGCTGTTGAACAGGGTAATATTGGCAGCTAATATTGATTAAGATAAATCAATTTAAAATATCTTATGATGAATTTAAATTTCAAACAATCAAGTTTTAACACATGTTTTTGGAAATGCCAAAAATACTTGCTTACAAGTGTCCCGTAAGACAGTATCCCACAAGAGCTTGTAATAAGAATCTAAGTCAAATATTGATTTTTCATGAGGCCAGTGAGAACTCAAGGCACTGCCAACTGTGCTTGTTTTTTGGTGTCTACACCAGTCAAATTTCATAGGAACATTTATATCAACAAACACTAAAGAAATAATGAAATTCAAATGATTAACAAAGTATGAATTGACAAAAAACATCGATACGATACACAAGGTACGAAGGCAAGTATACAGTACATATAAAAATCGGAATAGATAGAAGTGTATAAAATCAGAACTGATCGGACTTTCGGTCAACTTCCAAAAACCGAACCCTCCAAAAACCAGACAAAATTAGTGGTCGAAACGAAGATCGGGTTTTGTAAGTTGCAATGTATTTTATTTGACCTTTTAACATTCTTGCATTGAAAGTCAAACCTGTTTCCTCTAAAAATGACATTCTGGTTTCTTGACTTTGAAGTATTTATGAGAAGAATCACTGTTTGGAATCTTTAATTTTTATGCGCGCGGCCTGAAAGGTCCGCTGGGGGCATATAGTGTTTGGATCATTCATCTGTCTGTCTCTTTGTCTGTCTGTAATTCCATCCTGCTTACATATATAGGGTAATATTTCAAGTTTGGATACAGTAACCAAACTTGGACAGTAAGTTCACGTAAGTGTTGTCTACACTTCACTGACATCACATGCCCCTGGGGTGTGGTCATTTTATTTGCCAGCATAGAAATTTGTTGGGACCGGGGTATTTGTGTCTTACAGATAGTCTTGTTTATTTAAAGATTTTTCTTAGCATCCAGATCAGCTAATTAATTTTCATAATTTTGTTATTGAAGCAGTGGCTATTGCAATTAATGTTCATGAACATAGAAATATTTATGTTTAAAAAAGATAAGGGGGAGGAGGAGGATGGTAATGTGTAAATAACCCCAAATTACTGAAGACTATCTCTAAGTAATGTTATTATTAATATACACAAAATGAAGTTAGATGTTATCTCTATCAAAATTTGATGAGGAAGTCTCATTTCGGATAAGTTGTATGTATGGTTTTGCCTGCAGTGGGTTATCTAAAGGGTCTTTAACCCTCTCTTTTATGAATTGCTATGTAGTCAGCACATCATCTTCTATATATTCTGTTTTATAAGTCCTCTTTTAATTTGTTCTTTGGTAGAAGCTGTTTAAGTATGTACTATTCATATCTGGCCTACTGGCTGGACATATATTCTTGCCAAGTACCGATCTCGATTTTGGCTTTGTGACTGGTAATTACTTGTGTGTTGCCTATCCTTTTAGTCGTTGGATATACATCTGTTTTATTTTTCTTCAAATGACGATGCATGTTGAAATACGGCATATTTAGTACTTACTAGAATTCAAATTTGACTATTTCAACTTTGCAGGAATTGTTAGCATTGCTATCAATAAATGCTATAACTTTTTAACTTGAAAATGAAAAGGGATTAAAAAAATCTTAAAAGAGTTCTATTGCTATTATGACTGCCCAATTGACTGACTGAAAGTGGGCTGGTTAGTGATTAAAATTGTCAACAAACTAAATATTTTTGGTCTTAAAAGGGCATTTACTGTCTTTACCAAAAATATTATTTCACTTTTCTCTACTTTTACTACTTGTATTTGATGAACGAATTCAACAATTGGGAATAAAAAGAAATTTTTATCTCGTGCACACGACTTAATATTTTTTTTTCTCATTTTTTATATGTCATGCGCACGACTTAATATTTTCTCTCTCATTTTTTATGTTGTGCGCACGCCTAAATATGTTTTTTTTTTCCTATTTTTTAAAATCTCCCAATAACATCTGTCTTATTACAGTTAAACTAGAATTTGTGACATAATGTGAATACTATAAATCATCTTCTTAAATGTAAGACGGATGTTGATTAAATTTAAAGGATAATTCAAATGATTAATAACATTTATGTAGGCTCCAAAAAAGCAATTTTACTTGAACTGGAGGGGTTGGGGGGGGGGGGGGGTGTGTTGCAGCTTGAAAAAAAAATTATTAAGGGGTAGCTGAAGCACCCTAGTCCCTAATTCCTATGAGTACTTCTGCTAAATCAGATATTTATTCTGCAAGATCTCTGATGTAGAAAGAGTTTTCATAGGAATAACCTAGTAACCCATCTCATCCCTGGTTAGGCGAGGGACATTTTTTTAAACCATGAATGTTATCAATAACCTTTATTAAACACCAACAATCTCTGGCAGACGTTTGCTATTGGCTAATTAAGTCATGCACACGACATAACTATCTCCTGTGCATGACATAAAAACATAGGAAAAAATATATTAAGTTGTGCGCACTACATAAAAAATGAGAGGAAAAAATATTAAGTCGTGCGCACAACATAATTTTTTAGGAAAAAAATATTAAGTCGTGCACACGATAAAATTTTTTTTCCCACATGTTCCTTCCATACTTCTGTAGAGATGTGCATATTATGAGCATTTGGGTCTTCATCAAATTACAAGATCTAGAACTTAATAGTTACTTTTTGGTAAATTTCAGGATGAATCTGCATATAGGGTTTTGGTGTACTAATTAAAAAAATGGCACATCCAGATTCTGTCTGAAACACAATACTGTCCATTTATTTTTTAAAAAAAGGGGGGGTGTACAGGCAAAACATTTTGCCTTGCTCTGATTCTATGCACTATTGTAGTGCTTATATTTTTGTGCTGACAAGTTACCTGTCACCTCTGTTTTTATTTAATTTTGACTCATTGTATGTGTAAGTGTGTGCCAATTTATCTAGGTAGAACTCCTTTTACAGTATCTGAGTTACAACATTTTGTTTACTCACACACTCATTATCATCGTCATCATCATCTTCATCATAGATTCACCAGTATGAGTCATACTTTTTATTTCTAAGTTTTAAAATTAATCAGCTAAATGTACAATGTGTACATGCATGACAAACGGGGCATCATTTATGTCTTAAGGACACAGACCTGCATTTGATGGAACATGTAATCTAGTTAATCATATTCAAATTTCCTCAAAAAAAAGGGGGGGGGGTGGCATTGCTGTAGTTTGAAATATGTTTCAATTTTCATCTGAAACAGGGGAGACATTCAAGTTGATATAGTGAATGGTGTTTAAATATCCTGTGTTCCAATTTTTCCAGAACATTAGGGCTTTTGAATGAAATTCTAAAATTCACATTTATACTTTCACACATTTTTTTTATGCTTATTCAGAATAAGCTGTTCACACAAATTAAAAGAAAAACAATATCCCTCTAACTGCTCTGGTTGAGTTTAGGGGGCTATACCAAAAGTATATATGTATGTATTATTTTACTGGTTTCAACCTTATATTGGTGTTGCTTTTATCAGTATTTTTATATGTTTCTGAAACAGATAGGATGATGTGTGCAAAGCAGTTAAACAATAAAATGAATGGTAGCTACTTGCACTAAAACCCAGCATTAATAGATAACCTTGGGTTTCATGATCACTGTAAGTATCTGTATTGAGGGCCAGTCATGTCATAAAGAGTCTCAGTGTTTGTATTTGATGAGATTCAGAGATCATATACCGTCATCTTGTGAATTACATACAGAAACATTTCATCTTGTAAATCTCTTTACACATTGTTACCCGATTTGTTGTCGTCATGAGAGCCACACTTGAGTGACATTTGTGGTACATGCCGATTATTATATGTCCCACCAGAAATATAAATGGTGGACATGTTTGTCTCATATATACCGGTAGGATAAAAACACAGTTCCAGAAATGAGACTGACTGGATTTGTTTTATGTGATGTACTGAGTGTTCATAGTAGATATGAATTTGACATGAATTTACATACTGAATCAATTAAAATTTTCATAGTCTTCATAGATTTCACAAAGAATTAGGTCAGTTTTGAGAACCCACATATCAGTAATCCTGTTATACAACTATTAATATCATCATGTTTTTGTACCTGTTATTCTATCTGAAATCACAAGCATTAGGTAAGGTTTTATACTGTTAGATAAATTGTCTCAACAAATTTTGATTTCTAACAAAAAAAAACAAAACAATTTTTTATCAGACAGACATATAAATTCTCATTTTCTGCTAAAAAGCATTCTAACTCTTCAAACAATTTTGAGATCCAGACAAGTATTTTTTTTCAAAAGAATAGAAGAAAGGTGTTGTGAATTGTGTACTTATATTATAGTAGACACTAAAGAAAATTGTATATTTCTGCTTTTACCTCTGAAAAACAATGGACTCAACTTAATATCAGTTATCCAGGATAGTCCAATCCTGTCTTAAGCAGGGGTGATTGAATTGAGCAAAAAACCCAAAAGAACAAAAAAAAAAGCTGTAACTGTTCTATAAACTTTGAAAATGAAAATAAAACAAATAAAAAAGACCCCCAAAACAAGATAACAATTTTGTATTGAACAATACAAAATGTACTTCAGATGTGGGAGGGTAGAATGTTGCTGTTTCGTAAAATCATTTTTTTTCAAGTTTTTTTGATTTATTTTTCAAGACTTCTAACGATCGCAGATGCTGAGAAGCTATCATGGTAGATGGAAGAGCTAAGACATTTCACCCAAAAGGTTCTGGTTTTAGTTTTTCTACCACTACATTTTTGAATTATATTCTCATACTTCTTTCATCATGTATTAATGTCAAATTTGAGCTGGATAATGGTAATTTGATTTTGCTGTCAAACGTTTTACCAATTTGAAAAGGTCTCAAGTTTATAAGAGAAAAAAAAATAGAAATATAATAAAGTAAAGATATTTAAAGCATGAATTTAATTATTTCTGGTTTACGGATTTTCCGTGTTCCATTATAAAGTTGACTTGTATGATGGCTTTTACAGCCAAGGCAGGCAACAGCTAGGAAGTTGGAAGGGACAGAGGAATCCCAGTGATTTCCATAGTTCCCGGAAACATGTGAGATGTATTTCTTTTTATATCAGTATTATACTTGTATGTACCTAGTGGCATATTGTCTTGACAGTTCTTCCAGCTGTGTTGCAGTCACTCTCAGGTTTGCAAGTTTTCTTATGTTTGGTCCTTGTCTTTATCATTTTTGATTAAAAAAAAAAAAAAAATACAGGGATAGAAATTGAAAATTTATATTTTTTTATACTGAATTTTCAGCATCATTCGACCTATCTTTTGTAAGCTGTAAAACATACATATGATTGAGTTGGTACATGAAATTTTAAATTAATCGTGTAAATTTAATTTCTTTTTATTTTTGACTTTTTATTGCAACTCTACCCCAGATAGTTCTAATTAAAAAGAACAACAAAAATGATGATCATTTGAAAATTTCCATAGCCCTGTTACTACATTGTTATTATGTAGCGATGAGTCCAAAGGTATGATTTCTTTATACATTTTAATTTTTTTTTTTTACTTCTGAAGGAAAGTTTCTTAAAAAGCAAAGACAAAATTTAGAAAGTTCACCTATTTAAAAAGAGTCCAAAGCATTTCTTCTCTTCTTGTGTTTACCTGTGTTTGAATACCTGTCAAAATTCAAGTAGGAAGCATGAACTAGCTTCATTTGGGTAAAGAATTTTATTGAAACTATATTGAAAATTTCACTTAGTAAACAATTATAAGAAATCCTTCTGATTATATACACCATAAGAAGGAATGAAAACGAGATATAATTACATATATTTGTAATCTTATTTGTATGCATATAACACATCTTAGTGTCTGTGCCAAGAAGCCTGCTTTACAAAGGTAAGATTGTCATTTCTTCTGTGGTACAAGAGAAAATAACCTCAACTTGGGACAAGTTGCGGTTCCCTACAGAAATAAGGTATCACTTTTTGTTACATTACCAGTGTAGTTGTTAGTTTGAGTGTGTCAGTATGTTTTGTTACACCTGATGTTCAGCTTGTGTTTAGAGTATTTACTGTAACATGTATTTGATAAAACGTGCCAGCATCTTTTGTGAAATATTATGGATAACACCAGTTGAGGTTATATTTATATATATATATATTGAACTTTAGACCTACATGTAGGGGTTGGCATATTGATGGGGAAACTGTCAAAACTACTGAATTACAGCAGAATGACTAGCGATATATGTACTCTTTGGTTTTAGTTGCAGTTAAAAAGGTATACAGTAATACCTGTAGTTAGAGATACCTGGTTGCAATGGAAATTTGATATTGATATGGTTTATAAAAGAAACTTTAAAGGTGGGAAAAATTCAACATTTGTAAAGGTATTTCTCTGCAGGTGGTCTCAAAAGATGTTTTATCTGAAGACTTGATTTCCAAGACAATGTTACTGTATGAAATAGCAATTTTTGTATTCCATAAGAAGGTGCAAATATGCACTCTACAAAGTGAAAAAAGAAATAAATGAAGTATTTCATTCCAAATGAGCATTAATTAATTGTTTTATTGTTCTCTACAGGGACCAGTAGATCCATATTGTTTTGTGGAGTTTTATGACCATGGTTCCGCTGCGGCTGCCCTTGCTGCAATGAATAAAAGGATGTGCATGGGAAGGGTATGTATATAATGACGAGAGAGAGAGAGAGAGAGAGAGAGAGAGAGAGAGAGAGAGAGAGAGAGAGAGGGTGAGTGAGTATGTACATAGATTTATTTACAAATATTAAAAACAGTATCAACAGTGGATAAGTCATTTACACAAACCCATTTCACAAAATAACAGTTTAAAAATGTAGATGAGTAAATTACTTGAAACCCATTTCGCAAAATAGCAGTCTAAAAAGTTTGTACTGATTAGTATTGTTGTAAAATGAACAACCTGTCTTTTGAAATTTAATTCTAGTAATTACAGAATAAATCATATTACTTTGTTGTCTCCTTTTTCAGGGAGAAATGCTAACTATTGTCTTCATTTTTCAAAAAGTGGAGAACTAACAATTAATCATGGTACTCGCAGTATTTTATGAATTTTATAAATAAAAAAAATAAGACCATAAGAAAAATGATAAATTTATGATTGTTTAGACTCAGAGCACTTCAAATTAGTTTGATTTACAGCATATGTTTTAGTTTTGTGAAATGGTTTTCTCAATGCTAGTTTACTCTGTATAAAATGTAATGCTGGGACTAAAATCATTATGGCCTTACAATAAGAAGTATGGAGCAACATTCCTGTCAGCAACAAAATTTACACCATTCATGTTGCCAGAGAGATAAGGTAAGTGCAACACTGAAGAATATTTAAAACATACTCACATGGTACTCTTAAGAGTAATTGACCTATCGCCACAAGTCTGACACATGGCTCTCTCTTCATGTGTTTTTTCTACATCATTCGATGGGATGTCATGATCACACATATGTTCGATGGGCCATTTAATTGTCATGTCATAATGGGAAAATTTGCCAAAAGGTGCCATGTCAGGCATTTAGCAATAGGTCAATTCAAACAGTTTTACATACTCATACTTTTGAATAAAATTTTGTTGTTATGTATATGTACACTAACATAACATACTTACGGTAAAATAATTTGTTTTCATGGGTTTAAATTTCCGTGGTTTTTCCTTCAAAAACATTCTTTGATATTAATTTTTCGTTAATTTTTAGATATCTGATTTTACAGTAGTTGCATAATAAAAATGAGATAAAAAAGAGATTGTTTTTTGGTAAATATTGTTTATTAGCAAAACAATTGCAATGTGCCATGTCATATTTCCAATGCTTTAGATAAAAAAATGACGATTGGTTGGTTGAGGTCAGGTTGACCTACTTCTCGCATATCAATCAAACTTGCATGGTATAGAACTCTCATAACTCAGCACATCTCGTGCTTCGGGTGCTGGATTTTTACTTTATTTCATGCAAAAATGACTCTATTTTGGACTTTTAATTATTTTAGTCTATTTTCAGTGCTGTGGTTAGGAAGGTTGGTTGAGTTCAGGGCCTGGCACCATAAAACTCGAGAACTACTTAAGTCTAAACATTTTACTCAACTTTGGCAAATTCTGATATCTGATTGGCTAAGCAGACCAAATTGAGAATATTCTCAGACTTGAGTAAATTCTCAAGATTTATGGTGCTGGGGCCAGATTAATTTGGGTGGATGTCAAAAGTGTTGCTGTGAGGTGATCTTTGTAATTTTTGATTGCATCTTTTTTTCAATAAGAACCTTTCATGTTTCTTGTTTTGTTGATGTTCTAGTGATTACACGATCCTCACACACAAAAGGTGACATTTCTATGTTCTATGTACGTAGATAATGAGATAAAATACACTTACATTTTATAACCGTAGACATTTATATTTAGCTGCAGACTTTAGTATCACAAATATTGAAAGATTTCATTGAATCATATTCACTGTATGTATAGATTAAGTCTCTTTACACACTTCTGATTAATAATGGGATGTCACAGGTTTATATAAGTGCTTTGATAACTTATGGAAAACCTTAATGTTTAAAAATGTGGAAGATTGCAGTGATTTTTATTGTAAATTTGTATTGTTTTGCTGGATCACTATAAACTTGTCACTTCTAAAGCCGATGTCGTTCCAGTGCTCTAATGAAAATTAAAAGCAATATAAAAGCTTAAAGCATTCATTTAATTTTACCCAAACGGGAGTGCTCTGAACTTGGATATTAAAGAACACTTAGGTACCTATAAATCATTTATATTTCAATGCATCTAATCTAATGATATCACACAATCTAACAGGATAACCATTGAAGATCTAAGGTCTTCAACTATCTGAAATAGTTAATTCATTTAGTGTCTGTCGGTTCAGTTATGTCTAAAAAATGTAGGTGTTGCTGGGTTATATTAGATTTAGGTAGAACTATTAATGTAATCATGTTTTATTTTATTCTATTAGTCTATAGATAATATTTCATCTGTATGATGATGTTCATGAGTTTTTAAATCACTGAATGTTGACTTTTTAGTGTTAACTCTCAGAATCCATAAAGGATGTAAAGTTTGTGTGTGTGTTTTTGTGTGTGCATGTGCGTATGTGTGTATGTGTGTGTGCATATGTTTGGTCTTTCTGTATGAGAGAGATTACTTTATCATGTTATTCATATTTCAGATGTGAATACAAAATTGATAAAATAATTACAGTTGAACCTTGTTATCTTAAAGTTGTTGTGACCAAGTAAAAGAATCGAGATAAACAGGTCCTTGAGTTAAAAGGCATGTCACTAAATAAAAATCCTGATTCCTCTCGTGAGCATCTTGGTAATTGCCAGAATACTTGAAGGCCTGCATGTATATCGTATGTAAACTGGAATTTGTTAGAAGATTTTAATTGATTGTATATACTCAAATACAGAGTGCATATTTTTTCAGCTCTAGTCATATCATCACATAATAGTATAATGAGGATGTAAAAAAATAATCTTGAGATAACTTTAAACATCGACTTTCCAGATCTCAAGTTATCAGGTCTTTTTTATAGTAAGATATAGAAGGAAAATTGTTGGGACGGCGCCTGATCTCAAGTCAACTGGGTAAATTGAGATTACCGATCTCAACATAATGAGTTATGGCTGTTGAATAGTTGTGAAAGGAAAAATTACTCCAAATCTATGTGCCATGTTTTTGATATTTATTCCTCTATATAATGCTTTGATATTTAGTGTTGTAGTTTGGATAAAGGATATAATAACATAATGAAGTATGTTTCGGTGGCTACAGCTGGAGTTGTCGATTCATATAACCCGCATTATTTGATATTTATGTTATACAGCTGTTGCCTCTGCCTGGTCACAGAAATTTGACACTTTCCAACAAATTGCTCTTAAACATGTTTCATACTGTCAACCTATCTTAATTTCATCATTTTGATCATAAAAGGTGATTACTGTATACCCAGACATTTTTTACTATGTTTAATTTTCACATTTTTCACCCTTAGATGAGACTTTTTAAACTTAAAAGCAAAATTTTCCAGCTATATAATTGGAAGAATGGACATACATATACATGCCTAAAGGTTGAATGTTAGAAAGGGTGAATATTTTTTCTGTTGTTAAAGGTGAAAATAACTGGGGGCCGGGTGATGTGGGTGGGGGGTTATGGGGGTGGGGGAAGGGTATTTCCAGGCCCTTTTACTTGCTGAGGGCCAGTTGGACATTGTAATAATTAATTTTTTCTCTTCCATATCTAGTTAACTCTGTACAACTGAAAAATTGTTGAGTGAAATAACAAAACATAGGTTGTTAATGCTAAGAATGAAAATATTGATTTTTAATGATTTATGTTGGAGAAAAACTGGGAAAAATAAGAATTGTTATTATTTTTTTGTGGTAAAAAATGTACCATTACTTGAATTGAGAATTTGACAAAAAAGAAAAAAATTAAGATAGAACTGATTGTAATAACCATTGTGTTGTATACAACTAGATATGTCAGTCATACCTCCCTGAGAAAATTTATTGTAATGATTTTAATTGAGACATTTTTCTTCAGATAATTCACAGAGATTCACTGTCAATTTATTATACATTTAAATTGAATGGAGTAGTATTAAACACCTACATGGATTTTTAAAAGATATAAAGATAGATGCCCTTGTTTTCCCTGATCCTGAATTGTACATTGATGGATGTGTAAAGTATCTGGAAAGTTGAATGCAATTTTGTATAATGTCTTTGTTCTCAAGAAATTTTCTTACATTTGTGGTATCACAGCACTGTAAAATTAATGGTTTTTTTCTTCTGAATTTCTGCTATTTTCAAATGGCAAAAAAGTTTAATGTATACATTAAGAGTTTTTAAAAAATATGTACTTGAAAAGAAAATGATGCTGTGTTCTAACTTATCACATTTGACAAGGTTCTGTGCTGCTACATGGCATAATGCATTGTTAGAAGTAGGCTCATGGGCAGAAAATTGACTACTGTAAAGCTCTGACTGATTCTTGTTGATAATTTTAGTTGCTTGTCGACAAAATACGTACAGTTCACCCTTGATATATCACCACCTTTTGTTTTCCTGAATTTTAGCCGTATAACGGGTTTGGCAATATATTGAGGTTTACTATTTTCGAAGAGTGGTCGTTTTCATCTTGACATGTCTTTAATCCCTGTTGTATATCATATCCTGTTTACAACTCACTATCGTAAATATGGATATTTTGTCTATTGTTTAAGTCTGGACAATTTGGCCACCCTATTAAAATGGCCAAAATATGTAGCTGTCGAAAATCTACATGTTAGACGGCCGGAAAATCTAGATTGGTTTCTAACATTAGCCTGGAAACATTTCTAATGTTAACTTTCCTTGTTTTTGTTTAAAATAGGCCGGAAATACAAAGGGTTTAAGTTTATATATCTCATCTACTCATAATTATTTCTTGACATGTTATAATTGCTATGTAAACACACTGACATGCTGATTTTTAGGTCATCTGAGCCAAAGGCTCAGGGTGACCTATTGCAATCATCTTTTGTCTATCGTCATTCGTCGTTAACATTTACACATTTTCAACTTATTCTCAAGAACCAGTGTACCAATTTTAACCAAACTTGTCATGTGTCATCCCCATGAAGTCAAATAAATTTTGCGAATGAAAAGGGGCTTGCACCCATAAGGGTCCCAAAAGGGGCCAAAAAGGACCAAAACTTGGTACATCTTTAAAACTCTTTTCTCATAAACCAATGATCAGATGACTTTTACATTTTGTATGCATGATTGTCAAGTCAGAATCTACAAAGTTTACGAATGAAAATAAAATCTGTTCATAAATGAGCCACTAGGGGGCACTTCAATAATTTAGGGTAAAATTGTATAACAAATTGTTTAATATCTCAAAACTGATCAATTTTTTGTATACAAATATATAATGAGAAAGTTGTAAGGAATTATCTAAGGATCAGTTTGACAAAATTTCAAGGTCATGGGATCAAATGTCAAAGTCACAGACACCTAAGTAAATGGAAAATATGGATTTTTTTTGTGTAAAATTTTCAAAATGTTTGACTACATCTCTAGAACAATAGGGTCAATTTAAACAAAACTTGACAAAAAGTATAACCTTGTAAAGCTCCATAAAAATTGTGGATGAAAAGTGGTAAGACCAAACATGACTTTCGTGGCTAAAAATAGAACGATTGAGTCAGCATTTTTTTATTTAATACGTGTATCTCCAAAATTATTAAAGCTAGAGAAAAATCTGTTACCTTAAAATGAGCGGTTTGCAAAAAATCTTCAAATTTGGTGGAAATTGTCAGGTCGACCCTTATGTGGGTTATTTTCCCTTTTTTGTGGTTTTTTCATGCTTTTGGTTGTTTTTTGACATTATCTTTAAAAGTATAATAGCTAGATTAAAAGTGAAAGAAGCAAAAATGTTCAGCATGTGATCTACAGGCCTGGGCCTCTTGTTTCCAACTCTCATGGAAGCATGACACTCGTAAGCTGGTCCTTGTCTGCTTCTACACTGTTCATACAACCGGATGCCAGTTTATGACATTCGATATTCGAGTTATCTCCCTGTGCTGTGGAAGTATGAAGTAAACAACAGCGCTCTACAATGCGACCAAATCACTTGCAAATGCGACCTTTTTTTAGATTTTGGCGAGTGTTTATCCTCATTCAGTCGCCACATACCAGTTTTTTCCCCCGAACCGTTAATCAAAAGTTTGTCCGTTTTCACTGTGAAATTACATTATCGAAATCATGGTCGGTTATGCGCTTTACAGCAACCAATTTGCTATTCAGTTTCCATAAACTAGAGCATCTAACGCACGTGGATTACTGTATAAAACCACGTTGTTACAACGGTTGTATTGCTCTCACGTTTTCGACTTGAAATTTTCCTAACACACACGATGACATTTTTTTTTTCTCGGTCGATTTCGACAGAAGCATCATTATGTTTGAAACGGGTTATTAAAGGAATACTGGAACAGAGTTATGGCTATATTCAACTAGGGAACTTTCTGCCCCGATTTCGATTTTAATTTCAGCGATTTTTAAGTGGTAAAATCGGGGCAGAAAGTTCGGCCTAGTGTTCGACGAGGAGGACAAGCAGACCACAACCTAATTCCTTTTGGGTTATCGTGGGGGAACACAATTCCCTAAAGCGTTAACCACAGTCGGAACTGGAAATTTTATCTGTAAATTAAAGTCGAGAGTCAAACACCCGATTGTCGGACAAACACCTATAAATTAAAGAACTGTATAGGTTCTGACGATCAGGTCACGGGTGTTGGACTCTAGATTTTAACTACGGACAAAATTTAAATTCTTGTGGGCAGTCTTCTTTTTGTAAATTCTGTCGAAAAGAAACTGGAGCTAAAAATTTCAAAGTTTAAGGTTGCCTCAATATTAGAGCAACAAATATGATATAGGCATATAAACACTCCTGGATTGATAAAAAATGCACAAAAAGGTCAACATGCAAAATAACCTTGTTTTATATGGATTGAACAATAAAATGTTACATAAACTTAGAAAATTAATATTTTATTGTCATTTCTATATTTTCATCCAGTGGATTTTTTTTAAGAACACACACACAATATATAACCAGGCGAGTAAAAGTTCCTGGCTGGCTAGTAAAATTTCTGGTTCGCTGGTCAAATGAAGAGTGAATTTTTTTAGTGTTGTAGAGCCCTGAACAAGCTACCGTTGGCTAACAAGTTTTACTCACACCTGTTTATTTCATCTGGTCAGGCGATATGTTTGAGGGATTTAACATGTATAATGAGGGAATTATATGGAAGGAAATCCGTTCTTCAAGAACAATGTGAGTTTGGCGTTATAACGGAGGTTAACTGTATTTGCATTCACCAAGGAATTATTTCAAGCCATAAGATAAATCTAGTCTTGAGTGTGTGTATTTCAGTTTACAAATCACCTATAAATAGCTCAATGCAAATTTGACACTCAGACTGTCACACTCTCCAATTGCCAAATGGTAACCAGGCATGGCTTTAATCATAGAAACAGAATAATAGTACAGTACCTGTGTGTCCTGTTAACCTTCCTTGTAGAGTTTTATGCTATTATTGAAAATCTGAACAATCTCAACTCGAATTCTAATGATTATTTCGCGCTTGTAGATGACAAAGCAATACTGTAACTGTAAATAAGGGAGTTACACAGAACAGCATATGTAGTATCTTGTAGTTTCGTACTTCAGATTTATTTCAAATCTCAAAGTATAATATTTTCTTTTATTTAATAAATATTTATCTATTTCTGTCAAATACTGATCTTAGGATTGATATTTAAATTAGTCTGATTTTCGATCAGTAATGGCCATGTATAAAACCCAGATTCAGGTTAGGCCTAAAAGCACGAACACCTTTTTTTCTATGAGATGTAATGCTGAAATGGGGGATGCGGATAATACATAAATGCGGATTATACACGGCCGATTACGGTTTTATACAGAAATTAGTTTTCTATTAGAGGAATATTGGGCACAGTAACTTGAATGATGTTTAATTCATCAACCCCTGAAAAAACAATGGAATCTTCTGTAAATCAATAATTTAGTTTAGTCCAAATGTGTCTTTAGAGATGAATGATGTTTAAAAGACATGATTTGTCATGTGTATCATATTCGTAGCATTTCATTCTAGCTGGTGTGATAAAGTGTAAATCAATTCTCGTGTTCAAATAACTCACAGTCTGTTTACTGTTACCTTTTATCCCAAGTACATTATTTAATTATCTCTTTAATTTCCAGTAAAATGCAGAAAATAGTATTGACCAAATAAAGGATCAATCAATTAATCAACACTTTGGTAGATCAAGGATAAGTCTGATATTATAGGAAAACAATGTTAATCATATCATTGGACATGTGTTCTTGGATATTTTTCAGTTTGGTAAATTGTCTTTTGTATTTTTATGATGAAGTTTTTGACAGCAGAATCAATGTCATTACACAGTCTAGATTCTTACAGAGTTATCTTTCTTTCCCCTTTGTTGCTCATACAGACTTGTGTCTTTTCATATTTTGAAAATTAACTATTTCGAGTTAGATAAACATGATAATCAATTAACTCTCGTTGTTTAATCTCTATTTATATTACTGTCTACCTTTACACACACACACACACACACACGCATGCATATGCATATATATATATATATGTCTAATATTATGAACATCCTACTCAATAACACTTGTATTTCTATTAATCTAGTATTGCCACATATAATTTTTAACCATAATCGGTACATTTTCCCCCAGTTTAGAGAATATTCAATGCAATTAACAGGTATTAATGGTTCAACCTATTCAATTAAAAGGAATGATTTTACATTTAAGAGATAGGAAATGGTTTTGTGTTTTGAGCGTTTATGCAATAAACAGGAATATGTAATTATCAGGTATGCAAATTAGTAGAATATATATATTCATTTATATATAAAATATTCAAGGGACCGCAACTTCTACTTTGAGATATCTGGAATTAGAGATAATTGAAATTTTAATTAACAAATTTTCCATCCATATAAATGAAAACCAGCCGCTCAACTTTGATAAAACCAGAATTTTATTTCAGATTTTGACATAATGAAATTCCAAAGTGTGTTTGTATGTACACACACACAAACACACACACACAAACACACACACACACACACACACACACACACACACACACACACACACACACACACACACACACACACACACACACACATAATTTGCATTTGTTCATGGCAAAGGTCAACATTTTTGTTCTTCAGATGGCTATTGATAACCTTAGTGGTAAAGATATTTAACATAGATTAGTCATAGCTGATACAGCATAACAGGTCTGGATATATTACATGTAGACATAAATTGTTACAGTTTTCCTTGTAGATAAAAATGTCAAAAAAGGTAACTGTGGTGATATTTTATTTTCATGCTTTGTTTGATAGATTTTATAGACGTATGACTCTCAGTTACATAAATTACAACCTCCTTTTCTCAGTTTTCATCATCTTAAATTGTCAACTGAAAAGCAGAATTGCTTTATGAACGATTTCGTAATGTTTTGTAATTTACGTTTATTTACTTGACTCATGACTAGCTCTATTTTTCCTGACATTTTGTAGCTAATTGCGATTAGAATCACATAATACAGTGAGCCAATCGCTAGTGTATTTTATCGTTCTTCGCACACACAACTATCTGTTGGCACTGAATTCCAATGCAAAATGCGGCAGTTACTTTTCACTCGTATCTCTGGGGAGTAGTGAAACTTTTCTGATCAATATGCTGAATTCAGGCGATAGAATTTGTAATTACCAAGGGAAATCGGTCTTCTTTGTGTTCCCAAAGATTAGCTACTGTTTGATGGGGGACTGCAAAATCAATAAGTATATATATTTGTGTTTATGGTTTGTGCTTTACCTGGTTCACACTTTATTTCTCTGGGGATTCCAAATGTGATGTCATCTTCCACTTTCTTAATCCAAAGCATTTAGACTGGACAGTGGTTTTATTCCATGAGATTTTTCTTCAGTAAATACATGCAAGTGTCTAAAAGGTTATCTTTCACCTGTTTCTCGTGTGGAGGCCTAATTGTGTGTGTGTCTGTCTGTCTGTGTGCATAAACTTGTGAGTTGTGGCCTTTTTGGTAACTAAAGCAATATAAATAACCATTGACATCAACAAAAAGCAAAAAAAATAACCAACATCGACATGAAGCAATGTAAATAACCAACAACACTAACACAAAGTAATGTAAATAACCAATAACATCAACTTAAAGCAATATGAATAATCAGCATCAACATAAAGCAATGTAAATAAACAACATCAACATAAAGCAATGTAAATAACCAACATCAACAAAGCAATGTAAATAACCAACAGCATCAACTTAAAGCAATATAAATAACCAACATCAGCTTAAAGCAATATAAATAATCAACATCAACATAAAGCAATATAAATAACCAACATCACTAACACAAAGTAATGTAAATAACCAACATCAACATCAAGCAGTGTAAATAACCAATAACATCAACTTAAAGCAATATAAATAACCAACATTAACATAAAGCAATGTAAATAACCAACATCAACAAAGCAATGTAAATAACCAACAGCATCAACTTAATGCAATGTAAATAACAACATCAACTTAAATCAATATAAAATAACCAACATCAACTTAAAGCAATATAAATAACCAACATCACTAACACAAAGTAAAGTAAATAACCAACATCAACATCAAGCAGTGTAAATAACCAATAACATCAACTTAAAGCAATATAAATAACTTAACATAAAGCAATGTAAATAACCATCATCAACAAAGCAATGTAAATAACCAACAGCATCAACTTAATGCAATGTAAATAACCAACAGCATCAACTTAAATCAATATAAATAACCAACATCAACTTAAAGCAATATGTTCTTTGACAAAGTAATGTAAATAACCAACATCAACATCAAGCAGTGTAAATAACCAATAACATCAACTTAAAGCAATATAAATAACCAACATTAACATAAAGCAATGTAAATAACCAACATCAACAAAGCAATGTAAATAACCAACAGCATCAACTTAATGCAATGTAAATAACCAACATCAACTTAAATCAATATAAATAACCAACATCAACTTAAAGCAATATAAATAACCAACATCACTAACACAAAGTAATGTAAATAACCAACATCAACATCAAGCAGTGTAAATAACCAATAACATCAACTTAAAGCAATATAAATAACCAACATTAACATAAAGCAATGTAAATAACCATCATCAACAAAGCAATGTAAATAACCAACAGCATCAACTTAATGCAATGTAAATAACCAACAGCATCAACTTAAATCAATATAAATAACCAACATCAACTTAAAGCAATGTAAATAACCAACATCAACATAAAGCAATATGAATAACCAACAACAAAAACATAACCAACCAACCAACAAGTCCATAATTTTACAATTTGTTCTCCGTGGCTATATATAGATCATATAAGGAAGTCTTATACAGTTTATATAAGAAACCCACAAAACATTTTGATGTAATGCCATGAATTATATTTTTCACTGAACAGAATTTTATGATAGAAAAATAATTAAAAGAGTTTGAAATTCTTTGAAAGAGCACATTTCATGGTATTTGACTAGGTAATGGGAGTAGGTATCCTCTTACAATTACCGGTATATTGGAGCTTGGATATAAAAGTGAAAGCTTACCTTTTATAATCTTTTGTACTTTTGTCATAGGAAATTAATAAAAATCCTTGTGCTGAGGGAAATTAAGAGAGAGAGATATATTGTATCATCAATCAGTGATGTTCTTAATTTGATCAATTAATTTCTTGGATAGTGTTACATCTATATTTGTTGCTATCAGATTTTAAAACCTGTGACATAAAAAAGGCCTTTTTAGCTAACAGGGACAAAAAGTCCTGAGATCTAGTGTTATACCCCCAGAGTCCATGGACAAAATCTTTGATTGACCTCTATCTTTTTTAACTATAAAGAATAGGATTTTGATATATTACATTGTGATAGGGTATCAAATAGTTCCTGGACTCATTAACTTTAAAAAATCCACTTTTTAGAAATTTTTGCATGGACTTTATCTTTTGTATATGTGAGTAAGGGATCTGAAATTTCACTTGCGAATTCTGTAAAAAACTGAAGTATTCTGTTTTCAGGCAGGTGATCACACATCAGTTTCCGCTCAATAACTTGAGTAATTTTTAATGGATTAATTTGAAACTTTAGAAGAAGGTTTATTGCCATGAAAGCTCAGATAACTTGGATTACCAAAAACTTTTGCCCTTTGTTTACAGAGTTGTGGTCTCATGTAGAATGACCAGAACAGATTTCACTCAATAACTTGAATAATTTTTAACGGATCAGATTGATACTTCATAGGAGGGTTTATTGCAATGAAAGCTCTGATAAGTTTGTTAACAAAAATTTTGGCCTGTTATTTATAGAGTTAATGGCCTCTTGTCAGGAAGTATCTATAAGTGTTAGAGCTTTGCTTTAATATTTCACATGTGTAATTTCTATGACTGTTTATTTCAGATGGTACCATGACATTTAATATCATAACCTAGACATTTGACCTACTTCTTAAAATCAGTTGTATGTTCATAGTCTGAGATACAGTGTTGTTACTGGCGAGCTTTGTTGTTTTCTGACTATTCTTGTTGGCTTATACACTAAGAAAGACACATTTAGACTTTTTTTTTTTACTTTCTTTACTGGTGGGGTCAAGAAGTCTGGTTGATGGGGGATGTAAAGTATATTGGTTTGAGTTGAACTTTTGTGATTTATGATTACTCCATGTTTTCTGGAAACATCCTGGAAATGGCTGTAATAAAAATAATAATCAGTGATCACTGAAAGTGAAAATATTTTTTCCTTTTATTTTGTATGAATAAGACTTAAAGGTTAAGGTTCCTTGTAAAGAAAGTGTGGCCGTACACTTGCAGCGTTTATACATTTATACATTTATTGCCCTGGTTGTTGATTTCTTTACCTGTGGCAAGTCATATTTCCAAAGGGCGATTTGACTTGCCATGGCAAAACAAATGGTCATGCCTCCCTACAACCAGGGCAATAAATTCTTTTTAATTTCCAGAATTTTTCAGATTTTATCCACTTCAGAAAGGTTAAAATGCTGTCTGACATTTTTGCTTATGTATATGTTTGGAACACCTCAGAGAGTTCCATATTACAAATGATGACTCTGTCTAAAACCCACACAGAACTTTGTATGGGGGAGACATGAGAGAAGACTCAGAAGTTTTGTCATCCGGGCATGTGAAGGTTCTCCACCACCAATCCCTATCTGTGGGCATAATAAATACAATTCTTTGACATGCAAGTGTAAGGCCCATAGCAGAGGTGTCATTTTATAGCACCTCTCCAATAGCTTCATGCAGACTAATTAGAAATTCTTGATGGTAGATTAAACAACAGTAAAAGAAACATACACTGCCATTGTAGATAATTAGTATATATACACATTTTATATCTCTCCACCATTGTTATTGCTCTATAATATTGAATTTGTTTCAAACAGGATTTTATTCATTGTGATTTTGACAATGTCCATACTGGTTAGTGTACTATCAAATTTATTCACTTAAGCATTATAAATCAATATTGTATTAGCTGTACTGTGGGTACTCCTAGTTGGTGTGATGTGTTTTAAATCTGATAACTAGAGTTTCATAGTCATAAATTTTTAAGCAAGATTTCTCTGCTATAGTTAGATATAACAGGGGCAGATATGATGTGAAGTTTTGTACCTGTAATCTAGGTTCAATAATACTTGTTAGATGTGACTTGAAGAAGTAGGTGACTAGGTATATATATTGCAGTTGGATTTCAGAAAAAACACCAAACCTCTTAAAAACATAGCACTCATTATAGTGAATTATCCGCCCTCAAGGCTGTCCTATGAAAAAATCGTGAAATACAGTATTTGTGTTTATTTTCAGATAAGTTTTTGGTATCATTTATGTTTACATTCAACAATGTTTTGTCTGGTTTTGTAAATGTAACAGAAGCATATTACACTTGTTTCTTTGTTTTGCTTGGGAATTTTCAAGAGACTGAATATTTGTAGTCTGAAATGCGAGGTGGTGTCCTGAATGAGTTGGTCTTTAGGTGAGGTTTCACTATATTTTGTAATAGAATTATGTGATTCATAAAGGTTTGATACTCTGGAAATAACTTTCACAGTAAAAAAAGGCTGGTACCCTTTATCAAAATTAACCTGCAATATCTTTACACCATATAATGAACACAATATGTATGCTTTAAATATGCTTTGTGTGTTGTACCTCCTTAAAACTTGATTGCCATCTACCAATATTAGTGCAGTGGAACCTGACTTAAGAGACAACCTCTTCTGCCACTGAAATGTTGTCTTACAAGACAGGTGGGTTTTTATGAAGTGGTCTCTCAAGACTGGTTTCACTGTACTTTCACTTTTCACTGATACCAAAGTCAATTACCGGAGACGGGGCATTTTACCTGCAGAAGGTACATTGTTACTAAATCTTTTCCTCCACCACTGAAAAGTAACAGCAGTTATATAACTGAATCGTAATTAAGCAAATAGTCAAATATATATTTAAATTTCAACAGCTCATAGATAAAATTGATTTCACTGATACCAAAGTCAATTAGTATATTAGCATATGATTTCTTATGCATTTGTTTAAGTGGTGTTTTATACAACACTCAATAAATTTTCAGTTGTATAGTGGCGACTAGTTTTTAATGGTGGAAGAGGGAATCTGGTTACGGTGTACCCCAGGGAGAAACCACCAGCCTTCTGCAGGTAAACTGGCAAAGTTTCTCGCAAAATCAGCTTTAGGTTTCAGCTGAGCATGACGCACACTGACTTAAAAATTTGGTGATTTTGAATTCTGATCAACATCTAGCTTATATTAATCTATGTCCAAAAATAAATAAAGATATAAATGAGAACTAATACATACAGTACAGATATGAATGCATTAACCATAAGGAAGTCCAGATGGCAATATACAAAAACATGATAAAAATGATAAACATGATCTTCTGAAAAAAAAACCCCAGATGGGATCAGGTGCCATGGAGGAGAACACACCCCTCTGCAAACTGGCCACACTCAAAGTTGTGGTGAAATAAAAATGGAAATAATTCAGGAATGAACAAAAAAGAAGAGGTCAATATGAATAGTACTAATGTATTAAATAATTTTCTTAGTAAAATACAGGTAACTTTAAGATGATGGACTGTTGCAGCTATTTGCCTAATTTATTTTATTGAAGAAATTCTGTTATGTCTGTACAATTGATGCATTGCAACCCAAACATTATTCTTATATACAGATCCAATTTCAGTTTTGTTACATTTTCTTGATACAATGTTTACACACATATCAAAACTCTGCTGTTGCATAAAATAATTGAAGAATGAAAAATTCTTTTTTTTTTTGCTGGCAGCCTCACTTAAACTGGTGATTACAAGAAGAGAGATCACAATTTTTCATGTAAATTTCTGGATGTTTGAGTTATTGATTTAAATACAGAGAACTTAATTGGTTTTGCATAGATTTCTATCAGAATATAAATGCTTGTAATGCCACCAAAGCACTTAACAGTTTGATACATATTCACAGGTCAGAATTTTGCATGAGTTGATTGTTATTTTCACTTTGGCTGATCTTGCAAACACATTTGATAGAACAGCAAGCGACATATATTTTCATGTCAGGCAAACAGAGGCTAGGGATAATGTTATTTTAACACACCTTCAGAGCAGGCTTGATTTAGATTATATAGTATAGTGTCATTTACGGCTGTCTGTAAATTTAAAAAAAAATTATTCCTCACAAGGAGAGGAAACAATATTTAAAAAAAAAAAAAAAGATATTGCTTCAATGTTATTTTTCTGCGTGTATGATTTTTATGATTTGTTATAAGATTCCCTTTATATCTGTAGGTCACCGAGCCACTGTATCAGTGGATCTAGCAGTAGGTTAAGCCCCCTGACCGCCCATTTATGCTCGGAGTAGATATGGCTGTAATCAGTTTCAAGAAAAGTTGACTTTATCAACATTTTATTTTGGTATCATTGTGAAATTAAGATATTTATTGACAGAATTTTACCAAAATCTATTTGGTTACCCTTCTTCTGTCATGATACTTTTCATAACCATATAAACTAGACAGGTTAATGCCTGATTAAAAAATTTGTGCATTCAAAATCCAATGAAGAATTAATGAAACCCACATTACTTAAGTCCCCAGAAAATCCTTAAAATATGTACACCCAGCATGATGCAGGTATTTAACCCAACTACCTGTAAAGACACATTTGGACTGGTCCGAGTCCAATGAGTCCACTTTTAAGGGGTTGATAAATTAGCTTGGGAATTACATCACCCCACAGGAAAATGTTAGATTCGTTTCTCTAATTGCATTACAATGAATGGAATCCAAGTGACTGATTATATCTATATGAATATTGACAGATTATAAAAGGTTGTACAATAAATGCTATATCCGATGTATGTAATCTGTTTTAAAGTTTACCTGAAGATTGTCACTATGGAGAATGTACAGTCTAGTATTATAATTCTCTGTAATTAGCAAGAGTGGATGTGCTGCAGGATATGGGTTGGCACAGACATTTTCTGTCTAGGAGAGTTGTAACATGTTTTCGTCAGCATAATAAAACCGTGTTTACATTGTTCTTTGTCTCTGCTGCAGAAGCTGCCTACCTGCCCAGAAGGCAGTCAAGATAATTATTTAGTAAATAGGTGACGTCTATGTCAAATAACGACAATTGAGATATATTGATCAGCCCTTTTTTCCCGGATTAGGGTTTGGTATCACTGATGTTTGATAAAGTTTGATTTTATTGAGTGTCATTACTTCCCAACACCATAATGGTGTTCATCAGAAGTGTTTATGTTTTAATGCATCAAGTAACCTTCGTATGACAAAGAAAATTGAAGGGAATAAAACAAAATGAGCTTGGATAATCACTTTCAGATAGTGTAAAAGAAAAACTTATAATGAGGTTGTACCATGCTGCTCTGCCGGTACCTTTTATAGACACTTTATTATAATGTTTAGCTTCAAAGCATCTATTGGGTCATCTTTTTTATAATTCCGTAATCAGTGGTAGATTACAGAGAAGCGCAGTTGTTATTGTCGACTGTGATGTTTTACTTACGCTTTATGACTTTGATTTTCCTTTCTTTGTATTCTGTCGCAACTACCCATGTTGGGATGTTCCACTGTGTGTGCATACATGTGTACTTGTGTGTGCATTAGTATGTGTTTATGTGCTCATATGTGCAAATATAGCACTATTAGGAGAAACATTGTGTTTAACTCATCAACCCCTGAAAAACAATGGACTCTTCTGTAAATTATTGACTTATGCCAATCCAAATGTCTCTTTCGGGGTGAATGAGTTAAAGATGTACAGTCTATAACTTTTGCTCTTTTGGTCAGTGTAAATACTTTTTCGATATTTGATATTTGGCTTCTTTTAACCTTTAAGTTGACTTCATCAATAGAACACCTTTTGAATATTCTCGCCAGTGAAAATACCCACTTTGAAGAGCTTGTTGGATGTTTAAAATGTTTATGTCCAGATTTGGTGTAGTTGAGAATTTCATATTGGTTAGGTCCAGAAGGGGCAAGAAAGGTACATCATCTTCTCATGAACTGATAATCAGACTTTTTTAAAATTTGGTATGCATGATTGTTAAGTCAGTATCTACAAATTTTTTTTAATGAAATTAAAATTTGTTCATAGATGAGGCTTTGGCTGGCACTTCAACTGATATATGGTATGGTTTTATACAAATGACTGATCAACTCAAAGTTGATTGAATAATTGTATGCAAGTGACCTTTAGGTCAAAGACTCAGAGGACCTTTACTACCATGTGTGTATTTGTGGAAGGTGAAGAGTGTTGAAAATCGTGGTCACTATCATTCACATAATAAAAATTCTTTTTAGCATGAATATAAAATAGATACAAGCACGTGTGTTATGATCTGTCCTCGAATCACACATGCTCCCTTGACATTCGGTTATCTTTGTAAAAAGCACCAAAAGTTGATTTACAATGGCAGATTGAAACTAACAGTTACAATGGGCTACATTTGACAAGTTTATTTTGATAATACCTATGCATTTGTTGTATAAACACCAGATTATCTCTACCTGATATATACAAGATCAAATATTGCATAAAACCTGCATGTAAAATTCCTGTTGACAACAGCTCATATTGCTTTGGGTAATGAAAGTCAATTTATTTGATAGAAAGTAAAACATTGCTAAAAGACAACAACAAAAATTTATCTCAAGCATAATTCAATTCTTTTAATTTTTACAATTGAAGTCTAAATACAAAAATATTTTTCATATAGCTAGAGCCAAAGGTTTACTCTTTAAATCATTTTTTGTTTGTTTTGTTTTTTTCAATTTTCATTCATTATTTCTTCTGAAAAATCATAATTCAGATTACAAGCAAAGTGACTCATGGGGACATGGTTTTGTTATTGCAAAGAATTGGAAACATGTCCCCACACTGCAAATCTACAAATGACCCTTAAAGTGATATAAGCTGTCACAATGATGATTTCTGACCCATGGCATATAGACGAGATTATGATAAAATGCGTTTTCAATCAGACATGTGAAATGTTGTAAAAGATCTTCTTTTCAAAGTTATTTGTTTTATTAGAATTTAAGTATTCCCGTACCTTAAAAATTCCGGCTGTATTACTGTATGCAATGATCTTTCAGATAAACTCTTTTGACATATCAAATGTGCTTAGTTATTCGGTAATAACAAAAAAACGGATATTACGGGTTCATTTGGCAAAATTGTTGCAATTATACATATGCATTTATTATTCGATCCACCAGATGGTCTTTTTGGGATATATATAAGATAAGATATTACATAAAATGGGCATGTAAAATTTTTCAGCTACGACAGCTCATATCGCTTTTAAGATGCCATCCGTTGATAGACTGGAACATTTCAAAAAATTGTTTTTGGCCTTTCATAAATTTGTACAAATATTTGCTTACTGTTTGCCAATAGAGAAGTGTTAGTGGACTTTGAATGCTAATTTCAGTCGAACCCAAATTTATTGCAGTCTAGGGGGAACAAAATGTTATTTCAAATAAATTGCTTTTAAAATAACTAGGTTATAATGGTTATAAAGACATTTAGCTGATGAATCTCAATCATTTCATATAAAGTGTTATTTCAATGTACCGGTACTTATGTAATAGGGTTCAATATAAGTGGGTCCCACTGTATTTCAAAAACACTGCATTTAATCAGGTTAGATAATTTTATAAAGAATTTCATTGCATGAAACTTGTATTATAATCTTTAATAGCTTAAAAGTGGATATTTTTTTATTGACTGCTTTGACACTTTAGTGAAATTGACAAGCATTGTGGACGTTACTGCATCCATTATCCGTTGTTTCAACACGTCACTCAGAGGCAATGAAAAATAATGGGAAATTAAGGTTCCCTTAAATGAATGAGTAGGTATTGAATAATGATTAAAATACAAGAAACAAACAGGAATTATCTGATCAGTTGATGTAAAACTGTTTGCTGTATATTTATGTCTATTATGCAGAACTATGTTAATTTCCATCCCAGAGAATACAGCTTGAAATTTGATCACTTTAAGATGGCAAAGAGCTTTTACTGATACTTTAAACACAGTTATTAGGTTTGGGCAGATACCTGAAAATTGTTTTTATCTTATGATGTTGATGATAATCGTATCTAGATATTGAATTACTAGATTCTACCAATCATGAAATATGCATTGAATTTAAATATCCATTTTCAATAAAACTATGAACAGAGTACTCCAAAATGGTGAAAATAATGGTGTGAAAATGAGGATTTATGTTCATCCTTGTATTGGATGACATTACATTACCAATTTATCAATAATTCATAGACAATTACAACAGCAACTTTCCCATTTCAATTGCTTTAGCCATATAAAACACTGGGGAGTCAACTTTACTCTTTGGTATTTTTCCGTAGAACATCTATATTTCATGATGGTATAAGGCGATATTCTAATAACATTTTTGGAAGGTTTGTTTTAGCCTGGCATGTTTTGTATACTGATGATCCTGACATTACTAACTTTTATTGACAATTTAGCTATCGAGAATGCTTAGCTATCGAGGATTCTTGACATAGAGAAAGTCAACATGGCCATATAGCCTTCACATGCCTCATTTTTCTGGCATTTCCACAATTTATAATATGCTTTGATGTATTAGCTTACCTGAGCCAAAGCTTTAAAACAAGCAAGTTCCACCTAGACTTTGTATAGGACTGAGGTATAAACAAAAACTTTACTCTCGTTGACAATTAACAATTTCCTTTAATAAACTGTATATAACCAATGATGTAAAATTTTGTTTTATAAGCTTTTTGGCTCTCTACATTGTTTTAAATTGATATACTTTTGTTCAACTCATTAAGATATAACCAAAGCGTAAATTTACACAAAAATGTAATTTTTACCAAAAGTATGACACTTTTTGGTAGAGCATTTAAAATGCATAAAAATAAACTTGTCACATATTTCAAGATCACTGTATATTTTACTCTAAAATAAGCATTACAGAAATATGTACACCTGGTTCTCCCCTTTTCACACATTTTCTTCTATATGTTTTTTGTCTTTATGTTGTCGTATTGATTTTATTCTTTATTATAAATCAATGTGCAATAATATACCGTGCAACATTACTAAGTCAGCTGATTGTCTTACATAAATAGATTAGATCAGTTTTTGTTTTTTGGTTGTTTGTATTGTATTTGCAAATTCTCTGAAGATACTTTGTCAATTTCCCCCACATATTGGCTCTATAGAGGGGATAAAATACCTTGCCAGTTTCCCTCATATTGCTTCTATAGAGGGGACAAAATACTTCACCAGTTTCCCCATATTGCCTTTAGAAAGAGGATGAATTATTTTAATTTTGGAAAAACCTGTCATTATAAGTTCTGAATGTCAGGCAGACAAAAATATCCAGCATCAAGATAATGTTGTTTGGCATTACAAGACCTGTTTCCTTGTTCTATGATATTCAGGTGAAAGTTAATCCTTTTGATTCATTCTTCATGAAGTCAATTTGAAATTCAGTGGAACCCCTTTCTGGCTGACTCAATGTGGTCTGATTAATGAGGTGGTCTCTTAAGTGAGATTCTTTAAATATTCAATTATTCATCAAGAGACTGGAAATACATGGTCTTATATGTGAGGTAGTCTACTAAGCAAGGTGATCTTTAGACGAGGTACCACTGTACTTTAAAAATTTAGATTTATTTTATACTCCTCACATTTGTTGAAAAAGACATTTAGGAAAGGCTTGGGAACTATTTATAGATTCAGACAAAATACAGCCCATCAAGTATTTGTACATCAAGTTCAATCCATAACTCTATAATGCTCAGCAGAATATCTTATATCTGGAAAATGTGTCTAGATCTATTATTGAAAGTTCTGAAGACATTGGGAATTGAGATGTAATTTTTTCCTGCTACTTGACCATTAGACTGGTATTTCCTGTGAATTATGTCTGAAGAGAGCCATTTGGGTCCACATGGTATCTTTGTGAAATGGCTTTTGATATATCTCAGATGTTCATTGGCTCCTTTATCAAAGCTATGTACTTTATCTGATATTGTTGTGTTAGTTCAATTGTGAACCAACTATCACCTTGATGTCAGATAAATGCCTGTATTCTCTATGTTACAACTATCACCTTGATGTCAGAAGACTGCCTGTTTTCTCTATGTTACAACTATCACCTTGATTTCAGATATACTAGTATTCTCGATGTTACAACTATCACCTTGATGTCAGATAAATACCTGTATTCTCTATGTTACAAACATCACCTGGACGTCAGATATACTAGTATTCTCTATGTTACAACTATCACCTTGATGTCAGAAAATGCCTGTATTCCCTATGTTACAACTATCACCTTGATGTCAGATAAATGCCTGCATTCTTTGTGTTACAACTTTCACCTTGATGTCAGAAAAATGCATGTTTTCTCTATGTTACAACTATCACCTTGATGTTAGAAAAATGCATGTTTTCTCTATGTTACAACTATAACCTTGATGTCAGATAAATGCCTGTATTCTTTGTTACAACTATCACCTTGGTGTCACTACACTTTGTAAATTGTTTCACCTTGATGTAAAATAAATGTCAGATTGTTTTAACTTGATGTCAGATAAATGCTTGTGTACACCTTGTAAATTATCTCACCTTGATGTCAGATAAATGCTAATGTACACCTTGTAACATTGTTTACATTGATGTAAGATATATGCCTGTATACATCTTGTAAATTGTTTCACCTTGATGTCAGATACATGCCTGTGTACACCTGGTAAATTGTTTCACCTTGATGTCAGATACATGCCTGTGTACACCTGGTAAATTGTTTCACCGTGATGTCAGATACATGCCTGTGTACACCTGGTAAATTGTTTCACCTTGATGTCAGATACATGCCTGTGTACACCTGGTAAATTGTTTCACCTTGATGTCAGATACATGCCTGTGTACACCTGGTAAATTGTTTCACCTTGATGTCAGATACATGCCTATGTATACCTTGTGAAATCCTTTCTGTGTTGTGTCAGATAAATGTTAATGTAACACCTATCAGTTAGTGGTGGATAAATGTCTTCTCTGTGTTATATCTCCTTGGTGATCTACAAGAGTCCATATGTTAGTTTGATCCTGATCTGCAGTGTTAGTATTCGCACTTGTTCATCTGTGATGCTGACAATTGATCATCTGTTTAGTTATTCACATTTTGTTAAGCTGCCTTGTGTTGTTTTGATACTCTGTATGTTGTGATTCACACTTGCTAAACTATTGAGTTTATGTTTTTGTGTCATAATTCATATCAGCATAGCTATACTGCATTATAATTAGCTATTCTGTAACACACATTGGGTAAACTATAATGTTTTGCAATTGAACTTTGTTGATTTTATATTTGTAAATCTTTTTCATATTCAATTTGATCAATTATTTCATGTTTTTTTCTTTGGCAGAGCTATAGTAATGTGCTATATTAATAACTGACTTGGTGTTATCAGTTTTGGTTGAGCTATTTTGTTACTGACTTGGTGTTATTAGCTTTGGTTGAGCTATTTTGTTACTGACTTGGTGTTATCAGCTTTGGTTGAGCTATTTTGTTACTGACTTGGTGTTATCAGCTTTGGTTGAGCTATTTTGTTACTGACTTGGTGTTTTCAGCTTTGGTTGAGCTATTTTGTTACTGACTTGGTGTTTTCAGCTTTGGTTGAGCTATTTTGATGACTGACTTGGTGTTATCAGCATTGGTTGAGCTATTTTGTTACTGACTTCGTGTTATTACCATTGGTTGAGCTATTTTGTTACTGACTTCGTGTTATCATTGTGTCTGAGCTTTTTTGTTTACTGACTTGGTGTTATTAGCATTGGTTGAACTGTATTGATAGTCGCTTTCTTGGTGTTATAAGCATTAGTTGAGCTATATTGATAACTGACTTGGTATCAAAAAAGCATTGGTTGAGCTATTCTGAATACTGACTTGGTGTTATCAGCATTGTCTGAGCTGTATTGATTAATGACTTGGTGTTATCAGCATTGGTTGGGCTATATTGATAACTGACATAGTGTTATCAGCATTGGTTGAGCTATATTGATAACTGACTTGGTGTTATCATTGTGTCTGAGCTATTTTGTTTACTGACTTGGTGTTATCAGCATTGGTTGAGCTATATTGATAACTATATTGATATTGATAACTGACTTGATAACTATATTGATATTGATAACTGACTTGGTGTTATCATTGTTGTATGAGCTGAATCAATAACTGACTTGGTGTTATCATCGTTATTACGAGCTTTATTAATAATAACTGCCTTGGTGTTATCAATATTTGATATGAGAGAGAAAGAGAGAGAGAGAGAGAGAAAATTAGGATATAGTTTTTCATGATGAAGTCAAACGAATTCTTTCAATATTTAATTACTGATGGAATTGCTGTGATATTACAGGGACAGGTATTCAACCAAATGATATACAGATATTTTTTTTCTCTTTCGCACGTAATAATGAGTTATCACACACAATATATATTCCCTCTGTGTACTTATTATGGTTTTTGTAATGATATGTTTTATCTTTTCTCATTAAGTAGGTCATTATAGTCCATAGAAAATAAATTCATCTAGAAACCGTCATCCAATCTACAGAGATATCAATTAAAATTAGTTAGAGGAGAATCCAATTCTTAGAAAAAAAAAGAGTTAAATTGTACGATATTGTCTTTCTTACTTGGATGTTGAATTGCATGTCGAATTGGTTATTGATATTTTGAATGTCAAACAGAAACACTTTTGTGCATCGCTGTGGTATTAATTTACCAATTAAAATATCTATTTCATTAGTGGATCATTGTAAAACATATGTCATTAAGATTTCATGATTCTTCTTTTGTTTATATTTGCTCTCAATACAGACATGGGCTCAACAGACTGTGTTGTTGCCATGGTTTTGAAATTTTCATTGTTCATCTAATTAATGTTTCATGCTTTTTGCCTGTTTATGATCTGTCGTAATTTGAATGTGCCACTGATGTGTGTTAGAGTATAATTATAATGGGAAGTATACTTATAATTCATGTTTACTGTATTTGGACTTTCTATGCTACTCAGTATTAAGTAGGTCAGGATATATAGGAGTTTAATCATCATCTGGGTACTATTACTTTAATGACCCCCCAAGTTCATAGATTGTTGAGGGGATAATGCATTTGGTTTGTGTACATACTTTCCTCATAAATGAACAAGAACAAGTCAAGTCATTATATTTAATAGAACTATAGGTAGCAAAACAATTTCTGATTTTGGGCAAAGGTCTGACTTTTATCTTAAAAAATGTCCAAAAAAACAAAAAAAATAATCATAATAAAATAAAAGAATTTAAATAAAATTACTTGTTTCAGGACAGGTAGATAACCACACCTATCAATAATAATTTCTGTCAAAATTTGTTTTACAAACACATTTATATATGAAACTGTATGTTTCTATCCATGTCATCTTTCGAGCTACACTTTCGTTGAATCCTTCCGCTACAACAAGCAAGTGCCTTCCGCTACAACAAGCAAGTGCAGTCTGATGATATGGATAGGAACATTTGTGTGGTTTTGTATTTATTACATGTCCCTTATTTTTCTAAATGTGTACACAAATTTAGAATCAATTCCACTTTTAACAACGCCATCAGATATTTTGGATGATATGAATGCCATTTATAAAAAGTAGCTCCGGCAAAATTTCCTTTCCCAACTATGTGCAATACGACATTATATATTGCACTGGGGTATTGAACTCTGTATTGTAACTGTATGATTATACATGCATGTAATAAAATTGTTTATTGTAAAGTGTTTGTTTTAAGTACATCCAGTGTTCTTGGTGCTATGTACTGTTTCTGTACAAAATGACAAAGCACTGGATATGAATATCACAGGTTTGTACCATAAAATAGAAAGCGTGTATCTTAGTTATTGCTTTGATAGTGTTTTACACCACATCAGTTTTCAGTTATATGGTGGCAGCCAGTTTTTAATGGAGGAGAAAATCTAGTAACAATGTTCTAAGGAAAAGACAGCAGGCCCTCCTCAAGTAATCTGATGAACTTTCTTGGCTTAAGTTCCTATGTGGCTTGAACTTGTACTGACTAGAGATAGTTACTTGATTATAGTGCGATCTTTTTTCTCCAACATGGTGAAAACTACCCCTCCCCTTCGTATCGTATAAGGCAACCCTTTTATTTTCCTCATTAAACCCCTACAAATAAGCCATTTCCCTTCTTTTTCACCCTTGTGGAAGAACATTCCTTAGTGCATGGTGCACATAATTCTACAATGGATTCAGTAAAACTAACTTAGCAAAAATCTATGATTCCTATTTTTTTTGTAAGTTTTATAATTAATATATGTCTTGTCTCCCCAACCCCCAGAAAAAATGCAAATGTGCTCATATTGTTTCACATAATGTAAAAATATGAAAATAAAAATCTCAATTGATCAATTTCCCCCTGAAAATCTAGTGCAATCATTGATTAACCTTCTCTCATACTGTCATTGAAAAAACACATATTCCTTTTTTGTGCAGATTAATGTCTCGGATACTCAGTCCAAATTTGTCATTAGGGATGAACGAGTTAAATCGCTCAAATTGACCTGTGCTATGGACCTATGCCAATACACATGCCATGCCTATCATGAGTGATGACATATAACCATGGTTTGAAGCTTCATCAGAAAAACTTAAGATTTATACTGAGCTAATAATGAATTTGAGGGAACAGTCACTTCCTGCAGTCAAAAATCTGACCAATATTTGAGCCTGAAATCACTAGTGAGCCAAACTTGATGATTTTATGGTCAGTACAATATGAAATTATATAATCTTTTTTCTTATTATAAAGCAATTTAAAAATCTTCAAACATATACTTCTAATGCTGAAAGCTTGATCAAGGAATCTCCCTACCCATCAGGTATGATTTGGTTTGGATTTGAACAAGAAATTTCTCTTTGCATAATGGATACTCTTCCACTGAGAGCCAGACTTGTTGAATTTCATCTTTGACATTATGATCCTTTCATTTTATTTATATCTAAAAAAAAATAGATATCAAAATAAAGAAATATTCCACTGTCAGCTCTCATTGCTGATATCTGATTGCGCAAGTGAGCATTATGGCCCATGAGCCTCTTGATTTGTAATTTTTAGTTTTTATGTAATATAGATAAATATTCGGATATATTCATTGTCGTATAAGATAAGTATAGAGGGATGGAACCATTGTGTTGTGTATTGTATAATGGTAAAACATGTATTTTATTATAGGATGTGTTGGAAACAGTAGATAAAACTAATGGTGTTGTCAGTACTTCGTATGTTGTGTTTTTATTTCTTATCTTGTTTTTATCGGTGAGATGCTCTAGGATTACGTGTAAAATTTGACAGATATTGATTGATAAGCCAGAACAAGGATGACTGATCTCTGATCAATTGCCCAAGGATTATTTGGATATCACTGATCAGGGTAGAGTTTGTGTATAAATGCTCAGATTAAAAAATTCAATACCAAACTCTATGATATACCTGGGGCTATATAATGTATGGTAATTACAGTAAACTGTATAACTGTTAAGATATTCTGTACATTCTTTGCTTGCCCTCCAGTCATTTGTAATGTACAAGTGAATATGACTACCCTAAACTACAGTCTTGTAAAACAGCATAACAAGAAATCATTTTGTAATACTGATGTACCTCATTATCATCATTTGTATATTTGTCTGTCTTTCTCTCCATACACAATTAAATACACACAGATATGATGATTTTAAACATCCACAAATATTTTTAGATGTATCAAATACCCCAACACAATTAGAAAATGAGGTAATTTTTCTGATATTCTAATGTCAGAAATTATGTACCCCTTCATCTTCACCTGTCAGCATGGACAGGTAAGAAAATTTCGAGTACAGATAAATTTTGGTGGAAAATCAGATTTTTATACTGCTGCTGCTTTTTTCCCATAGAAAAGGATTCTTATGGTCTACCCAAACTTTCGTTTCTGTACCCATGTATGTATTTTTAGTTGATTTGTTAGCTTGATTGTCAGTGTAGAAGTCCAGAATATTGGTTAAATGTAATTTCATGGACAGAAACATGATGCTATTTGCAATGCCTGTGAAACACAAATCCTTAGGGTATGAGAGATTTACGACAGAATAATAGCAGGAAGATTGTACATGGATTGTCTGGATCTGAAACATTAATTTCTTACGTGAAGAAAAATCTTGGTAATAACTTTCCCAAAATAAGACGAGAGATCAGCGTCATTGTTTTATTTCCCTTGACATTCACGAAACTTGCTATAATTGCGAAGTTGAGAAGAACGGAGCAAAACGTAACGGGTGTCATTCTATACATTGTGATAATAAAAATGTTAAGTTTTGTCATCATTTCTGTATGAAATTAAGGCTTAAAATTTCCATGTATATTTGTATAACCTTCTCCAGTTATAATTAATATCAAGGCTCATGAGCACGGGAATTGAAAACTCAGGCAATGTCTATCTGAAATTATTGATCTATAATTTCCATTTTTTGCATAAAAATTGTATGAGTTTTACATTATATGATAAATGATAATGAATTGCAATTTACTGCACATGACACCTGTCCCATGGAAAAATTCAATAAAGTTAGCTGATGTGTTTGTAACACCTATCCACTAGATTCCTCTTTCTTTATCAGTGATAAGACCGGTTTATTTCCATATCTCCCAAGAGAGCAATGCAGCGTGGTCGACAGTACAAAAGAATGTAATTTATTACAAACACCTTCATGTTATTATGAAGATGACAGTATAACTCTTATAAAATTTTTGTGTTTGATTTTAAAAGCGTGATGAAACTAGTTATGAGAACTGCCAAATCTGTTTAACTGTTGAAGGTCTTTTGAAAGTAAGTCAAAAGATCTCCTTCACAAAATTTGAATTGAAAGTACAATAATTGTCACAGCTGAAAGGCAATGGTTAGAACATACATATAAAGTTTGTCACGCATCAGTGACCTGGTAGATTACAAGCTTATGGAGGGATGAATCATTGATTGATCGGAGTAAGGACAGGCGACACATACTAGATACTGTTTACTTCCTCAGTTGAGCACCCACAGTAAGGCACATGGTGTATGTGATCTTGTTCTCCTAGTGTTGGTTTACTTTGCAGATAGTAGTGTAATTCTGTTTTCAACATATTCTGTGATCTATATTCGTGGTTGTGTGCATGCCATGAAAAAAGGATAGCAATTTTCACATTTTCTAAAAGTGAGATAATTGCTCCTCTATTGTCCATGTAGTCATGTATGCCTCAAAAAGTGAATATTGAACAGTGATTAGTGGCAATGAAAGCTGTTGCTTAAAGCTATCAGTTGATCGGAAACTAACAGACACACTTTAATAGGCATCTTCACTCAACCAACGAATGTGTTGAAAACGAGATAGAAAACATTTGACACTGAACTAAAACATCAACAAGGACAATCGGTTTCGATCGACTTGTATTGCTGATACTGTGTCACAACTAGTGTAAAGTGTATGATTGTGAATAGTCCATCGCCTGCGTCAGCAGTAGATTTGTTGGGAGCAGGTTGTACCGTGGATACTCTGGATCAATTCAACTCTCTCGCCGCAATACAAGTTGCCTCGGCTGCTACCTCCGCCAGTGCTGCACCTGTATCGCGGCTTCAGCCTGTTCTCAACTTAAGGAGGTACCTCGGATCCAACGTAAGGATGCATCCATATTACTGTGTGCAGTATGTTCCTCTTACAGTCAAACCTGAGGTGGTATGTGTTATAATTTTGTACTTACTTGAAATAATAATGAGTTGAAGAAAAGTCAATATGTGTTAAGTCATGTGTAGGTGTATGATCTATGTATGATTGAGGTTTTTTTTCTATTTGATTTTCATCTCTTGTTTTCTGGTACTTCTTGTGATAGTCTATAAAACAAGATTAAAATAAGATTATTTATATAAATAAATCGGCTACTTATACCTTGATGATGTGATATAGGCATGTAGTTTTGAATGTATGTATGAACATATGTAAGTATGTATGTGTGTGTGTGTGTGTGTGTGTGTGTGTGTGTATATATATATATGTGTATATATATATATATATATATATATATATATATATATATATATATATATATATATATATATAAAATTCCTGTTAAGTGTTGTTCCTATTGTATTATCATTTTCATCTGCTGTCCTGTAAAAGGAAATACATCAGAAGCATGATAGTGTGATAGGACATCTCTTTTTATTCGAGTTTCCTGTTATTTAAGTAAATTGATGCCAATATTAATTTTTCCTTGTATATATACTTTCCTATGTGAAATTTGTTCATAAATCATTGAATTCATCATAATATTACAAGAATATATCTGCAATTATTAATGGTCATGGTGTATTATGCAAAAATTGAACCAAAGACTGTGTGTGTGTGTGTGTGTGTGTGTGTGTGTGTGTGTGTGTGTGTGTGTGTGCATGTGTGTGTAACAGTAGAATACAATGGGATGTGATACAATAAAGATATATAAATAGATATAAAAACAATGAAATACAGGTATTAAATGACAATGTTGTAATTTCCAAATTACATCTTGAATTGCATCTAAGTTGTTTGTTTGTCATTGTTGGCCGAGGCAGTAGAAATAAACATGTGGAGATTTAATATGATTTACCAATTAACTTCAATGGCAGGAAGTTTCTGCTTTTATAATTATATCAGGTATTCTTGTTTATGTTGGCGTATATATCATGAAACTTGATTTCTTTTGGGAAATAGTTATGAATAGTTCAGTAGTACATATGCCATAGAGCCCATGTTTACAACTGTATTAATTGATAAGGTGCATTCAGGAAATTAAATTTATAACAAGTCAAATGCATTATGGAAATTCTGAACATAGGGTGAATGCACATAGCTAGGGTATCAATAATCTTGTTCAAATCTTGGCTTATGTGCTGTATTTTTATACTGTAGACGGCACATACACATGTGTGCTGACACAAAAAGAGTTAAATAGTCTGGCAACTTCATGGTACATCAAATTTCTTTTTTAGATTGTACCCAGAATTTGCAAGCAATGAAACAATTCTTGGTGAATATATGAATAATTTAAATACATCTCACATGTCTTTGTTGTACTATTTTATGAAAAACACATCAAAGTTTTAATTTTATTTTTCTAAGTTTTCTAGAGTTTATAAAGTTGTAAATAATGTACAAACTTCATTTTTATGACAACATATCTGTTTATACCTTTTCAGACATTTAAATCGACTCCGGATCTGATCACATATGATCATATTCAGAGATGCATGAAATAATCTGACGAAAGTTTTAAAAGCAATATTTCACGTGTCTCTGTCGGTTTTTGTTGAGTAATTGTTAAAGAAATATCTCATTTTTTCTCCTGAATATTACACAAAAGTTCTGTTTGCTAAGGAAGGTTCACAAAAGTTTGTATGCTTTGACTATCAGGATAGCACATGTTTAAACCAACAAATATCACACTCTTTTGAATGTGCTATTACCAGCTTTTATATGTCAAGTCAAGGTGAAATAGATTACCATAATTAGGGAGTCAAATTCAATTTACAACAGTAAAAATAAACTGAAAAGGAATAGGTTTAATTTTAGAGCATAAAGAGAATTCAACAATACAAACAAGTGTAATAATAGGCAACTCTCTCTACACACCATAATATATCTTTGTTACTAATTAAATCCGTGCACAGACTTGTCTCTCAAAATTTGATGATTTGAAGGAGAAACATATTATTGTACACCACCAATTTGAATTATATTTGTTCATCATTGTGGACCAATTATTTCAATTTGTTGTTGGGGTAGTCGGTTTGTTCATCATTATGATGTAAATTGGATAGAGGAAAGTTTATATAGATTCATTGTATGGCACATTTGACTGGTTCAAAAAGCACACATTCAATAGTGAAAGAAAAAAATGTCTGTCATCTTTTCAAAAGTTTGGAATTCATGTCTCCTCATGAACTTGACAAGTCTGGGAAATCCGACAGTTCCAAACTTAAAAATAAGAAATGAGAAATATTCCATGCAAGTTGAATTTTTAAAACATTTTCAATGTTCTGATGAATTGTGTATATATGTGTCATACTGAATCCCTTATCAGTACATTGTATCAGAAAATTGTATATTGCGTAAGACAAAAGAAAAAAAAACAACAACACCACCAAAAACCAAAACATATCACAGCCCAAACTTTGATTATATCACATGTATAGTGATTTTATCAGCCGATGAAAATATTCAGTTTTACATGAATATCAACTGCTATTGGTGTCTGTGTAAACTTTAAATTCTGTGTGTGGTGACATCTGTTGCCAGTTTATCGGGTGTTACCAAGCAGTCCAACTTAATACAGATTTAATCCCACACATAAATAGCGAGTTATTCAGTCATACAAAGTCCTTTTTATGGTACAATCTAAAAAAAATTTATAATATTGTCTGGAGATCGACTAAACAAATCAACATCAAATTGAATTTTCAATTTTGTTGACAGTTGTGGCCCATGTCATTTTTTTGTTTTGATTAAGTTACATTCATTTTGTCTTGGAGTATTCATAGATTGGCGTTAATAAAATTAAAGTAGTTTAACTCATCAACCCCTGAAAAACAATGGACTCTTGTGAATCAATGGATTAGGCCAGTCCAAATATGTCTTTAGGGTGAACGAGTTAATGAATTATAATTATATTGAGATACATATATTTCACCTTTCAAAATTGTCTGTCCATTCAGAATTAGGTTTCTTGACCCTTGCCTTTGAAATTAGCATGATAAACACTAATTGACATTCATAGTGCGATAATGTAATTATTAATTTGAATAATTTATGTATTGAGGCTAAATTGACACCAGACCATAAACCATTTCTTCAAGTCTATGACCTCCAGGTATGAAGTAGAACCACATATTCATGGGTAGTTGTTCCTTTTATGTATACATAATAAGGATGTCTTGTTTTATTGATCATTCAATGTACTGTTTTTTTTTTAATTATATAATTTTTTTGAAAAAGGAAAATCTTTTGGTTTCCTGGAGAGCAGCAGTATCAATTCTATCTTGACCCTTGTCGGTTAAGCCATCATTATATTTTGGTCTCTGCGCTTGTCAATGGTTTTAATTGTCTAGAGTATAAGGATGGTTTTCTGTACAAATGTTAGCGAACTTGATGTAAACTTTTTATTGCTGTCACAGGAGTGGACATAAATGTGATATTACAGTTGCCTTCGTTGGTCTGAACATTAATTTGTAATACCCAAGCCATCAGTGTGCTGAACTTCAACTTTTTATTACAGTTGTTTTAGCAGAGCAGAATATTAACATGTTGTCATTCCTTGTCATCAGACATTTATCTTAACTCGTTCACCCCTAAATACACAATTGAACCAGTCCAAGTCATTGATTTACAGAAGGGTCCAATGTTTTCAGGAGTTGATCAGTTTATGTTAATAATTGATGCTATCTCTGAAGTGAACTTAAATTTTATATCAAGATCTCAGCCCGAACATAGAAATGTTATTTGAAACACTTACAGCCATATAGGGCTGAGTATTTTTAGTTGTCTACACTGAAATCAAAATTTATTCCTCTTTTAAGAAGTCCTCAAGTATTTTAGATGAATTGAATTGCATTTAGAAAAGGAGTTCCGATGGAATTTCCCTATCCAACTGCAGTGTAATATGACGTTACAATTTGCATGGGATTACTGAATTCTGCATTATAACTGTATGATAACACACGCATGTAATAAATCAACATGAATAAATATATATAGGCCTACTGTATACCTGCAAATTTTCACTCATGTTTTATTTTCACCCTTAGATGAAAAAGGTGAATTTAAAACGAAAGTGAAATTTTAAAGGTAAATGTTATCCTCAACTTTCGGGTGAATATATGCTATGGACTTGATCCAGTTATAAGATGTAAATCTCACTTGAAGTAATTATGAATCTCACATCTTATACAGAGTAATTATGAATCTCAATCTCACATCTTAAATTACTAAGGACTTCTGAATCTCACATCTTATACTGGGGACTTCTGAATCTCACATCTTATTTATAAATAAATTTGAAATTTTAGCGAATCCTGATTTGTTAAATGAATAGACAGAATTCTGTTTTAGTTAAACTGTAGCAGTTATAACTTTGAAAACAATATTATTCCTAAATGTTTTTTTCATTCCATCTGACACGCTGATTCGTTTTTCTGACTTTCGAAAGGACACAGTGGTTGCATTAAATCTTAGTTCTCTAGACTCCTCCTTAATAAAGTGTAATAAAATTTGTAGATGGCATAGCAATTAGCAATTAGAAAAAGTAGCATAAAGAGTAGAAGCTAATTGAATTATTTATCCATTTTGTACAAAGCAAAAAAAAAATTAAAAAAAAAAATTAAAAAATATATATGTATATTTACTGATGAGCGAAATTGTGAAGTCTATTGATTTTCCTGGTGTGTCATGTGATTTATGAATGTTACGGGGTTGTTTATTCTGTTTAGCACATTTTAAACTTGGTATATTATGGATTGATAGAGGATTAATGATACGTAAAGTAATGTGTTTAAGCTTTTACGGCACCTTGATCAGACTCATTCTAAGTCACCTTATTTGAATGGGAATACATTATATATTTACATTTTCTGTTTCTTGTACAGTCTGAGTCAATGCATTTTAAAAAACTAAATGGTGTAAATAATGGAGATATGTGCTTTCTGAATATATCTGTTCTAAAAAATGTAATGTATTGTAGGTGTCATGTGTAAAATGGAAAGAAAGGCCAAAAAATGCTTTGAATAAGATTTGTACACATACTTAATGTTACCTTTTTTAAAGCATGAATTAGAATTCCAGACAGAAATGAAGTATGAATTATCTTTTATATCATAACACAAACTAAGTGTTGGTGATATCAGAATTTGATACAATACATAATGCTCCCATATAAATCGTGAGAGAGAAAGAGAGAGTGTGTCAAAATTGACATAATTTCTGTCATGCGGTTTATTGGGAGAAGAGAGAAGGCAAAATTACTGTATCATCAGAGACAGTAAAAGCTGGAGGTCCCGTGTCACAGTAGGTGTCGGCACGTTAAAGAACCCTCACTGCTCAATGGCCAAAGTGCCGAGCATAGGCCAAAATTTGAAGCCCTTCACCGGCATTTGGTGATGTCTCCATATGAGTGAAATATTCTTGAGTGGGACGTTAAACAACAATAAACAAACAAACAAAAACTGTATCATCAGTGACAAATCACTGACCTTCACAAATCACTGACCTTCACAAATCACTGACCTTCACAAATCACTAAATTTGGTTTATCACTGACCTTGATTCACCACCAACCTTGTTTCATTGTTCAAGGCTGAATCATGCTCATAACATTTCTAACTAGTGGTGTGAGAGGTCAATGTCTGATGCATGATTCTGCCACCATAGTGCCACAGTGGCACATTGAATACAACAAACAGTTAGACAAGAAGAGCATAAAAATGGCTTGAACAAATTTAAGTATTTGAATGGGTAATACATGCATGTACTTTGAAGTCTTAATGGGTATCATGTTTATGAATTGTGTTTGATACTCTTGTATATAACCTTGAATAAGAAAATGAAAATGAAAGCAAATAGTGAAATTTGAATTGGGAGACTATTTCATCATTGACTTCCTGTCCTGTCGGACAACAATATATCTTTCACTCTATTTCTTATTCTATCAGAATGGATTTTTGAAAGATAATATGTCCATTTTTCACTTGAATACATTGTAATTTGCTTTACTCCACAACATAATAACATCAGTTGACTTTGACCTTCATTTTTTACTTAGACCTTCACCTTAGACCTTGGAATTCAACTTCCAGAAGAAATTGCTATGCAATTTGACTATATTGCCTCTAAAGGTTTCTTGTCATTATAATTCATACACTGTTTAAATCTCTCCTAGATAAGGCATTAATATCTTTCTAGTTCAGATTTGTAAGCTGATGCATTTCAGCATAAATACTGACAAGTTGCCAGTAAATTATGTAAGATATTTGACATGATAAAGTAGCCTCTCTTCTTTTAGGAGACAGCCAACAAATGCAGCCAATGACAACAGTATACTAACTTTCAACTTGCTTCTTAATAGCCAGCTTAATCGTTTTATACATCATTCGGCTTAACATGATAATATACATGTGTCACGTACAGACCATGTGCATTTTGTTTCAGCTGCATATTTGTGTTGGAAAAAGAAATAATTTGCTGAGATGAATTGTGACTTTGTTCTGCTAATGTCGTGTCCTTTCCCTTTACAAGTGGTATTGTCTCTTTGTCTGATATTGGAGTTATGATGAACATTTCATTGAGTATATTGGAGTGGAATCTTTTTATGTTCAATCCCTGTGTATTGTCATCTGTACTGAATGATCATAGAAAATCTTAGAGTAGACATAATTGAATATCATTGTTCACTTCTTTGGATGCTAAAAGTGTCCCTCTTGACTTTGGTAATAGGACATTAGCAGTAGCAATAGTTCTCTTGTTCAGTATTTCGTTGTGTATTTAGACATGTATCTATCATAACAGTGTTGTTCTTGTGAAATATTAGTTGTCACTTTTAATTGATGCTCTTTTAATTGGTTTCCTTGTCACCTGTGTCATTGTTTTCATTTATTGTGGTCTGCTACCATTGATTGATGTACACAATACAGGTGTTTGTCATTTTTAACTCTTTAAAAAAATTTCAAATCTCTAAAATTTTCCTGCTAATTCTTATCAAAATATGGTAATTGGCATATCTGTGGGGACAAAAAGTGTGAAAATTTCTGACCTAAGGCTTGGAGCCTTAAAGTTGGATTCCAGTTATAATCGCTATGTTTGACTCAGGACACAATGTAGGATAGGGTTGTGATATATTTCAGTACAATAATTGTGTCAGACTAGTCGAGGTCTCATGTCACAAAAGGGATGCATTACACTAAAGTATAATTTTTATCTCGGACCTCGAGTCAAGGTCACAAAAGGGATGTACAGCATTAAATAACATTTACACTTTTTGCATAAGGTTCATTTTCACTCAGGTTTTTCTCCTTTTGTTGCCAAACAAGTTCAAAGTTGATTGAAGGATATGAATCATTAGTTAACCAACAAACAAACAGTAAGTTTAGTAGGGTTATGTGTCACCACATAGACAAGTAAAGTTGAACCCAGATGTATTGAAATTGAAGGGGAATAAATGTTTCTTTCAAATAAACAGGGGTTCCCAAATAACAGGATTAAGATGGTAATAAAAAAAATTGATCAGGAATCATAATCATTTCAGATAATGCAGGATTTCATTGTAACAGGGTTCAATATAAGTGGGTTTGACTGGATATTGACATACATGATGGTATTAATTATATTCAAACTGTTGTAATACTTTTTCAGCAGATTCCTATGTTTCTGCACAAACTAATTTAGATATATATCTCTGAGGTATATTTTGCATATTTTGCCCAAACTCTTGGCTCTTTCTGCTGTTTCTTGGGTTTAAGGTCGTGTAAGAGGATTAGGTTAGGGTTAGGCATATAGCTCAACAAGATTATGCAGATTTTTAAAGGTAAAGAACTGCGATGCTTTTTGTGATTTTGTTTGTAGCACAACAATATCACAACCAAGTTATTGACTTTATTCAAAAAAAGAAATATATCTTAAGAAATTCCTATTCAACAGCTGGAGGCTTTTTTTAATGAATTGATTTTGAGACTTATTGATATGCATTTTACAGTGGGATAAATATAAATAAATTAAATCAGACTAGGGCTGTTTTAGTATTTGAGTTCTTTTGTGACAAATATTGATGATGTGGAGATTGAATGACTGTGTGTACAGACTTGGGACTTAAGACCTGGTTAAATAGAAGACTATATACCTGTATTGTAATACAGGTAAGATATAACTCAGGTACAAGGATACACTACAAACACATCAAAACCTGCCTCCTCACGATCTCAGGTACTAACAAGTATGGACAGGATGATTGAGAGATGAATCACCTTTTAGTAAAATCTATACTGAGAAAAAAAAATAGAAAAATAAAAATGATAAATGTAATAAACAAGAAATGTGCAAAACAATAATTGGATGAAGAGACAGAAAAAAAGGATGAAATGGGATGAATCAATTTGATTAAGCAATCAATGTTATTTATCTAATCATAGTGAAATTGCTATATTTATGTCCCATGTGCGTCGTTAGGATTCATATTTTATTCTTTTTATGTAATGAATTTTCGATGTACAATTCCAGAAGTCCAGACAATATTATAAAGATACAACCATATGCTTGCATACCTGTACATTTTCAATCAGTATGTGTCATTATGCATATGCAGTCGGTTAGCAAGCTAGATGAGTTCTATTATTATTACTGGCAGCAGCATATATTCCATATAGGCTAATGAGCTATAGCCTACACAAAAAAAGTTCCCCTCCCGCACCAACCCTCTCTTGACGCTTGCTGCCTCAAATGAAGCCAACAGCTTCATTCTAGCCTACACATTTATCTGTCTTAGTATACACTGCTGACTGGGGTGCTATCATTTTGTTGACTCATCTTCCCTTGAAAAGCAATGGACTCTACTTAAAATCAATGATGTTGGTCAGTCCAAATGTGTCTTTAGGGGTGAATGAGTTGGTTTTCATTTTCAATCAAGTGAGGTTGCATTAGTGACTTCAGTTTTCTTATTCAAAATCAAAATAAAATTTGGTTCTGTGTAGCATTTATAAGTTCACTCCAGAAAGAGGTCTCAAAAAGCATCATTAGATACTTAAAACAGTAATTTTCTGTCTTGTAAAGAATTTTTCTGTAATCTATCGTGAAATACTTTTTTTTCTATATTATAAGGGAAATATATTGCTTGTATATCTAACTTTTTGAATACAGGGATTCTTTTCGAAGGTTTATGTAAGTATTTCAAGATCATGAGATGGTGTATGTTTTAATTTACAAACATTGTCAAAACTCTCATTCCAATGTAGAGTACTAGTACTCAAGAAATGTCTTTCTCAGTTTCTTCCCCTCTTTGTCAATTTCAATCTCGAAAATTGATAAAAAATGATTATGTCTCACTAATGCAAGGTCTTTGCACTGGAATATAGTTTGAAAAATAAAGTTGGTTTGTTTTGAAGCCGCTGTCATTGAAATACAACTGCTCATCTTTTGACTGTAATGTAATCTTGTGTTCAAAGTGAACATCTAATTTTTCTTTGGGAGAATTTATGAGCTAAAATCCCATAGTTATTTGTAATTGCATCAGTGACAAGAAGTGCTAATCTTAAGTGTTGATTGTCAGCGCACTGCTGTAGAGGTTTATTGCTAATTAGAGTTTTCTTCTCATCTGTGGATTTTCCATTGTTCCAAAAGTGATCCTTCAGGATCGGGAAGATGTTCAAGTCTCCGTTTCTGAATCTTAATGATTTTGGTTTTCAGTTCTGCAATGAGGGACCTTTTTAACAATATTTATCTATATGTTCTTTTTGTTTTGATTTCCTTTTCATTCTGAAATTTAGTACTGCATTCTTGTAAGAGATAAAGGCTTTTAAGGAATTCACTTCATTTCCTGAGTCCCTTGGACACTTTCTGAAACTTTAAAGGTCATAACAGAAATCTGAAACTGCAGTATTACTACATCAAAAATTGAAATATTTAGACAGTTTTCATTGTACACCCTCTTATGGACACAACAAAGCCAGTCTTTATAGGGAGGTGGTCTTTATATAGAGGTTGATATGTATACAAATGGTAAGATGGGGACAGCAAAAACAGTCTTTATGACTAGGTGGTCTTTATACACAGGTGGTAGCTGAAGCAAGTTTTACTGTATTTGATTTGAGGTAAAGATATTCTTTTTTGATTGCAAATAAGAAAATGAGTTTAGTCTCTCATTTTTGTGAAATTGCATTAGAACATAAGAAACAAGAAGCAATATACAAGAGGGAAATAAATTGATTGAAAATTTTTGGACTAATATACACAGAATTCTGTGTCCAGTAAATCCCAGGACTTAAGTTGCCTGTTAGTATACTATATGTAATCATTTGCTTCACAATGACTAAGTCCCAGTGGAACATTACAGGAATATGTACAAATTTATAGGAGTACAAATGTCCAGAGAATCCAGGAAATGTATTTGATGTCCTAATCTCTAATGTATTTTTTTTTCCAGTGTTCTTCATTATATTTCTGATGTCATTTGACATTTGTTTTCTCTGGATCTTGTCCAAATGATGACATTTAATTCACATGCATATTATATGAGTAGTCTTGGTAACTCGAGCCCCGTGTTTGAGCCTTAACCATCTGTTGCCACCACTAAATGCCAAAGGAGAATGTTGCATATGTACTATGTATTTGAATTATCAGATATTACATTTCTAGCAGTTCTTTGTTTCTCATGTAATGTGTATTGTTTCATCTCTGATGTTAAAAAAGACAAGAAGAAAAAAAAAAAAAGAAAAGAAACTACATACAGCAATTGCACCAAACACTTTCCATTATTGATGTACATAGCCATGAATTCTGCATTATTGATATTGAGGGAAAAAGTGTCATACAGAATTTATCACAACATAACTCTTGTTTTAATAGTTTAAGCTTGTATATTGATTAATATAAAACAAAGAGCATTTATATGGTAACCATACAGGCATAGGGAAATAAGTATAGACAAAGTTGTAATCCCAGGGCACTCTATTTATTGCCCTCAGCATAATGACAGAACATCCAAACTTATTGTCACTTCTTTTGTTTAGTTTCACTTGGCTTATGGTATATTGGGTAATACTATAGTAGTTGAAGTCATTCACCTGTTTGGCTGTTTATAGTTATAACATAGCTCTAAATATTTAATGAGATGTTGCACAAAAGAAAACTTGAAGCATATTCAGTACTGTAATGTTGCTGTTTGTTTATAACACTTCCATCAGTCTGTCTTTGCTATAAAAAATTTGCTAGCAATAAAGGGCACTATGCTCTATGCTGTATTACCTTACTGGCTTGCATTTGGACAAAACAGTGGGCATTATGCTATATGACCTACTTTCCTGCATTTTGTGTGCTCTATGCTATTTGACCTGCTTGTACTGTATTTTGACTATGTGCTGTATTCTATATGACCTACTTTCCTGCATCTGTGTGCTCTATGCTATTTGACCTGCCTGTACTATGACTATGTGTTATATGCTTTATGATCTAAATGTCCTGCATTTCAGCTGACCTGTATGCTAAATGACCTGTCATGCATTTCAACTAAACTCTTTGCTAAATGACCTAACTGTCCTGCTTTTCAACTATGCTGTATGCTATATGTTAGGGGCATCTAGTGTTTGGTTGTCCGCCAGTGTGTCTGTCTGTAATTCCATCCCGCTTATACAAAGTGCAATATTTCAAGTTTGGATTGTGATACAGTAACCAAACTTAGACTGTAAATTTATCTAATGGTTGCTCACACTTCACTGACATCACATGCCCCTGGGGGTTGGGATGGGGTCAAAATGTAGGACATTGCAATATTTTGCCAGCATAGAAATTTGTTGGGACCAGGGGCATTTGTGTTTCACAAACACATATAATGTTTATCCATACAAATTCGGACCAGCCGTCAACTTTGGCATATCCGTAATTTCAAATCATTTGATTTGGACATAACGAGATTCCACTGTATATGCGCGCCAAGTATAAGTTCAGATCATTTACATATAAGTGTTGTTAACATCACTCTGACAATTTTCTTTTTCTGTGTTAATGTAGAGTTAATATTCAGTGGCTGTAATATTTTCCTGTTTGTAGTTGAATGTGCCCCTCAAATTTCTATTTACAGTTATTTATATCTGTTGTCGCTGAAGCTTTAAGTGGACGATAATAGTAATGTAGAGTCTGACATTTAGTTCCGTCCCCTGGTACACATAATGATATGATGGGCTAATGTGATCATTTTATTTTGTATTTGCCTTTATGTTGATGGAATAGGCAGATTTTAGGAAATAATATTGGATTGAAGTGTTTTATTTATCAAATTATGAGCATTTAAAGGTGAAATATACATGTTATGACATGCATTTTATCAATTCTTGCCAAATTGGTGTATGCTTTACCTTTAAATGTTTTTTTTTTTAAAAATTGATAGATATTCTGAAAGATTAAGATTTTTTCCCCATTTTCACCTTATCATTGAAGCAAAAGCTTTGAATTTCTTTGATAACACCAATTTGAAATCATCTAAACATTTAATTCCCCCCCTCAGTGAGAACCATATTTATGAACAATTGTGGACAAAAAGAATAATTGAAAAATCACATTCAGCATTGAATTTCAAGTGACATCCCGAATGTTCACAACTGTAGAAAGAGTGAGAGTAGAAGTAATATTTAAAGAGACTTGTATGAATTTACTATAATAATAAGGCTGCCTCTTTATTTGTGAAAACGTTTATAAAAAATTTTGAACCCGCTTGAACCACTACAAAATTGAAATGGAGGATCCTATAGCCCATTGAAAATTTTGCTGTAATAATGTGTTTGCGAGCATTATGTGTTGATCACTATTGGCATATTTAAATGGCATGGGTTTCTCTGATGTGTAAAGGTATACACTATTATGTCTTTAACTACTGCAGTTTCCATGGGTCACAATAAGAAATCGTGTCAGGAATGCAAATGAAAACTCATTTGACTTGACTTTCAAACATTTGTGCTTCAGTGGATAGAAAGACCAGAAAATTGTAGCAACACAGGCAGAAATAATCCAGGAATATTCATGATTTATTTCAATTAGAATATATCTGTGTCTTAAAGGCTAACTGAGTCATAATTTAATAATGTTGTTTAGTGAGCACTTCACGGTGAGATCTAAAATATGAAGCTGGAGCTGGTTGTAGAGTCTAGATGATTGTCGGTAGATTTAGTTTGTGTTGGTCTTTTGATAATTGTTTTCTCCCTTGTGGTTTTTCTTGTACAGTAGGACCTGCTACTTACCATTAAGCAGTAGCCTGAGAAGGTCTGTACATTGTCGAATAAGGACTGAAAAATATGTCAATTGAAAATTATAGGTAATCTCTAATTTTGGATATGTTACATTGAAGTAACAAGGGTGGTCCAATGAACTTTTAAGATTATAAGTCCACTGTATTTAGATAACAGAAAACCCAATAGTTTATCCTTTTCTGCATAGGTTTGAATTGTTTCCATAAAGAACTCACAAAGCATATGGGTCATTGATGATGATGTCACAGTCTTTTTGGGTCATTTAAGTATTACTGCATTGTATCATTTTGTGCATGATATATAGTGGACCACCTAACTGACTAACACAAAGTGGTCATATTTTTTAGGTGGTGTCTTAAGTGAGGTTCTTTTCTTATTAAATATCTACTAAGAGACTGAAAACTTGTGGTCTGAAATGCGAGACTGTATTTAGGCAAGGTTTCACACTATCTATGTACATTGTATTGTTGCAATGAACAAGATTTCAGTTAGATCACCCAAAATACTTGATCTTACATTTGACAAAAGGACACTTTTATTAAAATCAATTACCTCTTTCTTCCTACCTGTCTTGTATATCTAAATTTCTATACGAAAAGCATCAAAGGATATTAAAATAATTAAAGTACTGAGATAACCATTGATGAATTTATTTTTATGAATGCCATGTTATTGCTGGTCTATGATTACATAGTTCTGTATTGGTGTGTCAGACATTACGTTGACAATGCTAACATCATCAAATAGGTTTATAGAACAAAATGGCTATGAAGTTAAGGATGAAACCACAAAATGATATCGGATTGAAAGTTTTCAACACAATATAATATTGAACAGCAAAAAATGAATTTTCATTGTTTAAAATGGGGCTTGTGTTTACATGATTTTCTTCTTACAGAAAGCAACAATACATGAACAGTCAGTTGCATATCGTTTTGACCTTTGTTGTTGAACAGTTGTACACTTATGGTGCAAATGTCCTGCTGTTAGACAGAAATGCCTGAGCCATTCTTTGTGACACAAATATGTGATTATATATTTACTGGAAGTGTTCAAGACCTTCACAAGTATTGTTTCTTACTCTATCCAATTTTACACACAATACAAAGGTCTTGAATTTTAAATGAAGTTAGACATCTGTTAGAAGTTTTTCCATGGTTTACAGAATTGTAGAAGACATTTATCTTGACCAAAATGCTTAATTATCTAGATGAAATTCTCTGATGTGTCGATGTTCTAGAATCTATTTGATCTTGGTCAATATTTTTCTCACTTGAGAAACATTACTTACAATTAGGACCAAAAGAACAGTGGATATATAATTAGGATCATCAAAAATACAGTGAAACCTGTCTTAAGAGACCACCTCATCTGCCACTGAAATGTGGTCTCTCAAGACACGTGGTCTCTCAGATTAATCAAGCAGTTTTCAGAATGTGGTCTCAGATGGTCTTTCATTGGAATGTTTTCTCAAAACAGGTTCCACTATAACAACATGAATGTTGTTTATTATTTAGGATTAATGTTTGTTTGTTATTTTTTATGGGTTATTTTTTGTTTGTTTGCTTTGTTTCGTTTTTTTTTCTTGAACTGAAAACACAAATAACATGCAATGAATGCACTAAGCAGGCCAGTTGCATGTGTGACTGGAATATTGCAGGTGAAATACATTTGACTTTGTTTTACGCAAGTGGCCAGATTTACAACTGTACAATGAATTATTGAATTTGATGGCTAATCTCTCGCCACTCTGTAAAATATCTTGGTCTATGGAAGCACACGAATTATAGCATCTTTGAGGGAGTATGTATGGATTAATGTCTCAAGCAAATGTATCTGTCTACATTTTGTTATTTGATACGCATATCAGATCAGTAAGTTGTCTATAAAATGTGGGTAATATGATATTGTGTAATTGATTGTCTATTTCCATTTTCTTATATTCATCATCATACAGTACAGTTGCAGTCATAGATCTGAATATTCAATTATGTTGATGCTGTTAGATATTCTGCGATAATACACTTTTTCATGATTCCATGTTCCATGATTAGATCTACTGCAGTAGGTGTAGGACATTGTAAAAGAGAAAAAAATCGGTTGTTGTATTTGCTCTTTTGCCTTTTATTTTGTTATTATTCAAGTTTTATGTACATGGAACCAATATTTTGGGTAGATTACTTATTTTCTTTGTTATAAAGAAGTGTAATAGAATAATCGATACTAAAACATTCAGGAAAATTAAGGCTATCCCCTGCCTACTGCATAATTACATAGGGAATGCATTTACAGGTGGTTATTTTTGAAAATCGGATTACAAGAAATATTATGTGATTTGATGGACATTTTCTGTTTTATTCTCTATTATTATCAGCCGATGTTTTACTGTTTCTTTTGGCGTAATCAAATTAGACTGATTGAGTATTTTGATGCTCCACAATTTCCCATCACATGTTACTCGAATCGACCAAGTGCATTAGAAACATCTTAGAGTTTTTTTCAGTAGCGTCTGTTGTCCAATCCATTGTAAATCAAGCGTATTTTACTCTCAGCTGTCTAACCTATTCTTTTTCTTCACTCCAGTTATATTAGTTATGTCACATATTTCATAATATAGAAGAAACATTATTGACTATTCTTAACTTATTACCAAACCTTCAAATAAATGATTTCTTCATCAGTATCACATGATATAAAACTCTTTTTTTTTTCTTTATTTTCACATTAACATGCTGACTTGTTTTTTTGTACATTGTAGGAAAAGTGTCGTAAATTTATTTGATATTAGACCAGGTTCGTTTTGTATCACATGTAATACTGCAATTATGCTGATTATGTTGTGGTAGTAAATCAAGTGGGTATGTACTTTAAATTGATAGCAAACAGTACAGCTGATTTATACAGAAATCTGTGTAGTTTGCCAGGGCTTCAGCTATAGGATGGGTTACAGATGATCTTGCCGTGTTTATCATCAATATAATATTCTGGAGGTGTTAAAGCTTACATGGATATAACCTAGATGAGACTCTGTAATAGAGGACTATATATTTAGAATAATTCTGATCAAATACAGTGGAACCTGTCTTAATAGACCACTGTTGTGAAGGATCACTTATCTCTTGAGACTGCATTTTGAAAACCTCTTAGTTAAATAACTGTAAATAAAAACCTTTGGAGGGACCCCTACCTTAAGAGACCACATTTCAGTGGCAGAAAGGATGCTTGTAAGTGTTTGGCTGAATTAGCTTAACAAAGCATTTTTTATAAGGCATACACACATACAAATGTATGCATATATAGATAACATGTTACATTGTATTTATAATATGAATATTTCATGGTAAGATCATTCTTATATGGACCATATATAAAAATTTTTATATTTGGAAAATCATGCATACTTTTTATTCCCTGTAGATTCTATTTGGTTTCTTTTCTTTAGTCAAATATGCAAACATTTACACACATGATATTTAAAACCATTGCAAAAGTAGCAATAAGACTTCTCTCAATTTCTGTAAAGAATGTGACTTAAAGCTAGAGAAAGTAGTAAAGAGTAAAGTCATGTATTTTTTATTCTACCTAAAAAGAATTGCAGGATGATGTAATAAATTTTACTTTCAATCACTTAAATAGTTCTTTGCCTATCCCTGCAATTAATTTTGAAAAATTCAATACGTTTTACACGCTGAATTATCACTGTTAATTAAATGATTTGTAATTGCCGTCCTCCAAAGTGAGTTTTAAACTCATGCCAGAACATTTAAAATGGGCACCTCAAAGCACTAATCAGTATGAAGCTGATTTTCTTATTTCCCTTTTGGTATTACTGACAGTTGTAATGTAAACCTCTGGTATAAACAATGCATATGCAGGATAAATTACTAGACAGGTTCTCTTGGGAAATCTTTGTGAATCATGATCTTGTATATATTCATAAAATTTTAAAAATTTAAGAATTTCATGAAAATCAAGATATCTCCATTTTGTTCGACCACAAATGTATTGAACATTTTGTGTTGTCTTTCTCAAATTGAATGCTATCAGTTTTTGTTAATGCTGGTTCAATTGAGTTTTACGTTTATCTTTATTTGCTTTATTGCTGAAAGTTTTAATCTGAACCAAAACCTTTTAAAATAAAAGCGGACATTTTAGTTGAATGCACACTTCCAGGGCTCAATATTCACCATTGTTTGAGGTAAATAAATAGGGCAAGTTTAAGATCCTGTTTGGCACCACTTGCGATGGTCTAGTAGTTGAGCATTAGACTCTCAGGCGGAAGTTCCAAGAATTATTTCCCAGACTGGCTCATACCAAAGACTTTTAAAAATGATAGTGAATATTCCTTCGCCAAGCACTCGACATATGAAATGAGAATTGTTAGTCTTTTGGATGAGACTTAAAACCGAGTTCTCGTGACACAAACGGTATGGCACGTAAATGAACCCTCACTGCATCGGCATCAGTCTTTAGCACTTCACCTACAGCTGGTGACATCCCAATATAAGTGAAAAATTCTTGACAGGATGTAAAACAACAATCAAAATGGTAGATATGGTGGCGGCAATATCTATATCTATTTCTCAGATAGCCGAAGTCAGTAACCTTGACCTTACCTTTAGTAAAGCAAACCTTATGTTGTTTTACAAATGCATTTTGCTATCTTCAACAAAATGGTTGGTGGTGCACTCAACTCTTAGTTGTGTGTTTGAGTCCAGCTAGCAGCAGGTTGGTTTTTTGTCCTTTGGATGAGACAGTAAAAACTGTGGTCCCGTGTCACAGTAGGTGTCGGCATGTTAAAGAATCAGCACTGCTCAATGGTCTTTAGTGTCGAGCAAAGGCCAAAATTTGAAGCCCTTCACCAGCATTTGGTGACGTCTCCATGTGAGTGAAATATTCTTGAGTGGGACTTTAAACAACAATAAACAAACATTTTGTGAGTGCATTATTTGCCTTTTAGTAGCCTGTTGGGCAGGGCAAGTTGAAAATTACCAAAAATATTTTTTCAGTCCTGTCTGTCAGTCAAGTTGTCCTTGTCAAACACTTTAGCTGGATTGTTTCATTGAGCTTTTGAACCAGGTCATTCTAGGTCATATCACAATTATCAGTTACTTGGCTTTATCCTCTATATCTATCACCCAGTTTGATTAATATTTTTGTCCTCAGATGGTGTTCTCAATGAAACACCAAATATTTTCTTTGAATTAACTTTATCTATTGGCTTAGTGTGAAAATTTTCAAAATTTAAATTGATTTGTCTGCATTCAGCGAAAATTGCAGTCACAGATTATGAAGAAATATAATTTACTTTGTTTTCTGGAATTTTCTGAATATTTAAGTAGGAATATGGAAGAAAATGTCTCTTTTTTAATTATCTTGCAGCTGGTTTTCAAATCCCTTGGGTATGATAAAAGATGAAGTAAGTCTGTAATGACTTATCAAATTACTGCTTGGTTAGTTTTGAGAAGACCATTACTGTCATAAAGCCAGTCACTGCTTAAGATATGCTACTTTTATAGTATAGGATCAGTTGCCCTTTAGTTCAGATAAGATGTATAAAAATAGTTGTATTTTAGTTCAGATAAGATGTATAAAAATAGTTGTATTTTAGTTCAGATAAGATGTATAAAGATAGTTATATTTTAGTTCAAATAAGATGAATAAAAATAGTTGCGCTTTAGTTCAGATAATATTTTAATTCAGATAAAAATAGTTGTGTTTTAATTCAGATAAGATATTTAGAAATAGTTGTGCTTTAGTTCAGATAAGATGTATAAAAGTTCAGATAATATGTATAAAAATATTTGTGCTTTAATTCAAATAAGATGTTTAAAAATAGTTGCACTTTAGTTTAGATAAGACATAAAAAAGTAGTTCTGTTTAGTTCAGTTTAGCTTTATAAGAATGGTTCTGTTTAGTTCACTTTAGCATTATAATGTATTTCTTTTCATTTTAGTGACAATTCTTAGTGTTTAGTAGGTTGTTTCTTTAGTATTAGATAAGACACAATACATTAATATACATATACACAAGTGTTAAAGTTTTTACCTACAAAAGTTGTCCATTGATTTCAGCCTCCGTCAGAAAAATTGGTTCAGAGAGCATTTAAGCTGACCTTTTGTCTCAAGCACTGTTGCTTCAGTCCACACAATAAACTACACAACATGCAAGGCAGCAATTAAACAGTCTCTTTGGGAGTTCTGGTTGTAAGCTTTGAAGGTTTTCTATTGATGTTTGGGAACAATTGTGTGTAAACCAGGACTGTTTCACCTCACACTTCACTCACATTACCATTATAACTTGATGAAAATGAGAGATTAGCTATCCCCCAGAGAGTACACAAATATATGTACAGAATTATGTGAAAGGATTGGTCACCATGATAGAGGAAACTTGACAGGTCTCCGGTTCTCCTACATGTTTGTTTCAGATTATTTTTTCCTTTTTCCTAAAACAACCGATTATCCTTAATTTGATGGCTGTGTTTCTAAGTTTTGCCATCTTCGACTCTCAAGAAGTATTAATGGGTCTTGTCATTCAACTATGGAAGTGATTAATTATTTGGTCAAACTGCAAATTATATACATTATTCTGACAAAGAATTTGGGTGCATGTGAAGCCTGTGATGGTGATTTTAGGACATTATCTCCATCAACAGTGACAAAGAACTGTGATCAACAGTAATTACATACTTCAGACTTTAAAAAAAGTCCAGGCTTAATGGAAAAACAGATCATCATTTGATGTTGTTTCAGTTATTTGGGAGACAAAAATACATAACATAAAATTTTTTATATTGAATAGCAATCCAAATATATATATATATATAAGTAGGTTATATAATGTTTTTAAAGACTTGAATACATAACTGAGTGTTTGCAAAGGTCCTTTTTTAGAAGTGCAGATAATTGTCTGTAATAATTGTGAAGATAAGATAGACAAGTACAGACAGTTTTAATGATAACACATATAATAGATACCGTAAGGTATATTGACTCAGGAAACTGGTTGTATGGTATTGATATTGATATAAATAAGCTGTATAGCATTAAGGTTCTGCTAAAGTCAAATTTGACTGATTTTTCCAAAATTTGAACTTACATATTAAATATTATACCATGTTTTATACACCAAAATTTGCAGAATTCTGTACTGAATCACAATATCATCACACTGAAGCCATAAAATGCATTTGGAGTAGAACTTTTAGTAATTATATCACTTGCTGTTTCAAAAAATTCTGGACAGTAAATGACTACTCTGTTTTCCCAAAAATTTAAGCATTATCATCTTTAAAACCATATTTAGGGCAAGTTGGGGGTTTTTAGTAAAAATATTAAATCACTAAAAAGGTATGCAACTGTAAAGCATGGTAGGCAAATCAAAAAATGGATTCCATTTTTCCAAGTGGGAACTACTTTCGTATGAATATATGGAGGACCATAACTGTAAAGATAACATACTCATGAACAAAATGCACCTGTAATATCTATTTCATGCCATTAAAATTACAAAAAATAGTTCTAGGAATATTCTTAATGATAAATTCTACTTACTTTATTAACAAGATGTAAAAAATATATATTGCATAGCATTTATACAAGTGAAAAAAGAAGGGTATTGAATAGCATTCAGGTAAAGTTTATGTTAGATATGCAGGCTATTCTCTGGTTTGTCATACCATTTTCAGAAAGAAATTGGGTATGGAGAATTTAATCAGTGTTCTTTTTTTTTTTTTAATTCTCTCTCCTGAGAAAGTGAGAAAATTAAGAAATAAGAGAGTTAGGTATAAGTCAAATGGATGAATTTGATTTTTTGCATGTACAAATAAATTCTTCTTAAATGTTTTGTTCAACACATGTTCAAACTGCTGTATGAACCGAGAGGCTGAGAAAAAATTATATTTAAATGAAATATTGAATAAGGGACATGGGGTCTATATAACACACTATACATGTCTCTGGGGATAAGAAAGGGCTTCACAATATTTTTGTCAACAATGTAGTTTTATATGAAATACATAGTTAATATTAATAGTGACTATATACTTTTTGTAAGACTGTATGTATTTCATATCTGGTAACAAAAAATAACGATTTGTCAGAAATGCAAAAAGTGACATTTTTATTGAATATTTGGCCTTCCATACAATTTAGTGATGGAAACAGAAAGTTTAAACTATTTATTTTATTTGCTATAGGTAGTTAATCATCCCATGTTCACTGAAAATTAAAAATTATTGAGTTTTGAAAAATAATTTTAAAAACATTTCTAGCTCATGCCGAGTCATGGCTGACACGAGGGACCAGTTAACTTGTTTGTTTTTTATCATCAAATCTTGTTTGATCTTTCAGACAATATTAAAAATGAATAATTTCAAAGTAAATAGACAAGTATGTGTTTAGTATTCCCTTTGAATATCTGTACTTCTGTAAATAGGGCTGTTTACGTCTCCGTGATCAAAGATCAGCTGAATATCAGTCAACCGGAAGTTGCTGCTACAAAGTTATCCGTAACTAAACTCAAGAAATTACAATGTTTTATGAACGGAACATTTCCCAAAATCTGTTGGAAACTATTTTCAGTTTAAAATGAATGCATAATTGAAACAAAAATTCTAAATGTTTGAATAAAATGAAAGTACGAAAGTGCGTAGTAGTTTACATCTACTTTCACTTTCCACCAGCACCAACAACAGATAACAGTGGTGAGAACAATCCAGGGAAATGTCCCCGCAACATAGGAGGTGTACAAACATTAACTGCTTGTTGATTGGTTCATATTACAGGTATATTTTACAACTAAAGAAAATAATAAATTCATAATCAATCTTTTGTATGAAAGTCAAATTGTAGCATGTCATGTTCTTCCAAGATGGCGCGATCAGCAGCTTGGAATACCAACAGGAAATCAAAATATCTCATTAAATTCAAATAATTAGTTAAAAAGATGGCCTGCTTGCCCATAGTGGAAAACCTGAAAGTTTTTGCAAGTTAAAAAAAATAGATTAGTTAAATTGATGCAGGATAGACAATGTAATTGCTAATGTTTCTAATAAAAACGGTATTGAATGTTTCATTTAATGATTTTCAGTTTCAAGAGGAGGGCATATTGAGTCCTTCCCATTGAATACATTCTTTTTACAAAAATTGACTACAGGTTTCATATATCTGTGTAATTGAGATGTTGTATTTGTTAATTCATTTTCTTGCTGTTTCTGTATTTTAATTACCCCCTAATGAAATAAGTAAAGTGGTCTTGTAAAAGCATGTATTTTTTTTAATACTGGCTGATTGAAATTCTAGTAAAAATGCATCCATGACAGTGATGTGTTATCAAAATGTGTTTTGTTTGATGACATGTATGGGAGTCGTTGACACCAACGTGAAATAATGGTGACAGATATTGATCAAAGTCAACAGAATGTTTTATTGACAAATAATTTCATTGTGACTAGAAATAAAGGAAGTTGATGGTATTGTATAAACCCTGGTGTTCTTATGTTGGTACAGCGAGGCATATTCACACACTTGCCTGAGTGTTGATCACTGATTGAATTTGGAGGAAACAAATTACTCTGAGATGTAGATTTCTCAGTTTTATCTACATGGATCAACAGAAGTGAATCTGCCAATGTTTGCTGACAAAGCCCTCCCCCAAATTACATATACCAATAAGCAGTATAGCTTTTCCAATATTTGCAATGTCCCTATGGGATGATTTCTGCTTCATCTTCAAAGCTTTCCATGTAATAATTATTGCCTTGATACCCTATAACAATGCACAAAAGCCCAGGCCTGACTGACATCAATTTTATCTTGATTATATTAACTGATACAATATTGATGCATCTCCTCTTTATTGGTGTGTCTGTGTGTTTTAGTTTCAATGAACAAACTTTTTGTTGCATGTAACGTGACACTATTGAATCAGGTGGTTGCATGAATATATTAGAAGTGATTCAGGTCATGAATTCATTTACTCGCTTATGATACAGAATTGATTCTATAAGTTCAACTTTGACCGTGTGGATTAGCAGCGTACATATTCCTCCCCCTTTTTTTTGGATTTAAAGCTATGCTGATGGAAACTGCTACTCAAACATCCCCGGTAAGATTCATTTTCATGTGTTTTGTAGAAGGACAAATATTTTGATTTGCATGTAAGGGAACTAAAACAGGAATTTGTTTTGTTTATATTTCAAGGTCATTAGATAAAAATTTGCCTGGTTTAAAGTTCATAACCTTTGACCCATGATATCGACATTGGTGTGTATTTTTTTTTAAAAAGTAAAAATATGATTGTAATCTGACTATTGACTATTGATTACTGAATATGTTACATTGTGGGATATCATATATTTTAGTTTCGAGAACCATTTAATATTTTATGTGTTGATGTACAGAATTTCAAACATTTATTGATTGATGTCTTTGATATTGTAGATAATTACTATTTTCGGGGGTAATATGCTTGGTGTTAAGCCTTTGAAGTTTGTAATTAATACATGGCTTTGTTGAAACCCTCTGGTTTTTTTTTATATTAATTAGAAATATATATTGAAAGGACCATGTGACCTTCCTGAGGTGTTAATAATAAGAATTTGATTATACATATTTTAGGTGGCATCATTTTAATGCAGCATGTTGTTTTTCTTTTTACTTTTTGTTTGTTTTTTTTCTCCAGAAATTATTTAAGCAGGAATGAGAAGTATTCCTTTTCTAATATTGATGATATTGAATGAATTTCATGAATTACATTTGGTGTAATTTTCATCTTGCATGTAAAATTAACATTTTTTTTTCATCCCATCTATAAATAATTTTTTTTTAACACAAATATGGATGTATAATGTACATGTTAAAGTACAAAATATTTTATGCAGTATCATTTTTAATGATTATTTGTAAAAAAGACAAAAAAAAGAAGAAGACACCATAAATGGTATAATAGAACAAATAATCAATTACATTATATTGAATATGTAAAAGTCATAGAAACTGATATCGGTGGAAGTTAATATGAAAAAAAAACTGCAGTTTGAGTTGTATTTTTACTATTTTACACTGATAAGTATATGCTGGTAGTAACAATTTTTTATGGATTACTGGTGTTATCCATTTCTTTTAGAGAAGCTTCATGAATGAAGTTATTTCCTTTATTGCAAGTTACGACTCCCAAAGATTGATTTTGGGTGAAATGTAGAACCTAAGTTTTTATCGCCAAGTGCGGAAAGTGAGCATAATGGACAACATTATAGGATGGGATGTATTCTTAAATTGTAATTTGTCTATCAATAATGTTACAGTATTTGAATGATTGCAGTTTGCTAACTGATATACGTTTTTTAGGCTTTTCGCTATAAAAACTGTTCATTCATCATTATTTTATATGACTTCATTGTATGAGTTCATTTTACTGATATGCATCTAAAATATAGGATACTGCTATATATGTAAACTAGTGACCTTTGTACAGACTTGTCAGTAAAGGTTTGACAGGTTCCATAAACAGATGAGAGAAGTGTGAGAAATTAATTTTTACTGTTAGTTTAGTTTGATATCACCCTAATTTTTTCTTGTGATATAGCTTTCAATTTTTGCTTATTTACGGGGAAAAAAATTGGAATTTTTAACGATTTGTAAGTGACAGGAATTTCCTGACATTGGCTACAAAATAACAATGATAATCTTGATAATGTTTTGTGTTCTTGATTCTTATTATTAAGGGTTTGGATGACAATGGCATTTATTGCTTTGATGGAAAATCAATTTCATTTTCAAATATCTAATGTGGTTCTATTCTTGCAGGTTCTCATTAGTACTGATAACATTTTCTTGTCATAAAAAGTAAAGTTCTCATTTGGATATTGGGAAATGTTGGGTATGAAAGAACTGTGAGTAATCATATTATAGTGGACTTGAAATTTGACAAAATTATATCTCATACAGTATTAGGCTAACCATGAATTTGTTCTGTCAATGCATCTAACATTCTTATGCCCCTTAGATCAACAATTTGAGGCATATTAATTTTTAGCTGATTTTTTTTCTGTCTTTCCAAAATTTGAACTTTGCACTTTTGAACCAAACAAGGCCAAGTCTTTGTAATTTTGCACATTTAAAGAGAATAAGTTCATTTAAGAATTTTCTCAAAGGTCTCCTCCCCTCTAATTGAATAATAGGTAAATTTTGATTAACCTTGAGATTGATAGGAACAATCAGTGCAGTGTTAAGGGTCATGTGTGTGCCTATTTAATTTTTATTTTTTGTTCTTTAATAAGTGAATTCCAAGCCGTGCTTAAAGTTATATTATTGATATGAATATATATCTTCTGTTCGATATGAATATATATATTCTGTTCTTCACATTGAATCCAGGACATATTTTGGATGACTCAGGCCATTTAATTAACAAAAATCTCTGACTACATTCAGCACTGTTTCACGAGAATACATTCAATATAGTGTTACTAGTGCCACATCATAATAAAAACATTTTTATACTGTTGCTTAATACAATTTATTATCTGGTAGTATTTTAAACCTTAGAAATTCCCTGTAGATAATCTTAGACGTGAAAAGTGTCAATTGCCAAAAACATAGATGTTAAAGTATATATTACTGTGGATCATTGTTACAAAGTTTGAAGGTCATGGGGTTAACGGTCAAGGTCACAGGCACCTAAGTAAATGTTATTTGCATAATTGACAAATTTTGCCATGTGAGTGCCTAAAGGCACTTGGGCCTATTGTTTCATGTGACCCCTGATCAGCGAATTAAAAAAATAAAACTGACATTGTCAGGAAAGGACAAATCATGAAAACTACAACCTGTGAAATTAAATCGATATACTGTATGTGATTAGTTAAATTTCAAGGTTATGTGAACAGCAGGTACAAATGCAATTAGCTCACTTTATATCATACATTTCTAGGTGAAATCAAAATAACATTTAAATCATCACATCAGGGAGTTGTTGTTCAACTGATATTAAGATAAATACAAAATTTCCATTTCTGAAATTTTACAGACATTTCCCCAACTGAAATTGATTACAGCCTCTCCTCCTACCACCTTGATCTGGCTCAATCTGCAAGACCCTTTGTGTGTTTGTTATATTTCTGGTTCTATGATTAGGTTGTAAAGAGGCAAAAAAGACATGCCTTCATCTCAAATTAGATAAAATACCATACAATGGAAGAGAAAAACGGTCATAAAACTTATCTAACTGTCTGAGACACATCTTTATCTGTGGCAGCCTCATCTCCAGAGACCTACATATTAAAGGGAATTTAAATGGAATGGAATTGGATAAGTATTTTCAAATAAGTTGTTTGTTTCAGTGTTATTTATTTCTCTAAGGTACCATGGAGTTAAGCTCTTTATAAGTGATACAAAGCTTGAATTGATTCTATACAATGCAACATAGAAGTGCATTGTATTTTAAATATCTTGCATCTTTAATCTAGTCAAGAATATATTTATTTCAGTTTGGGAGAGGGTTAGACATATATCGGAATTTTTTTTGGTCAAATTATGCTTATTTGTGAAGATAGCCATCTAAAGTTTGTGGATATACTTGAAATTTATTTGTTGTACTGTTTTGGTCAGTGACAGTTTTTACTTAAATAACCATCCCTTTAAACCTCTGTAAAATATTTAATTAGCAATGTAATTTTGTTTGAATTACGTTAATAATCATTTATCTACTAAATATATTATACTTTTAAATGAACAAATTATACTGCTTTATTAGATTTCAATATTCATATTTTAGATTGATAAAAATGTTCATACACCCTTTATCACTATTATCTGTGAATATCTCAAGTTGATTTGAATTTATTTAACACCATTTTAATATGGGTATAAAGTCACTCAGGTAGAACATCAGAAATATTGGTAAATGAGAACATGATGTCGTGAAATATTCATTACTGCCAGGTGATATTCACAGATGTAGCTCCTACAAAAAAATGCATGGTGTCAGGCTAGGCCTTTGTTAAGTTGCAGTAACATGGTAAATAAATCAACAAAGTCTTTGTCAAACTGAGAATAAAGACAATACCATTAAGAGCACTGAGGCTTTGTTTGTAGCTAGTATAGATTTTTAAATTACTAAGCTCAGTATTTTTCATTGAGGATTAAGGTTGAGATACAAAAATGTGTCTTCCTTCCTGCCAATATTTTGTTGGTGCAAGAAGATAAATTATTTTTATTTCCTGAAAATGAAATCCTAGTTAACTTCCTGCATTTTATTCAGTTAACAGTAGTCACAATGTTTGCTGACAATATTGTTCACAACAAAAGTCAAAGGCTATTGTTTTTTAAGGTATGAATTGATTTGTTTGAATGTTTGTTTTCAGATGTAAAACATGCAATAGAAAATTGAACATGTAATGGTGTAGGACTATCTGTTTTTGTTTTTAGCTCACCCTAAGAAAGTTAAGCTATTGGCAGGTGCTTCAAGTTAAGTTTGCTTTAGGTAATGTTTTTCAGCTTCTACTGCTCTTACTTTAACTAAACTTTTTTTTTCTGGAGAAAATAGAAAAAAACTTCATGTATGTTATTTAAAAAAATATATACTTAAAAATGTTTACTCACTTTTGGCAGCATACTGTAGATATGTTCAAATCAACATAAAAAATAAATTTGCAACCACCTTTGTTTTTGTTTTACACAACTTTTTGTATGTAGAAAAGACTTGCAGTAACTCTATTTCTCAAAGCTTAAACAAGCATATCTACCATTTTGTCAGGTCAGAATTTCCTTGCCCACACTCTTGGGTGTGACAAGCTTCATACACTTAACAAGAAGATAACCAGAACCCTGAAAGTGTATTTCATGCAAAGTATAGAACTTATAACAGTTGAAAAGGAATTTGATTTATTATTCATGCACAAATAATATATTGTTGTGAGAACTACTTCTTTGTTGTTGCACAATAAGACTGCATGGCATATCACAGCAACAAAATTATTGCACCATTCATATAATAAACTATCAATGGGGTTACACAAATGTATCTATAGTAGGTCTGAGAAAAATAGTCATATCTCCTTTTGGCGGATAGAACAGAAAATTTCAAGCCCTGGGCAAGATTCTTCAATGTTTAGCCCTTGGCTCCTTGCCTGTTGGATTGATTTTTTTTCTTTTCTATCCCCAAATTGTGTAAAAACCATGCTATAGAAAAGAAATATATGAGTTGTTGTAAATGAAAAAATAATTGCTTATTTGTACTGGGCAGAATCTTTTGTGAAAAATTGTATGATGGAAAAAAAACCCCAAAAAACACACTTAACAGTTACTGGAGTAAATATTTATTCGTCCTTATGATGTGTGATTTGTGATTACAGTCTCTCCTAGTTTTACATGGTCCATGGACTCCTGTTAGTCAGCATCTTAATACTGGTGTTGGCATCTGTCCATTCATATTCATTTGCCTTGAATACTGGGCTGATCTCTTCCAAATTTGCATAACTTTAACCTTGAATGGTTGGAAATCAAGTTTTATCATAAAAACCTGTCCTCATGGGGGTTAATGGACATAGTAGAATGATACATATAGGGGGAAATCAATAACAAAAAATCCTCAAAGTGCGGGACTTCATGTTGCCTCAGTTTGAATTGTCTGGTTATATTTATGTCATTTCCTATGTTTTAGATACTTTGTGAATTATCATTTTGTGTATTGGGTTCCATTTCTGCGCTCATCACTATTATGGTCCAGTTATCTGTTAACCTTCCTTGCAATTTGCTCTGATCCTTTCATTACTAAATTTTATCAAAATGGGTCTATAGATTCAAAGCAAATAAACCTTGAACAATCTCAACAGAAACCTGTGTAGTTTGAAACTAAAACAAAATGCTACACTGGAACCTGTCTTTAAAGACACCTATCTTCTGAGACCACATTCTGAAAACCACTTGGTTAAATAATCCTTTTAATAAAACCTCTTTTGACAGACAACCTGTCTTGAAGCACTGCATTTCATTGGCAGATGGGTGATCTTTCAGAACACTGTGTTTCAGGTTCCATTGTATCCAATTAGACAATATCTTGTATTGTTTCTGGTGCTATTGTAAACAGTGCTCTCTTTGATATGCCGGTTGGTAGAATTTGCAAAGTAGAGTCTGAATAAATAGTTGATCAGTGCAGGATGCCTCCCATAGCATGTACTTTTTGTAAACATAACTAGATGCACTATTAGATAAGGATATGCACTAGTTATATAGAACATTGTAGCAAAGGCATAAATATTACAAAGCAAGATGTTGCATCTAGGGAAAACAACAGTTTTGCCACTCTCTCTGTGGAATTTTATATTTAAGGTTTGTGTTAAAACCAAGTTCCTTTTGATTCTGTCGAGTTGGAATTTAAAATCTAGAATAATTACATGATATTTGATTGATTGGTTTGTTTTCTTGTTGGATATGATTTTTATCACCTTTTTCAAACATTATCATTCACATTCCCATTCCACGTCACCACCTACCAATTCTTCCTTGTCTGTCGTTTATATTCTTTCAAGAAATCAACAAAAGACCTTAACATTGGAATCTTATAGTTTTTTTTTTTGGGGGGGGGGGGGGATAAAAATGTAAATTTTGAAATGCAACAAAGTTATTGATGTAAAAAATAGATAGGATTGTGCTTAACACATCAATAAAGATATTTTGATACACTTTTTGTTATAATAACTGCAGAGGTTCAATATCAATGATTGATCATCCATCTTCATATAAAACAAGATGTTACACCATAAGAAGCAGGTGCTTGCATAGAAGCTCTAATTACAGCCTGTTAGATTTTAGCTAAGGCTTCTGTAACATGTTAGTCCTACACATTGATTGATGTTCACAATTTCCATTTTTCTTTTCGGTAAGGAACTTTGCTGTAAAAACTATATTGTACATGTCCGTGATTAATGTCTGATTAATGACTTGGGACTTGTTTGCAACTAAGATTATGTTATGTCAAGCAAAGTCTAAGTCATGAATCCATTGAGGGATTTCATTGTCAGAAAAACATCAGTGATTTGTCAAATTGAAGAGAGAGGTGGAGGGTGGGAGAAGATATGAAAGCAACTTTTTGACAGAAAATCATTTCTATCAACTGTGCTAAAATATATGATGAAGTTAAGAAAATTAGTGAGAGAGAGAGATTGAATTAGAGATTTCAATAAACCTATATTTTTGTGGATGGTAAGGTTCATTGTTTCGTGCACATCATGTCTGAATCTCAAAATAATAATATGGTTGAGTCTAGGTTGACAGTCCAACATGACTGTGATTGCTGTATGACCCCTTTCTTACAAAAAAAAACAAAAAAAAAAAAACACACACACACACACACACACACACACACAAATACACTTAGGTAGAATATATATATTGATGTATTTGACTGCAAAGAGGTTTCCACTCCAACTTATGACTGAAATGGTGGACTGTTTTATGATCCAAAGTCCAATCTTTTATAAGATTTGTTCAGTAAGTGTATCGCAACCCAATGTTGTCCTTTGTCATGAGAAATTGTTATTAAACTTTGGGACTTTTTCAAATACATCTCACAATTTGTCTGGCCAGTTTTCCTCAAATGTGTTTATATAGCATCTGAAGGGTAATGTGAAGGGGTTTTTGGTTGTGAATTTTATGATCTTTGGGTCAAAGTAGTTGTAAGAATGTTGGGCATTCAGATGAGCTCCACACTCACTGTAGCTCTGTTGAGGACATATAAGCATTGCCCTTCACTCACTGTAGCTCTGTTGAGGACATATAAGCATTACCCCTCACTCAGTGTAGCTCTGTTGAGGACACAAAAACACTGCTTCTCACTCACTGTAGCTCTTTAGTGGGCATATAAGCATTGCTCCTAACCCAGTGTAGCTTTGTAGAAGACATAAACACTGCTGCTCACTCAGTGTAGTTCTGTAGAGTACATATAAACACCTTCCTTACTCAGTGTAGCTCTGTAGAGGACATATAAGATTTGCCCTTCATTCATTTGACTATATTGCTTGGTTAGAACTTTTTCACCTCATCTGACCTCATTGCAACATAGACCTACATTTCACTTGTTAAAAAAGACATTATATAAACAGCTTCTGTCAATAGTTCTGATGCAAGGCTACTTGATTTATTCATAGTCATGAGATATCTCAGTATTTGTGATTATTAGCTCAATCGATGTGCACAAGGTGAAAGAAAGTTTTTCTCAATAAAACCATAGAGTTGTTGTGAAGACAAACAAAACATCTAATATCTAGAGCAAAGCTATCATGACGAAAATCATTTGACTAAATATTCAGAAAAGAAGGGCATATGTTATGGAATGTTTGCAGATCTATTTCCCATTAATTTGGTATGAAATTACAGTAATTATTTAATTTTCTGTAAATTATAAGATAATTTCCTGTCCTAAAGAGCTTAAACATATGTGTGGCTTTGTGCAAAATAGAGAATAAAGAATGTCTGCCAATTTAATGATGGCTGATTTTCTGGAGAATTAAGTGTACATACAACATTTAATTATTGGAAATGTGTGTAATTAGAAGGACCTATATTCTAATAACCTGATGTATATTATATTCTGATCTTTTTTTTTTGGGGGGGGGGGGGGCTTTTATCTATAGGTCATTGCTCCTCCCCAAAACTCCTTTAGAACTTGGTCATTATGTTAGCATATCACAGTTAATAGCAAAACAAGCAAACAAGCTGAGCAACTGCATGTATCCTTTACAAGCATATGAAGCTTGGTAGCAAAAGTTTTTGTTTTGAGTGACTGGTGGACATTCTGATATATTGGGGAGATTTAGATGAGTAATATACATAGGAATCTCACCATCTTGAAATTAACAGGACCATCCCAAATGACCTCTTGCCAAGTGTCTAACACGGCTGTTCATGTGCTTTTTTGACATCATTCGATTGTGATGTCATAAATCACACAAGTATTTGACTGGCCATTCAATTGTGACATCATATTCATAATGGAAAAGTTTGGAAAAAGGTACTTTGTCAGGCATTTGGCAGTAGGTGTGGGTATCATTGATATACCTATGTAAGAATTTATCTGGGTATTATTGATATACCTATATCAGAATTGATCTTGGTATTATTGATATACCTGTGTCAGAACTGATCTGGGTATTATTGATATACCTGTGTCAGAATTGATCTGGGTATTATTGATATACCTAAGTCAGAATTGATCTGGGTATTATTGAAATATCTATATAAGAATTTATCTGCGAATTATTGAAATATCTATATAAGAATTGATCTGCGAATTATTAAAATATCTATATAAGAATTGATCTGCGAATTATTGAAATATCTATATAAGAATTTATCTGCGAATTATTGAAATATCTATATAAGAATTAATCTGCGAATTATTGAAATATCTATATAAGAATTGATCTGCGAATTATTGATATATCTATATAAGAATTGATCTGGGTTTTATTGATATACATACAATACTAAGTTGGCTTGAATATTGTTGGAAAATAGATTTTTTTATGAAACTGTAAAATAGATATGAATCATTTCTATTATAATATGCATTGACCACTTCCTACAAACCTACCATGTGTTCCAAGAGAACAATGTATTGGTGCAATTAGTTATCTGAGATCCTGCTTCAAACACGATAACATTTTTAACAGAAATGACATCTGTTGAAAAATTGAAATTTACCTATAGACTCCTTTATGTTTCATTTCATTTAAGGATCAATTTATAAGGTGTACATGTATAGGTATCGCATGTTATTTCATTGTTCGAATATTCACCTGATGTGACATGTTGAAGTGACTGGACAATCTGTTACATGCTTTTGTGCCTAAGGTCATCTGGTCTTTTACTAACTATTTTTTTTTCATCAACACAATACCTGGCTAGAACTGGAAAGGACAGCATTAGCATTTGTATTGGTGGATTCTGAGTTATTTATCTCTGTGTAAAGTCTGGAGCCTTTTAGCCTGGCTGTGTTGCTATCGGCTTTTAATAATGTACATTATATCAAATACCAGAGTAAGTTGTATCCTGTTATTTTCATCTAAATTTGGATAAAATGATATATTAAGATAGGTAAACGATAACATTTAATGGAAGATGAGAAAGGCAACATCATGTCGATTATTGTTTATCATGAACTAATTTATTTGATTTAAACACAAACTATTTAAATTTTATAGTCTTATTTTAAACTTTTTATTTCTCACAAATTTTTACAAGGCACAGAATGTATGTCAGTGAAGTGAAAGTTGAAATGTATTTTTAGCACCCTGTACACCACAATGACTCTGCACAGTGTAATTATAAAAAGCTTATAAGATGAGTCTTTCCTGCCCCGTTCTTTACCCCAATCAGAACCCACATCCTACATAAGATATGGTTTGCTCTTTCACAACCTGAAACTTCTGCACACTAATGCAAGTCATTACTTCTAAAGTTAGACAGGTATGGAGAGGTTTACAGCCAGGATCTATCTCTACACATCATAACTATAAATAAAATGCTGATTTTTACTGATGAGAAAGCTAGTCAAGTATGAACATGATACCAAAATGAAACATGATCAGACAGTCAAATTTTCAAATTGTTGTTTACAAAAATAAATGTCCATTTAAATTTTAACCATTTTTACAGGTATAAAATACAATTTGATAAATATATGCACAGTTCTCCTGACTTTCGACATGTGCAGGGTTTAATATTGAAATCGGAAGAGTGCAGTTATTTCCCGCAATTTATGATAGTAAAGAGAAGAGGCTCAGTTAAGGGATCTTCTGTGTAAATCATATTATATTTTCCTTAAGGTATTCTCTACCTGCATATTACTAGTTCCTCTGAACTCTAGACAGTGAGAGACACCAGGATGTCTTGTGTTCGGACACAGACATTTCATTACTCTCTTTTGGGTGTCCGAGTAACGTCAGTTTTTAGTGCACTCGCTTCTCAACAATGTGACCCGGGTTCGATCCTTGGATTTGACAGGGGAGTATGTGAGCTGGTATGGTGCCTCCCACAGCAAGGACCCGCACGCCAACATCAGGACCAACAAGAGACATTGATATAAGTTAACAGAGCTTGTTTGTCAATCGTTGTAAAATTAATAAAGTTTACTTTTTAAACCCATAATAATGGCAGCTTGGGCAAATATTGTTGTTTTTCTGTTTGTCCGTAACATTTTGGTTTCTATCAAGTAACCTGAGTTTCCTCAAATTTTGACCAAATATAATATGTTGCATTATATATCAATGAGATTTCGGATGACTTTGATTGTTCAGCAATATTTGTAACAGTCATGGATGTTGAAATCTTCATAAATGACAGAGCTTTCTGTATTGCCTAGTACATGTACATTGTATCTCCAAATACAATTGTTACTTCTTATAATCTAGTGTCTCTGTATTTTGTGTTTATAATACTATTGTGTGTATAATCATAGACTTCCTACAAAAGGTGTGTGTGTGTGTGTGTGTGTGTGTGTGTGTGTGTGTGTGTGTGTGTGTGTGTGTGTGTGTGTGTGTGTGTGAACTTTACTCTAGTTTTGTTATGATACCATTATCATCATGTTCATGTAAATGAAATCACGAATTAAAAATAACATAACAAAAGTGCTAGATGGCTTTTGTGTGATTATCATTTACTTCATATCAATGTGTGTGTGAGAGATAGAGGATTTGTCATCTCATTGTCTATGAAATTAATTATAAAAACCATTTTGAAATTGTGTTGGTAACCTGTTTGAAAGCTTACTCTTTGATCTTGTTTAGTATAGATGATATTGTAAAAGTGATGTAAACATAAAGGGGATAAAAATCAATATCATTTATGGTGTCAAACCATTGTTCTCCTTACATCTGGTACACTTTTGTGAAATGTATCTAAGTATCGAACAACAAACCCTGTAACAGTTGTTACCAATAAATGCTTTTAAGTCGCAAAAATAGTTGTGGTGAACAAAACCAGTTGAGAGAGAGAGAGAGAGAGAGAGAGAGAGAGAGAGAGAGATTTAATGCATTGGATAAGGACATAATTACTTAGTTTTGAGTATTTATTATGTAAGCAAGTCATATTTAAATAAACTGAGTCAACAGTTATTTATGATAAACAAACACACATAACACCAGTATACATGTTTTAACATTTAGACTATGAAGTGCAACTGAAGGAACTTTTCCTCTATTTCTAACATGTCTAAGAGTGTTAATGATTTGACCTTTTCCTGGGAATGTGGAATTACTTCCACAGTTTTTTGTGTATTTTATTTTGTTAAACATCTGTGCTCTTGGCTTTTTTCATTGTTGTGGAAAGGAAAGTTTGTCAAGTACAGACTAACATAAGAAAGGCTTCAGTGCGAACTTTGTTATAATGTCAGGAGAATGTTGTAGATATGTTGAAAGAAAATGTTGAACATCAGTTAAAATGTTGACTTTATGTAGGGATTACACATTAGGCATTTATAGAAAATCTGTAAGAGTAGGAAATATAGTTAGCATTCTTTGGTAGTAAGAAATTTGATAGTCATTTTGTAGGAGTAGGGAGTTTGATAAATATTCAGTAGGAGTGGGATATCTTATACACATTCTATAGGAGTAGGACATTTGATAAATATTAAATAGCAATAGGAAGTGTGATGGACATTCTATAGCAATAGGAAGTTTGATAGACATTCTATAGCATTAGGAAGTTTGATAGACATTTTGTAGGAGTAGGAAGTTTGATAGACATTCTATAGGAGTAGGAAGTTGATAGACATTCAGTTGCAGTAGGAAGATTGATTGACATTCTGTAGCAATAGGAAGTTTCATAGACACTCAATAGCCATAGGAAGTTTGATAGACATTCTAAAGGATTTGGAAGAAGATAAACATTCTGAAGGAGTAGGAAATTTCAATTACATTCTATAGCAATTGGTAGTTTGATAGACATTCAATAGCAATAGGAAGTTTGATTGACATTCTATAGTAATAGGAAGTTTGATAAACATTCTGAAGGAGTAGGAAATTTCAGTTACATTCTATAGGAGTAAGAAATCTTGCAAGTGTTCCATAGGTATAGGGCAGAATAGGAGTTGGACATTTCATCGACATGCTATAGTAGGTCATTTGATAGACATTCTGTAGGCATAGGCAATTTTGTAGACATTCAATAGAATTATGATGTTATACATGCAAGTTGACACAAAGACATTATAAATAAATATGATCAACATTAAGTACTGACATTGTACAAATATTTGATACAAAGACATTATTAGGATTTTTTTGACATTTCACAAGAATTTGATGCCCTTCTGATATTTAACAAGAGATTTGATACAAACATTGACAAATTATTATTATAGATAGTTTATATGAAAACTGTGCAGAATTTGCAAAAAAAGGATTTGGCATTTTTTATATAAAATAAAAAAATCTTTCATTATGCATATCAATGAAAAAGTCAGATTCAGTTATTTCCCAATCGAATGAAGGCTACAGTGAGATTTCAGAACGTCAAAAAATAGAACTCGGTTTTTATTATTAAATTCAAAATAAATTTGCTATCTCCAAATTGTAATTCAAGAATTGATATCTCTGATCTATTAGAGTTCACCTGGTTCAGTCATTAAGTAAAAGGTAAATATAGATATATTCATAAAACAGTTTATTTATATCAAGCGTTTTAAACTGTAGGAACATCTGTAATCGGGGAAAAATAGTTTGGCCGCTGTGTTAACGATGTGAGTTTAATTGATATTTGTCACATCATATAAAATTCTAGATTAAAAAGCAACAGGTTTTCATTGTTTGACACTATTTTAGTCCATGTTCAATGAAACTGACTCATCTTTTATCTGTAGTATGAATTCCTGTGCTGTAATTACTTCTATCTTTAAGTATGAATTCATATGTGTTATAATTGTATTATATGCTACTAGGTTCTCAGCATTCAAAACTGATGGAGTCAGTGTATAGATGAGGCTTGTGTATTTATGTACTGACTAAGGCATCACAGATAGAAATTAGCTATTTTCTTGCCTTAATGGTCACTTTACAGTTTAAATAATAGATAAATCAGCTTTTTAGACAGCACTTGCTAGTAGCAATTTAGTCCTCATTGTGTGAGTGTCCATTTTGTTCTGGTAATTTGATAGCTTGATTGAATTATTTTTATCATAATTCCATACTGAGACATAAATATCTAATGAACGTGTAACAATCAGCATCCAAGGATATCGATGATATTTTGTGTCTGTCGGACCTTTCCCCGTTTTTTCAATCTCTTCACAGAACTGATATTGTGTAACACGTTATGATCATGTCAGTTTTAGATATTCAAAATGACACAAGAATTCTTGGTTTTTTTCTACATGTCAGTCAGATGGTGAACGTCAATGTTATGTGGAGTTTCCTTTTGTAGATCTCATTCAGATTTTAGATTTTAGATAGTTATCAATAACTTGCACCATCCTTGCATCCTGTTTTTGTACAATTTAATGCAAACAATGTGGATTTTTCTGTTTATGAATTTTGATCAGTGTATTGTAAACTGTTTCTCTCTGTTTCCTCATTTGTTTGCCACATTCAGTGAATTAACGATAATCTTGAATTTACAATTCAAACTATTTAACAGTCGTTATGTTTACTATATTGCACATAAACTACGCCAGTTCTTAAAGTCAATCTTAATTTCTCTCTGTCAGCATCATACACATTGGCTTCAGATGCAGTCTAGCTCAGCACTTAACATTGAATTTAAAATATTGGATGATAAATTCAGCCCTGACAGTGCAAGCCATGAAGACAGCAGTAACAGACAGCTGGATTGTGTGTTATTTGTAATTTGTTTGAAATCAAGTGATAATTTCTTCCATGACACAACCTTTGAGGATAAGGGATCACTTTATTGTGCAAATATAAGACTTTCATTTGTGCAAGTTTTCTTTCTATTACATGATGTATTGCTGTAGTTGTTCTTGCTGGTGTAAAGCTAGTCAGATCTATAATGCTTGTAACTGGAGGTATTTCTAGAGTTAGAAATAGACGCAAAGTTGTTATAATGATGAAGGCAAATGTGTTACTGTCTGGTAATACTCAAAGTGTGGCATTATGTTATAAAGGCACTTTGATATATGTGGGATGTGTGTGTGTGTGTGTGTGTGTGTGTGTGTGTATGTATGTATGTATGTGTGTGTGTGTGTGTGTGTGTGTGTGTGTGTGTATGTATATGTATATGTATATATATATACTATATATATATATATATATCTATATATATATATATATATATATATATATATATATATATATATATCACTGTTATATAGAGAGATGGGATAGTGTATCAATGATCATTGAAAACCAAGGTCCTATGTCATGGTAGGCAAGGCAATAAAAGAACCTTCACTGCATATTTAATATACAATTTATATGTAAAATCATGTAAAATGATAAATTTTCATTGAGGATTTTGTTTCATTATTTTCATGGGTAACACCCACCCCACCCCCCCAAAAAAAAGAAGAAAAAAAATAATGAAAATTAATCCATGGTGAATTTTTTTACCTAAATAATGGACAAAGAGATGTATCAAAATCAATGAAAATGAATGTCAAGGAAAACCACAAAAAATTATTCCCACAAAACGAATGATTTTACATTATATATTACAGTGTTTACAACAGGTACATTTTACTGGTCAAACATGTATCTATATGACCCTGTGATGGCAGGCACATTATTACTTGTTTGATCTCATCGCTTTTGTTTACTTAACATCTGAATGTTGTGTATCTCAGTATTTACTATATAAAATGGATTTCGACAGTCAGTACATATAATGAATCTTTTTTTTATCTTTCCAGGAAATGAAGGTGAACTGGGCAACATCACCAAGTAACACACCCAAACAAGACACAAGCAGTAAGTCAAAATCTTGTAATACTGTTTACCTGGACATTTTCACTGGTGTCTAATTTTCACCATTTTTTTCCCTTATAATAAAGGGTGAATTTGAAATAAAAGTAAAATTTTCAAGCTAAATAACTGAGTTTTGGATATACAATACGATTCATGAGACAATGGTGATTGGGTGATGGGATAAATGTGTATTCTGTTGTAAAAGGTTGAAAATAATCAGGTGTATAGTAATCTCGATGATACCAGAAAATTTAACTTGTATGTCATAATACTACGGCATACTATCACCGGAGTCACCTGCTTCTAGGCAACTTAGGTCCAAAGTCACCAAATTTACTCTTTATTTAAGTTCAACTAACTTTTAAGGAATTCAAGATAATAACACAGAGTTTTTGTATATTTATGGCACACAGTTGTAAATAATGATGAAAAGTGTTGCTCATTAAAAGGAAATGTCAGAAATATGGAAGAAATACCTTGAGTACATGCTAAAAATTTTAGTACCTTACTCAACATATACATGTATTTAAATTTTTATAAGAAAATCAAATAAATTTTTATATGAAAGAAAAAGATAAATTATGTGTTTCTTGGTTAGTCAGATTCAGAAATTGTACAAACATCTGTATCATCAAAAGAGTAAAATAAAAGTTGAGCTTGAGCAAGTCTGGTAACCTTAGGCCGTGGATGATCCATTGTTTTCCTCCAATGAGCAGGCTTACATCATGGGTATATGGCTGAAAAGTTTCAACTTCTAAAAAAACACTGCATCATTTCTTCACAAATATGGTATCTTGCATTTCTTGTATAGTATTAGCATTTCATGAACCCTCCATCCCTCTTGGTCTCCTGTGGGACCTCAGCTGATTTTTGTGAGGAAGTTTGCCAGTTTACTTGCAGAAGGCTCGTGTTCTTTACGCAGGTACACTGTAACTGGCTTCTTGCCTCAACTATTGAAAACTGGCCGCCAACATATAACTGAAAATTTTTGAGTGTGGCGTAAAAGATTTTTAAATAATAAAAAAAAATCTTAGTCTCATGTTATGATGTATTTTATCCCACCATACAGAGAAAAAAAGACAATAGTTAAAATTCTGAAATAGATCATTGTAAGTCCACTTTTCCATAGAAAATCTGTTAAGTCTTTGATTATTGTAAGACTTTTTGAATGCTTTATTTGAGTTTGTCTTTTGTTTTGATATAAAGCGGTTTCTACAAACGGCATTATCATATATGTAGTGGTAATCAGTTAATGACAATTTTAAGTGGGTTTTTATTGGCATTACTTACGAAGTTAAAATACATTCCGATCATAACTGTCAGATGATACAACGGAGCTTTCCGTAGATAGCATGTCAAACTATGATAAGGTTAATCATGTGTTATTACACACCTAATAATGGCGTGTAATTGACTAAATGAAGTCTGCAGGAAGATCGTTGTTTGTGTGTTGTGAAATCTTTCCAGGACAGACACGAAGCTTTCCGTCAGATAGATCTTGATGTCTTCTATTACCCTTAGTCACACGATCACTTGCATGTGACTAAGGTTGTTTGAAAAGTCAACCTAAAAGAACATTTATCTTAATAACTATGGCAATTTTAAACACTTTACTGCATAGCATTGATTGAAAAGGAATTCCGAATAAGGATTAAGTTCTTCTCTTATTTTAGATTAACCAAGGTCATGACCTCAAAGTAAAGGTCAAAGTTGATACTGTTGTCCTTTTGGGGTGAAAGTTTCCTATTTGGATATCGTTTATAGAAATTCAATGACAAGGCAATCTCATAAAATATATATTTGCTGAATTATGGAGGCCGAGTTTTGTATATCTTTGCAGTCTGTGACTCTGTAACCCTCACATAATGCATAAACTAAAGAAATAGCCCAGCTCCTTCCTTTAGTTTTTATATGATGCATCATCATTTAATATACATATTTTGCAGTGGAAATTTCACTGGGACTTAAGTCAGTTAACTGGTTTAAGTCAGTACTTTACTAGGATTGGATTGTTGGTTTTTTAACATTTAAACAACATCTACCTGACTGGTGATGTGTTGCACATCTATATCTATGGTACAGACGTTTATCAGCATCTACCCTGTTCTTCCAGGCCTATTTTCCTTTCGATTTATAGTCCGACTGAATCTTATTACATATAGCTGCATGCACATGTACATGTAGTAACAAATAATTTCCCCAGTTTCTTTAGTTTAGTCACAGTTTCTGTCAGTGTGTAGAGGTTAAAGGTCATACTAGCATCTACAGTTACCTGTGAGATCTTCAGAGGCAGGCTTAATGTTTGACTTTAAATAATGCTCACAGGTTGAATGAACATATTCATATAATATAAATTTTATGTGGACTAATGGTGAAAACTCAGCTTACTGTGAATTTTTTCTTTTTCTTTGAATCAGGTATTTAAACATATTGCTAACATATTGAACATAAAAAAATATATATATGAAGTTGGGAAAGACATTGTACCTGAAACATTAATATGACGAGCTCAGTGCTGATCTATTTCAAAAACTTTGGCCTTTTAAGCAATGGGTTTACAGACTATTGATATTCAATCATCTTACAAATGTATATCATCATTTAGTTTTTTTACTCTCAGCTTGGTTGTGGGTGACCTTTTATGGTTATAATCTACCATATTTATCAGACGTTAAACAACAATAAACAAACAAACCATATTTACTTATTCTTGTGTTTCATGAATTTTTACTTTCTAACTTTCCCATTGTTTTAAGGTTGAGAGAGAGAGAGACTGGTAGAGGAGGGGGGAGGCAGTTATTGTGAAATTATTTAGGTCACTTGAGTCACTCAAGTGACCTATTTGCCTTTCATTGTCATGGGAAATGCCAATGTGTGTATGGGTGTGAAGCATTAATTTTTTAAGATGGTAGGCTGTAAGCTTCTAAGCTTGGGTAATAAAGTCTGACTTTCATTACCCCTTAGTCAATTCTTTTCTCTCTCTCTTTTTTTTTTTTTTTTATTGTAGATAGGACGGGGACTTAGGTGAAATTTTAAGCTATTTTTACAGAAAAATTTTGCTTCAGCACAAACTTATCTTTTATAAACACAAAACATTGTCATCACCAATAATCTCTCACACTATCAAGAATTCTCACTTTTCCTTATTCCCCTTCCCATTGCCTGGGAGACATGGAAATATGACTATTCCAGGGTGTCACTAAATTTACTCAATACTCAAACTCAGTTCTTGTATTGTTGTTTAGACTTGACTATACACCAGTAGTCATAGTAAAACTTCTGGATATGACTGAGTAGGAAACACATTATTTTGTTAATTTTATTTAAAATAATATTCAAAATTTGAGTATGTACTCAAACAATTTTTAAATATGTGTGAAGTTTACAAATATATATATATCTCTCTCTCTCTCTCTCTCTCTCTCTCTCTCTCTCTCTCTCTCTATATATATATATATATATATATATATATATATATGAGAATACAAACTTGTCAAGTAGCAGCATTTTTGTTAAAAAATGTTTTACCTTAAAACCATGAAAAAATTAGTTGAGCACGACTACTGAGTAAATTTGGTGATTTTGGCCCGCATTGTCTCTTGTTTTGTAAATTCATTACAAAAGTGAACAAAAAATCTGTTACGCTATGTCCATGAAAATTAATCTTATTTAAAGGTATGATGTAATATAATGAAAAATTGAAATACAAATGTATTTTCATGTTTCTACACACAATTTTCAATTTGTAATTTCTTATTTTCAGAACACTTCCATATATTTGTTGGTGATCTTAGTCCGGATATTGAGACACACCAGCTAAGGGATGCATTCAAAGTATTTGGTGAAATTTCGTAAGTATTCCCAAACATGTTTTGTCTTCTATATCATTTCACGTGTTTGTGTGTTTATTTCCAGATGCCCTCGTAATGGATTAGAGTTGCATAAATTGATATAGATTTTTTATGTTAGGAATGTCCCGCTAGTTTTTAATTTAGCCAAAAGATAGCTACAAGCAGCAGGTGAATGAAAGTTTTAATCTATTGTTTTTATCAGTATTGTTACAACAATGTAAAGGATCAGGATAATGTAAATCAATATGCAATTACAATGGTATTTTTCATGCACAAATATTGAAAAGCTGCTGCATACAGACGGTTTGTAAATTAATAGATTTTGTCATTCTGTCAGGATTTTCACCCAATATTTGATCATCAGATGAAACGAATTAGCTTTTTCATGCCCCTAAGTAGATACAGAAAAATTCTGTCAAGGATTCTATTTTGCGGGTATTGTGGTCATTTCTTTTCTCTCTCATTGTCTATTCAAGTGCCTCTAAGGGAAAGAAAAGAGAATTGAATAATTCAGAATCCTTTGTCATTAGGGGAAAGACAATATTCAGTAAATATTAATTTATTCCAAGGACTTCTTTCTGCCTCATTTATTTTTTTATGATTTTTTTGTTTTGTTTTTTTTTTTTCTGGGTTGGATGTGTAATTTTTTTCTGCTGATTTCTAGGTGAAAATATAATTGCACTAAAAGCATTTGTCAAGTAATTAATTGCAATTGGAAACTGTAACCATCAATATTTTAGATTGTATCTTCTTAGTGGCTGGTTAGAATGTCGGCAAATGATGCCTCGTTGAGTTCATCTTCAGTGATTAAGTCAGGAATTTTGTCATATGAAATTGTTACTATGAACTCGTACTTCTGAAGTGCTGAGTGCAAAAGCAGAATTAATCCATACATAAAACAGACTGTGATCTGAAATGGAGGTCTAGGTTTTCATGAGAAGCAAATTTTTCAGCACCAATCAGTGCTTTCTTTAATTTAGGAAGATTAGCACTTGTCGTGAATCATTGGTAAAACTACTGTCTCCAAAATGTTCTAGGTTGAAATCAAGGTGGGGTCAGACCTTAATCTTCTTTAAAATTCTAAATGGATGTTGCTTATTATTGTATGTGATCAGTTCAACACAGACACTAGGGGAGTGATAGACTTAAAATAGTAAAGGTCTGCTCTTTTCATCAGATGTTCAGCTGTCAAAGTTCCACCGAGATTTAAAATAGGAGTATTCCGATTCACTGTGATATGGTCGAATCGCGATATTTTTTGTCACAATTTGATTCACGTTAGGTTTTTTGGGAATTTCGATAAGGAATTTCGATAAAGGCGTGGTTTGATTTTACAATCTGTTTACTCATGTGCATGCTCTTTAAAACATTTGCTTCAATTGGCCCGTTTGTGCGAGAATGAATCAGCTGCAATAATATAATTTGACAGTTGTATATATGTGTGCGTAAACATGGCAGTTCTAGATGTTGAACGAAATTGAAAATTGTAGACCCTGCAACAAGCTATCGTCCAAGGTCTAGCAGTATAACAATGGAGGTAAAACTGTATGCAAAATATGCCACGCTGAATTAAATTACAAAACAGGGTTAACGACTTACTAATTTCTGTGGAAATACTGGGTAAAATCAGAGAATTTTATGTATAAAATTCTCTGATTTTATCCAGCGTTTCCAAAGAAATTAATAACTAACATGTCTATGCACTTACGCAGGAAACATGAAATTATCGAGGATGATGAACAAAACCAGTCAAACATAAATGCAAGTTGGAAAAACTTGTCAGCTCAAATTGACAGAAGCCTTTATACTAAAAAATTTGATAAAAAAAAACACGATCCAAAGATATCATGTGTAGTATATGAGACCCTACACTGTGGCAGAGTACGAGGGTTTTTGTCACATGTAATTAGAGTAACTGAACCACGTTACGTTGTACTTTCAAGGACACACTTTTCTGAAGAAAAAAAATCATGCCAAAGTTGTACCTTGAAGTGTACCTGCAACTTCTTGTTGCAAGTGAAAGGACCTTTTCGAGTGTTGGAGACCTAGTCACAGCACAATGATCATGTTTATCTCAAGATCATGTTGATCATTTGATAAAGCTCAATTGACACAGATATTGAATTTGATATTTTAGGTATGAACAGAACTTCATACTGTCTAAAATGTATCGAATCGTACAGTGAATATAAAATTGAATTGTTGTCTAGTGTATCGTTGCAGTCATAATTCAAAACCAAAATTCTGGGTTGTAGAAATGATTTGAAGCATTTATTGCATTTGATCAGGTATATACCATAGATCTTAACCCATTAACCCCTAAAGACATTTGACAGAATTGATTTACAGAGGAATCCAATTTTTTTCAGGGTCAACCTAGGTTGACCTATAACATTAGCATACATCCAATTCACTTCTGTTGTATTTGAAATTCCTCACAAAATGTAGAACAAAAACCTACAGTGTAAGCATACAGGGACATAAATGTTGCCCTCATCATCCTCGATATTGATTAGTTTTACAATTACAGATCACTGCATACTCCTTTGTGACTTTTATAAAGTCAGTACCAAAGTATATGTTAAATTGCCATCTTGGTTTTTAGAAAAACACCGGCTTTGTTTACAACATGGGCGCAGACATTTTGGACACCCAAAGTTGTGCGGAGGGTAAAATGAGCCCAGCGATCTGATTGGTCATTAAATGAAAAAATTAGTTTTGCCATTAATAAGTGAAATAAAGGTGATAAAAAAGATACATGAATATTGGTAGTACTTTGGAAATTATAGGGTTGATGGTTGAAAATTGAAAGGGAGGGGTCATATGAGAATAGATATTTTCCTTTGGTGCGGAATACTACGAGTTGTAAACAAGTGAAAATTTGAAGTAAAAATGCAACGGCAACCTATACTTTTGATTGCAAATTTTGTTATCAAAAATATTGATCTTCCACCACAGGGTACTTATTTGACCCAGATATAGTAAGCATGGGAGTGACAGTGACCTGAAGTTTTGTAAATTAGTATTGAGGCCTATGGGAAAATATTTGGTGGTGTCTGTCCTATAGAGAAATTCACATTTGACACATGTAGGCTGGATGAAGCCTTAAAGTAAGCCATTTCTCTCATTTTTATCACCCAAATTGCAATTCATTCACTTTTACTCATACTTTTAAACAGATCTGAGGGTCTCTATGAAATGGGGCACCTGTTGGGGGTCCACAAGGTGCAAATTTAATAGGTGTGCTGCCTCTACACACATTATTATGCATTTGTTGCATATTGAGATCTCTTAATTTTATCAGTATGTTTTTTTATATTACACCTAGAACTAATATTTTATCATTTATTGGTCAAAATTTCATCTGTTCTTGGAAAATTCAAGTATACCCCACCCTCTCCTACAAACATACACATGTTCTTTTATAAATAAATCATATAGTTATGGTTATGCATAGTGACTAATTTTAGCGAGATATTTTGGAAATGATGTTTCTATTGTAAATTTTAACTCATTTGAATTAAAATCAGACCTTTTTGAGGTAAAGACTGGTTGATTTTCTTTTTTTGAGGGCAAAATCTACATATTGGACCATGTCATTTACTCATGCAGTGTATTTTGTACCTTTAGTTGTATATATGTACTGTGTATCTGAAGGGTAAAAACCATCTCATTTTTAAGAAAATTGTATTAAACTGCATTTCAGCATTTAAGTCTCATCAGTAAAATATTTCATCATGCCATATACACTGTAAACAGTATAAAAATTAATTTAAATACCCCCCGCCCCTTATGCTGATCTGTACACAAGAATTTCCATATTGTGGTTAGGCCATACTGTGTTAAATTTGGGTAATAAAAATTTGTAAATAAAAAATTTCTTTAGAAATAGGTCGTTTTAACATTTTTTTCATAATCTATCAACATTTTAACCTGTAGAAGGAATATTTCAATTTTTTAAATCCAGCAAATATTGTCCAATAAGAGATTTTTATCTAATTATCATACTCAAGTACCTGTAAAGATAATTATAAAGTATCAATTATATATTTTTCTGTATTAACGCATCTAATATTCATTCAAGTTGCATGTTTTCATAAGTTTTCTAAATTTTCAGTTATGCATTTTTGTTTGAATCACATTTTTTCACCCCCCCCCCCCCCCCCCCAGCAAATGTCACTTAACACTCTCTTGGGGTCATACCAGACAAAAATTAACACCTGATATTGAATTTTACTGGTTTCAAAACTTAGTATAATTAAAATTTGACTTAATTTTTCACCTGAAACAGAACTATACATATGTCATATATCCTTTTAAAAGCAATTTGACTATCATTTTGCACCATTTAAGTGTCAGTCATTTTAAAGTCAGACTCAGTTATCTGCCCTCTGTATTTAATTACTTACATCATGAGACTGTAATTAAGGGATGAAACAAAACATGGACATGTCTGAAAATGATTACATAACATATTTTATATAAATGAACACAATAAGTCTATTGAAATGTGTTGTATGTAAGGGTATCCCCTCCCAGAAGTTTTACACTTTTATTAAGGGTGCACTTCATTCCTTGTCAATAAAAGCAATTTGATGATATAAAAAATGACATGGTTTACTATTAAGTGAGCTTCAGAAATTCTTCTTTACTTCTGGTGCCTAATTGGTTCCATGCTCATTAAGCAATGATCCAAATTTTAAGTTTTTGTGAAGAAAATGGTATATTTTGTCACTTTTTCCATTATTAAGGGGTACCTTCTACCCTTATTTGATATCATGGTCAATATTGGTAAATAATGGTATGAAATCATTCAAAATAATGAAGTATATGTATTACAAACAATTCTGAATGAAAATCATGAAAGAAAAACAGACAACTTCTTCATATAATGCATTTATTTGTTAATATCAATGAATGGGATTGAGAGGTAGGGGTGTGACACATTATAGACTGTGTTTCTCTGCATGTTGGGTTCCCCATCCTCATTATTAAGGGGGCTTGGTGTACAGTTAGTGAGATTTCCAAAAAATGCAAAATGACTATTTTTGGCAATGTTTTGGATAAATCTATAGGAAAAACACCGGCTTTGTTTACAACATGGGCGCAGACATTTTGGACACCCAAAGTTGTGCGGAGGGTAAAATGAGCCTAGCGATCTGATTGGTCATTAAATGAAAAAATTAGTTTTGCCATTAATAAGTGAAATAAAGGTGATAAAAAAAGATACATGAATATTGGTAGTACTTTGGAAATTATAGGGTTGATGGTTGAAAATTGAAAGGGAGGGGTCATATGAGAATAGATATTTTCCTTTGGTGCGGAATACTACGAGTTGTAAACAAGTGAAAATTTGAAGTAAAAATGCAACGGCAACCTATACTTTTGATTGCAAATTTTGTTATCAAAAATATTGATCTTCCACCACAGGGTACTTATTTGACCCAGATATAGTAAACATGGGTGTGACAGTGACCTGAAGTTTTGTAAATTAGTATTGAGGCCTATGGGAAAATATTTGGTGGTGTCTGTCCTTTTGAAGGTTGACTAGGTGTAAGGCATTGTATTAACTAAGATTTGATGTGTTGTCGTAGAGCAGTCAGTTGTCTCTGTTGAGTGGCCATTATAAGCAATGATGGCCATTATTTTCCAGGCAGCCATTATTTACATTAATATATCATGTCTTACCTTTGCTTATCTCATTAACAGTCATGGAATTAGAAATTTATGAACCATTATATTTTTTATCAACGTATGAAAATTGCTGTTGAGGGAAATAAATGCCTCTGCCAGTCAGTGATCAAAAACAAAGATTTAAAGGTGGTTTGAGGGGGAACTTTTTAATTGACATATAATGAATAAAGTCACCTCATTATTTTTTTAAATTAATCAAGTAAAAATAAAGTTAATTTTTCATTTACAGCAACTGAAGCTATCAAGAAAACCCATTATATTCCATGTATGAATTCCTTTGAGACTGTTTAAAATGATACACTGAACACTGTTGCCTAATTACTGCATTGAAATAATCAAGGATACGCTAATTGCAACAGAAAAAAAGTGTGTTCCTAGAGAACCTATTTTTAATATGAACATGGCTAGAAAGAGATACCATCACAATCCATATATGGATATTCTTTCTTTTCCCTGGTCGACCATAAACATACCGTCATTATCAAATCATTCTGTCTAGCTTATGCTTGTTTGTATTATATGTTTCACCACGTGTTGCTGAAACATTGGCTGCCTGCATGACTAGTTCAGGAAACTACACTCCAGAGATTTCATAGTTTTGTAAGTTGTCCGGGAAATGTACGAGTTGTTTAAAGTTTCATGAGCTATATGAAGTTGATTGGGATACAAATAAAAAAAATAATAATAATGATAATACATAACTGTAAAAACCAGCTGACAAATTATCTGTCAAATTTGTAATGTGTTTATATCTGCCTCGATAATGGATTCCCAACAACTGTAGATATATAGAAGGTTTTATTGTTACGTATTGTATGACCAAATAAAAAATTCAATAGGATGTTCATAACCTCCTATTTCTTGTTTAAACAAAATTAATGAAATTGAGTTAAAATCAGGAGGAATATTTCTAGCAATTCAAATGTGTATGTAGGTAATATTTTCACATAATCTTATTTGTCTATAAAGGCCACTCAAGGGAACAGGCAAAAGTAGCCGTAATAGACAAGTGGCCTTTGTAAAGAGCCAGAGGTTTATTCATTATGAAAAATATGAACAAAGCTTATGTTTGAATGGCCTTTATAGGCAGGTGCCCTTTATACAGAGGTAGCATTTAATGCAATTTTGTCTGTTGTGTATGTGTGTGTGTTGATCAAACGAGATTTTCACCGTAGATATTTTATAATGATGGATATCATTCACATGATGATCAGTTACTAGAGAATGATCGTGGACCCACTAGAAGGACTTCTGATGACAGAAAAATGAAACTAATGATTGTTATTGAAACCTTTTCTCTTTTTACTGTTTGGTTGTAGGAGATTTCAGTTGCAGTTCCATTGTTTGCATATATAAAAAATTACCAGAGTAGGAACTATTGGGTCATATTTCTGACATTTCTTGTTTTAATATAAATCTTAGGAAATTTAAATGCACTAGCTGTTACATTTATATCTAAAAGTGACCAATAGTAACAATTCAGTGGATTGGTAGGTTGGGTTTTTATTTTTTCTTGGACCCCTAGATTGTACTCAAGTTGTGATAAGTTTCAAGTTTGTATTTATTCTTGGACACCCGAGTTGTACTCGGTGATAAAGTTTTCAAAGTTCTACATGTATTTATTCCCGATATCAGGTATATTCTAAGATTGAGATTTATGATGATTATAACCACAGGATTATACTTGCTTTGTTTTTGTTTTTCTTTTAATGGTATTTTGCACCACACTTGACAATTTTTCAATTATATGGTAGTAGCCAATTTTTAATGATCCAGTTAAGATATGCAGTGGAGGTGCTCTTTATATAGAAGTTGATTTGTACACAAATAGTACTATTGGGGACAGCAGGTGGTCTTTATACACAGGTGGTCACTAAAGCAGGTTTTAATGTACCTGAAAAAAAGAAAACACTAGACTTCCAAATAAACCAGCAAACTTCCTCACATAAACAGGTTCCAATGGGTCTCAGTCCTGAAATGAACAAATTTTAGAGACATCAGGGGTTTAAAACGTGATGCCCTTATCACTTTTGAGATGAAGGCCACCTCCTCGCTTAGATAGAGAAGGTTATTAAGATTGAAAATGGTTGTTAATTGAAAAACATTCAAAATTTCTCACATCCATAATACACAGCCATTTAGTAAAAACCATCCATTGTGATTTCAGGTAGTACTGAGAGCCTGTGTACTTTACTGAATCTAAATATGTAAATAAATGCTACAACGATAGACACGATAAACAAATAAAATTTGAATAGGCAAACAAGTGGTGTTAACTGTTATAAACAAATGCAGAGGAAATACCATTGATAAATGTATCGCAAAGAAAACACTGGAAGATGATTGCACTACTTATATAGACATGTTGAATGCGCATGGTTTGTTTAACCATCGTGTGCATGTGTTATTTATTATGTGTAAGATGTTGGAGGATTTGTTGGTGGATAAAGAAATGCATCATTGATTTACCTGTATGCATGGACCTCATCATCATGATCATCATTTGTATGTGATGAAAACTTACAGTGTTGTCATCAGTTGAATCAGCAAGAAAGTCATGTATATAAAAAACGGCTGGGATTATTTTTGAATGTCAGAATAATTAAAGTGATGTAAATGTAAACAATCACCTCATTTTTATTACATGTAGAAGACAAGGAACATCCACTATAAATGAAAGTAAAGTCTGCAGATTAGAGTTTCATATTGTAGAAATCAAAAACTGTATTGATTTAAAATACACAAGTTACTTGATGTTAGGAACGCATCTTTTAATACTCTATTTATAATTACTTGCACAAGGGAGGTAACTATTGGTTATAGCATATGTACATGTATATTGTATATTACATTAGGTTGATATTTTTGGGGGGTTGGACAAGGATTAGAAATACGCGATAAACTTTTGTGGGATAAATTACAAAATTTACAAAATGTGAAAAAATGAATATGATTTTCCATCACAAGTCCAATAGACCTATAAAGAGCCAGGAATGACACATATAAAGATAACTTCTTAATGATGTTGTTAGCTGATAGTTCATTTACTCACATTCTTGACATTGCTTCTTACATGTCTGATAGAAGATAATGGATGAGAGATGGGCTCTAATTACTTAGTTATTCCTTGTATGGGTTATAAAACTTCAACATGACATAGAATGATATGGACTTTATAAAACCGGTAATTTATTGAACGTTGTAAGCCTTTATCTATATATGAAAATGAATAATATTTTTAACATATGGTACCAAGACTTACATCAAGTTCTTACTGTAGATCTCACTCAATTGATCTATATCAATTAATCACCATTTGTGCAGGTGTAGATTGCATGTATTGTAAACATTTCAAACTTCCCCTAAGAGCCAAATTTATTATTTAGTATTTCTTGGCTAAGTTAACAAATAGTGAATTTCAAGACCCTTAGATCTGAGGCATATTGTTGAGTTTTAGGTTATATATTTATCTTAGATATCAAATTCAAAGAAAAAAAATCCCAAGTTATAATTCTACATGTACACTCTACTTATATGTAACTGCAAAGATGTGAACTTTTTATAATGACTTTGATTCTGGATAAAATGATAACGTGATTATGGTTTATCATTTTGATGACATCAGTTTTGTTTGTTTCCCGACAGAGATTCGCAACCACCAACAATGCTGTAGGGCTTAAAGTTCCAAGCAGGTGGCTATGTATGCCTTTACTTTACTCTTATTTTTTTTTTTACAGTTATTATATAAAATTTTTGACTTTTTCACTTTTTATGAAAATATTTTATCAGTTTTTAGGTAGATTTGACTTTTATAAAATTTTATTATAGCTTATCTTATTTTACCCATATTAGAATAGTATTCAAAAGATACGGCTGCCACATTGAGATGGTTTTTAATATTTACTTATGGAGAGAGAGAGAGAAGAGCTGAGCATGAAGATGAATTCCATTAGATTTTTTTTTGGTTTTTTTGGTTTCATGGTTTTCATATATTTACAGATTTTCTTTGCTCCATCACATTTTTTTTCTTTTAATCATTTATTTCATTGATTTTCTCACTGTTATAATACATCGCTTTATCAAATAAGAGTACCAAAGTTTGGGTAAAGCAGAGGTTGAACTACATATAGAGTTTAGTATCAGTGACTTTGTAAGAATTTCATTTAAGACTAACAAACTTTGTTTGAATTGGTTTGCTGGAGAAGTTCAGAATTTTGTTTTATAATTATATTTCGTATTCAAATCGACCCACTTTTTAAAATCTTTAATTACAATATCCAGGAGAGAATAAGTCAGCAGAACTTGATCAGATGTTTCTTGGATAGTAAAATGGTTGTGAATATTGTCTTGTGTTAGCTTTGGGTTGTTTTCTGTATGATATTTCCAGTTTTATTTTCAAATATATGCTGACATCATAAAGGCTCTTTGTTCAAGTAAGGATGGTCAGGACTCCTCAGTGCATTTGCATAAGTCTAAAAACATAGGTTGAAATGTTTGGTATTTTACTTACCGGTATATGTTTCCAAAGAAGTGAAAAAGTCCTGTTTTGAAACAAAATACTTCATGAGTTGTAGATATGACACCTCGAAATTGCAAATATTATGACTAACAATGTAGTTAATGGGTACATGGAAACATTAGATCTCATAGTTTTATATTCATTTTTAAGATTCAAACTCATTGCGTGTCAGCTTTTCATTGTACTTGGAAATACAGTTTGTACATATTTCTCGTATAATTGATACAATTTCATAACTCAACAAAAACGTGACCATCACAGTTTCTGGTCACTATGCAGATTTGATCCAGTATAGAAAGTTGAACAGGTAACCGCACTTCATCTAACACATTATTAGCAAGATAAAACTTATTTCAATCGCTTTTACTCTTAAATAGCTTGTTGCCTTTTCTCAACATCCAATCCCCTTTACCCCTTCTCTCTCAGTCTCTCTACTCCCATTACACATTTATTTTTAAAAAAAAAATTAAAGCTTTTTTGACATGTTTGTATGTCCATTGCATATTTTAATTTTTTTTCATTAAAAGGTTTTGCTGGAGTGAATTTATAAAAATTGCTTTTTCCAAATTTCTGTATTTTATTGAACTTGTAATCAAATTTATATTTCAGACATTTAAAATTCTCAAATACTCGATTGTTTTTAGTTTAACCTTGGTACTCAGTTATTATTTATAGTTCTTGAGATACAACATAATTGTAATACTGCACTGATCACAATCAGATCCAGTTTATATTTCTGTAAGATAATTCTTTTGTTGTAGTGTAAGGGTATTGGAGTATTTGAAATGTCTATAACACCTTTTATTTAAGTCTGCAGTACATAATTTGTGATTTCATTTAAAAAGAAAAACTCGATTTGAATAGCTGATCTGCGTGTTGCATGGTTTCTTTAGTCATGGTTAATCCATAGAAAAGAACTGAATGAAAGACTATATTTGTTGTTACTTATAATTGGGGGAAAAATGTGTGAATTGAGTGCTTCATGTTATAATATTGATCGGCTATAGAAGGTTTTTCCATCACAAAACCCAAATTTATGGTTGCTGGACTTATCCGTTTTGTTAAGCTTGTAAATTGTTGGAAGAATTTGGATTGTCAGAACAAGAGTTTGGCAAAGAATCTAGGGAAAAATCCAAAACTGTACATTGTACAATATTTCTGCCTCTTACTGGGTATGCATTTCTGCACCTGTTTTAGGATGAGTTCAGAATTTTAAGATTTTCAGATATTTACGACTATTTGAGACTTGTGTTTACTGCTTTTTCTTCCTATACTTTGAGAGAGAGAGAGAGAGAGAGAGAGAGAGAGAGGGAGGGAGGGAGAGAGAGGGAGAGGGAAGGTGTATGTGATAGTGTGTGGGTGTTTTGATAACTTTCAAATTGTATATACCTACAGTTTAACTTCTAAAAATAACTTCTGAATACAGCTCCATTTAAATTCCGAACACCAGGACAGTATTCATGATGAAAATTATAGACTAGACTTTACCAGAATCATCAAATAATGTTTAACTGCCAAGAACCAAACCCGAGCCAGCCTGGCTCAGTCGGTAGCGCGCTTGACTCTGGATCATGAGGTCGTGAGTTCGAGTCCCGCCGGCGACAGGTTGGTTTCCTGTCTTTCGGATGAGACAGTAAAAGCTGGAGGTCCCATGTCACAGTAGGTGTTTGCACGTTAAAGAACCCTACTGCTCATTGGCCATAAGTGCCGAGCATAGGCCAAAATATGAAGCCCTTCACCGGCATTTGGTGACGTCTCCATATGAGTGAAATATTCTTGAGTGGGACGTTAAACAAGCAAAGAACCAAACCCTCCAAAACTGGACCAAATTTACTTGTGTCCATATAAGGTTTGGTTTTTGGAAGTTTCACTGTACAGTCCAACCTGTTTTGAGACTGAGACCACATTCTGAAAACCACTTGGTTAAATCATCCCTCAAATAAAAACTATTTTGATAGATACCACATTTCAGAGATACCACAGACCACCTGCCTTGAGCTACCACATTTCAGAGAAACCACATTCAAATGGCAGTTATGATGGTCTTGAGATATCACATTTCAAAGATACCACATTTCAGTGGAAGTTATGGTGGTCTTGAGATACCACATTTCAGAGATACCACATTTCAGTGGCAGCTATGGTGGTCTAGAGATACCACATTTCAAAGATACCACATATCAGTGGCAGTTATGGTGGTCTTGAGATACCACATTTCAGAGATACCACATTTCAGTGGCAGCTATGGTGGTCTTGAGATACCACATTTCAGAGATACCACATTTCAGTGGCAGATTCGGTGGTCTCTCAAGACACATTCCATTATATATGATTTATATGTAGTTTTCTTCTAAACACCAACCATATATTAGAAATGAATGTAAAATTGCAAAATCAAAGATAATTAAATGAAAATTAAATCAAATTAACTTGGGTATATTTAAATATTTATATTTTATATAAAGTTTACAGTATGGATAATAAGACATGTTATATAGTCCATCAGCATTAATGACTGATCAAGTTAAGTCCCATAGAATCAATTTTTATTCTATGCAGTGTTAAGTCCACTAATGTAAATTAATTACAATGCTATATACTGGTAGTACCCTAAAGCTTCAGATACTTGCCATGTTCTACAAAGTGCCCTGGCATCAGTTACATTTCAAAGTCTCCTAGCATCATTAACCATGTTTTAGACTCCTACCAAGAGTTACCTACCCTTTTGTATATTTACTTATAAGATCATTTTCACAAACTCCCCAAGAAGCAATAACTTTTGCATCATATTCCATCATCAGCATCACTACATTATTTATCTTGTTGTCGAAAGTCCTGTAATATTTCAATTTAAGTTTTAGAAGATCTCAAACATATTATTTTTTTTCATTTGGGAATTTTTTGTTTATTTTATTTATTTCTTTCTTTATTTTTTTCCATTTTCATGTATATTTAGTTTTTGCATGCATATTTCATTAGATTTAATTAGTATAGTTTTTAGTTGTTGAAAGTTCAACAGTAACATCATCATCATCATCATCATCATCTTTGTTATTATTATTATTGTTGTTGTTAGTATTATATTTATTTTTAAGTAGGTTTTTATGATATTGATTTCTCATTGCTAGATTTCTTTTCATTCATTTTCATGATGAAACATAACATTGAATATACTAATGACATTGACAGAAAAAGGAGAGCTAAATATTAACACTGATGTACATTTATGGGTTGATTCTGCATTTTCCTGGATACTTTTGATATTTAAAAAAAATTAATGAAAATACATAAATTTTGAAACTTCACAGACAGATGTATGTATTCATAATTTCTCTTTTTTATGATCAATAAACCATTGTTATTAAAGTATTATTCTGATGTTCTATCTGTCATACTTAAAATTATCTTTATTGTACATGTATTTATTATCGAATTGTCTGTTAATAATTCTGTAGTTGAATTTGAACTAAGATATCAATGAATTCATGTAACACTAAACACTTCATTGTCAAAATAGTAGGTCTGTATTTACTCTTGCCATCACTGGTCATTACTTGATGGAGAGTTTAATCAATGAAATTGATCAATGATGAAGATATACACTTTGTCACATGCAAATAAAACATGAAATGGTTGGTTTTTTGGTGTTTTTTTGTGTGTAAGCAGTTTAGGATAATGTTTCAACTGTTGTGGCATTTTTGTTAGCAGTTTAGGATACAGTTTACGATGATGTTACAATTGTTGTGGCGCTTTTTTGTTAGCAGTTTAGGATAATGTTACAACTGTTGTTGTATTTTTGTCAGCAGTTAAGGACAAATTTACAACTGTTGTGGCATTTTGTTAGCAGTTTAAGACCAATTTACAACTGTTGTGGCATTTTTGTTAGCAGCACGGGATATAGTACAACTATTGTGGCATTCTGTCAAGAATATAGTTACAACTGTTTGGGCATTTTGTTAAAGATAGATTTACAACTTGTGGCATTCTGTAAAGGATAGATTTACAGTTGTAGCATTTGTGTTAGTTGTTAAGGATAAATTTACAACTGATGTGTCATTTTGGTAAGGATAGATTTACAAATGCTGTTGCATTTTGTTAAGAATAGATTTACAACTGCTGTGGCATTTTGTTTAGGATAGATTTACAACTTCTGTGGCATTTTGTTTAAACAGTGAAATTTCAACCTTTTACTTCATTCTTGCTAACCTAAAGCTCCATTGATGGAACTGCCACAAATGCCTACATACTGGAAGTCCATGTTATGTAGGGACAGAATTCTGTTGTTTTGTATTATTGATGTTGTCCAAGATGCTTTTGTTGGAGAGTTAATGCTTAAAATAGACAAGATTTGGATGGATGAGAAATCAATACTTTAATGAAACTGTTAGACCCCAGGCTTCAGGATCTGTAAATATTGTGACAGAAACAGATTGTAGCATTCTGAAATAAAAATCTTTGATTCTGGGACTAACAAGTACAGATGAGGTTGGAATCAGTTGTTAATAGTAAAAATTGCAGGGCATGAACTGGTTCACACTCCGAGACTTTAAATTGGGTTAAAAGTAAAGTGAATTACATGGATTTTAAAAATATAAATATTGTATGTTCATGTACACTTATCACTCAAGTTGATGGTTCAAGATTTAGGACACTTAATGTTATATACTCTGACTTTAGATTGAGTTTAAAATAAAGTGAATTAAATAGATTTTAAAAGTATAAATACTGTATGTACTACACGGATTGATGGTTAAAGATTTAGGGCATTAACTGTTATATACTCTGTGACTTTAAATTGGGTTTAAAATAAAGTAAATTACATGATTTTTAAAAATATAAGTACTGTATGTACTACAGTACTACATAGATTGAAAGATACAGATTTAGGACACTAACTGTTATACACTCTGGGACTTTTAGATCAAATGCATTGTTTTCTGACATAGTTCATAATAACATGCATGAAATTAAAATGAACATCAATTGTAATGTATGTAGCGCACAAGTTTTGTTGATCAAAAGAGATCAGATATCATAACAATTTTTGCAGGTTTATCATAACTTTTTCACATCCAGTATAACAAAAATTCTGTATGTTCAAAGTTCTGTGATACAAAATAAAGATACTTTGAAATGATTTTCAATATTTTGATACTTCAACATGATTAATTGACATCATACATATTTGTTAAAACTCATAACCATTCTTTTCGCCTAATATATTTTGAGGTCAGAACTTGTAATTTCAATATTTCTTCATCCCAATGTTTATAACTAATCCTATATATCATTTCATTATCTTTTTAATGTATAGTCTTTTTTAATTTTGATAATTGAACTTACATTAATGTTAACAAGTGATATGAAAATAATCGGTTTCTCTTCTGTTTGATTACCTTTCAATTTCCAGAAATTCCATTGAACTCGTTGAAGATGAAATTTACAATTATCCTTTAAATTCTATGAGTTTAAGAGTGTGTTTGCTCTGCAGTCTTTCCACATAAGGCAATCTTTAATTGTTATTTCTGGATATCCAATTTTCTATTTCTTCCTAAAGCATAAAAGAGGAAAAAATTTATATACATTTAAGTATAAAAACCTATAGTTGATTTGACTTAAACCAGTTTGTCTACATATACATTTTTATTATTTATTGTTTTGTTTTTTTTCATTTACAAAATTTACAACTAAATTTGCTTAATATTTGATTGTGGCTTGAGTCATATCTCTTAGTGAAAATTGTATGTATTTAACCCATTTACCCCTAAATACACATTTGGACTGGTCTAAGTACTTGATTTATAGAAGAGTCCATGTTTTTCAGGGGTTGAAGAGTTAATGAGATGACATTCCATTTTATACCAGAAGCAACTTTATACTAGGTGTAATTAGTCTTATAAATGTAACAGCTGGTGAAATTTCTATACAAATAAACAATTTTTTTTATTATCTTAACCCAATACTAATACTGTGTTGAAGCATTAAAAAAGATTTGAAGGAAATTTGCATGTAATACTGCTCCTCGTATACCGGTACATTTATAGTACCCGGTAATAAGTGCTGTGAATGAGATCTTGACTTTGTCTGAATCCCTTTTTTGTACTTAACAAGTAACGGCAATTTGCATTAAGATGTCCAAAGCATCATTCAAGCATGCATTCTGAAATAATAGTCAAGTTAAGAGGATTCCTCATGTATGGCTGCTTTGTTTATATAAGTCTCTCGAGAGCCTCTTACATTTATTAAAGATTTGGGCTTGAAATTTCTGTTTCATTAGGTTAAGCACAAAGTTGTCTGATTTCATTGAGGAAGAAGGACAAACATTAATTATTGCTTCAATAGTTTCAGTTGGGCTTCCCTGCAGGATAAAAACGCATAATAATTACTCGTGACAAAAAGACATAGTATATATCTCATTGTCAAATTTACAATACACTTTCATTTCTCACTTCCTGTAATTGCTGTGACCAGAGACACCATTTTTGCACCAGCACTAGGATTTATTGCCACCGATCGTATGTAATTGAAGTAGAGATCGGTAAGGTAGAATAGAAACATCACTTTCCTGTCCAAAGAAGTGCAATTTTTATGTAGGTGATTTATCTTCTTTGGTCTGTGGCAGATGATCCCACCACATTTTGGCAATAAATTTATGGACTACCCAGGGAAATTACGGAAATTAATTTCTTTTTTCTCATTACATCTAATTTTTGGCTAGTGATCTGAATGACACTGTATCATACACAATTATAAATCATTCATTTTATCATCCAAGAATATTCTTTTTTATGTTTTATTGCAACAGATGCTTTCTGTTTTCTACATTTCATATACATTGTACTAGTTATAATCATCACTTCAAAAAGCCTTTGCTATCGTGGAGCTTGTTTTTAACTTTGATATAAGATACACTGGCTCAAAAGTTATATCTAATAAATGTTTCCTTTTGCTGAATTTCATACTATATATAGAGATGGTATTATGTGATTATTGGATATGTGAAGAGTTTTATTTATTCAATTTTATTTTTTGTTTTTGTTTTTTTATGTCCACATCATATCTTTGCAAGATAACGAAATTGAGTTTCAAGAATTGCTAGTTAGTCCGCATCGTGTCGGTATATCGAAAGTGATTGAAAACCTGCAAAAAATTATTGCACATACAGTGTGCATTAGCCTTTATTTGATTTACAGAACGTAATGTGAGATCTCATGATTATTACACATAATTATATTGGTGATCCTTTGATTTTATAACATAATTATATAATATATCGATAATATTTGATTTTGATAAAATAATTTAAGACCTGTCGTACAGAATACAATTAATGACTTTTGAATTGGTCTGTATCGGGATTTATCATATGTCTGTACTAGATATGACTACATTTGTATATGCGATACTGTCATGCCCCCCACACATTAATTAATTATTCTCGTAAAGCATCCCCATGTATTAAATATTCTTGTAATGCACCCCTGTTCGGAACTTCTATTTATATTACAATCAATGAAAAGAAAAGAGTTTCGAGTGTCATCAGTTTCCGTTACATTTCATTGTCTGCTCGTTCGGTGTCATCCAAAATCATGAAATTGGACATAGTGAAAATATTCTTTATTCTTTGTCAACCAGAATATTCAAATTAGACAGTATATTGTTATTGTTATATCTTGCAGTGTGATATAATTTGTTATTTAGACACATGATAAAAAGTTTATAATATGATCATTTTAATATCGTTCTCCTCAGCCCTCGAGCCTTTGGCTGTCAGGCTGATATCGGGAACCATAGGCTGAGAAGGAGTATGATATCAAAATGGTCGTATAATAATTTCTATTTATTAACCTGATTTTTTTTAATTCACTTCCACTCCAGCTTGGTGAATATATATTTTTGAGAGTTGATAAAGCCAAGGTTGTCAGTTATTGTTTTTGTGGTGAGAATTTCCACCACCTTTGTTTAATTTTCAACATCCAAAGGTTTGGGGATCTCTTTTTATCATGTTGGAGGAAATTATGAACCATATGCACATTAATATCTATGAATGTGATATATTTCAATATCACCCTGCAAAAAAAAATATCAACCTAGGAATATCAAATCATTTAAGATATATCTCACTTATGTGCTAATGAAAACACAAGAAATTATGGAGAGACATAATGTACAGATGTAGACAGTGCAATGTGTTAGATAGAAAAAAGACTATATTTCAGCAGCAAAAAATGATCTTTTATTTCCAATGCTTTATGAAGAATGTTTTTACTTAAGGAATTGAATGCTTTTGATAATTCCATGAAATGGAAAATTCGATATTAGTTTAGCAATTTTTTGTAATGTATTGTAGAAGAAGAAGAAATAAGAAATATCATTTGTCATTAAATTGCTTATAAGGGCTCTAGGCATGGTTTTCTGTTTCAGCTTTTTTAAGATAAAGAAATGATAATTCTATGTATTCATATGAAACACTGTTTTGTTGAGACTGCAGAATATATGGGAACTTAATATGAGCTTAAGAGGTCTGAAAGGTGTTTGTGTAGGTCCAATTATATATACGATTTATATATACATAATTTTTCATATGTGTTTGAGAGATATGCTATCTTATTATTTATCTTATTGAAAGTAGTTGCATCTTTTTTATACATACAATGTTAGATATTTTGACAAGATAGAATTTTCTATTACAATAAATAATGTCAAAATCATGGTACAAGATCCACCGTTGAACTTATGATATAGTCTTGTATATGATATTTGAACAGTTCATTCAGAAAAATTACTGTATTCAGCAATTTGTTATATAGAAATCTTACAGACATTTTGATATTTGCAGAGACTGCAAGATAATCCGTGATCCACAGACACTGAAATCCAAAGGATATGGCTTTGTCTCTTTTGTTTACAAATTGGTAAGTTCAGCATTATTTTCGCTATTAAAATTGTTTATTACTTTGAACAAAGAATTGTAAATGTTTTTATATTGTCCGAGTCACATAACGTTATGGGGTGGAGTAACCTTTTGATGTCAAATGAATAATTCTACTCACTTTAGCGTTATAACGAGCTTCACTGGATACTCGTAGGTGGGGTGACAAATAAGAACAATAACTCTTACCTGTCTTGTAATCTCACTATGCTTTATTACCATAATTTTAAACTTGTCCAAGTCAAGAAAGGGTTCACGAGACTCCACTAGGCCAGATTATATGTATTTACTTAAGTACAAAAACATTTATATCAAAAAGTAAAAGTCTGAGAAGGTAAATTATAGCTGGATAAAATTCAGTGAGAACTAAATTTCATGCAGAGCATTTTTACTGATTCTCATTGTCTACATTTAATGTAATTGGGTTAATTAACTCGTCTCCATAAATTCCAGTTTTCTTCTTTAGTATACAAAGACCTATAAAGCTTTTTAGTTATAATAATAATAATAAATCTTTCTCTCAGGGACTTTAATTTCTTTTGTATCTCTGTTTCAGTCCTCAGAATTAATTTGATATATGTTTAGAACAAAATTAGATTTTCTCTTTGTAAAGTGTAATGTTCTCCTATTTTATTTCCCTGAAGGTTATTCTCTTTTCTTCTTTGTTGATAAATGTACACATATCAAATTGTTTTAGTATCCACCATTTGCCAGAAATAACCATGAAATAGTTTGGGGGATATAATGTATAATTAATATATATTGGTATCCCTTTTTTTAAATCATCATGAATAATGTGAAAAAATCAGTTGTGACAATATTGTGTATAAATTACCAGTTTGACTTTTCTTTCCCATCCAGATTAAAGTTGTAAGGCGTTATAAATTTCTTTTTTTCTTTTTGTTTTTGTGATTCGTACATACAGTCCTATTCTATAAATCTATGCACATTCTACACAGACGACATGGATTTCTTGAGGTTCATATCAAAATATTGTTTAATCCAAGTAAGAGATTAGTAAAAGGTGTTGTACTTTCAAAACTTGTTTTGAAATTTTCTAGAATTACAGTGATTTTTGGTGACAAAATATCATGTGTAGGGATCAAAATTTTTGTTTTCAATTTTGGGGGAAATTATATCTGGGGTGTTTACCTGACATTTTGATTTATTTTATGAAATTATGCATCTCGTCTGGTACCTTATCATGTCCTATGTAAACGACTTGAAGTGGAAGTAGCAATGGCCAACATAAAGCAAAATTCACATATAACCAGCAACTAAAATCCAGAATAATAATGGACATTCTAAAACTCAAAATTCTTCTATTCAATTTACATAACTGAAAAGCTCATGACCTAAATACAATACCTGTATTTCCACCGACATATCAAAAGAAAAAAAATGGGTAGGTAGGTACTAAATTATGATAAAACTTATAAAATCAACCTGAGCATGATATATCTCATCTTTGCTGTTCATTGATCCAGTCTTTGCAACAGAACTATAAGCAAAATAACAAGTGTAAGATTAAATTATCATTTTTATCTTAAAAGTTTAGCTGATCTAATACTGTTGTACTTTGATCACTGCTTTGGTGTGTGCACATACTCATTGTGTAAATTATCAAGATGAAGGATTTCGAAAACATAGTGATAGAATTACAAAATTAAAAAAAAGCTATTTAAAATGTGAAAATTTAAAACAATATATGTGGATTGATTAAAACATCTCCATAGTAATTATATTTACATGTTTAATTTACAAATCTTGCATGAGCTGAATTTCAGAAAATAGCTCTGGAATTTGGTCGGTCAAATTCAGGCCAGTTTCAGACATTGTAGGAAAGGATGAACTGCAATGAGAAAGGGGGGATCAAAACAGTACAGTACCTTTTTATTGTAGCTGTAACTATTTTTTTTTGTTGCTATAGTAACATTTAGATAATTTAATTGCAAGTACAGATGCCATGCTTTGACATCCTTATCACAATGGACCTAGATCAAACATGCATTTGAATAGAAAAGAATACAGGTCTAACATTGAAGCATATGATGAATGCAGTAAATGAAAGCAAAATGCTAAAATAAAGAACAAATGACAGAAAAACTGGAGAAAATCTGGTTGAAAAAGTTTTTGGGTTGATGGATGAAAATAGGTTGGTCATTTGAGTAGAAACATAGGTATTTTTAAAGCCTAATTTTAACATTTCCTGCATGACATTTATATATTTGAGTCAAGAATATTTAGGAATTTAATGGTCATGAACCACCAATAGCATACATGTATAACTAAGACTATAGGTTTATCATTTGGCACATCCACATTGAGAGGTCGTGAGTTCAAGTCCAGCTGGCGACAGGTTGGTTTCCTGTCCTTTGGATGAGACAGTAAAAACCAAGTCCCGTGTCACAGTAGGTGTCGGCACATTAAAGGACCCTCACTGCTCAATGGCCGTATGTGACGAGCATAGGGCCAAAATTTGAGGTCCTTTACCGGCATTTGGTGACGTCTCCAAATGAGTGAAAGATTCTTGAGTGGGACGTTAAACAACAGCAAACAAACAAACCTATACCATAGCAGAATAAACACAAGTAAACAGACATCATTAACTCATTATATCTGTTTATTCTATCAATCTTAGGTTCAACTGGCTTGCGAAATGACATGTTTTTCCATTTGAAGATGCATAGAAGTGCATCATCCCACACAATTATTGAAATGATCAGAGTTATAATGGTACTCTTTGTTTGAATGTCCAAAACTATTGTTGAATTACCAGAAATATTTCAAGATTTATCGTGAAGTCTGGCTTTGCACAGTAAAAACTGTTATTTTCAAAACAGATCATTTGAAATATGATTTTTTTTATCACAGGTGATTCATTCGTGAAGTAGTTTTCCTGTAATGAACATTTTGTGTCCTGCACACTGGTTATAGATTTTTTCGACCACTGCGTGTTACTCCAAAGATTAATTCAGTCATATCCTAGATTTAAAGAAAACAGGAAATTGACTGTAGGATTATAAACTGATCTTGTGTTTTAAATGACGCACATAATAGGATATCCTGCTACATCATAGACCAGACAAAATCTACAGATTTCCAAAGACCTTTGAAATGCATGACCATTAGATAGTAACACTGAATTGGACACAGTTTATAGTGTATGGTTTCGTTAATGTGCAAAAATGTTCATATTTGGTATTTGTTTAGGAATTGAAATTCCTTATCAACAGTATGCTTGAAGGGATTTGAATCATTTATGTTTGGGAAAAAACTAACACGTCACTATTCAGTATTGATTCGAAATGCTGCATCCCATATGTAAAAACAAAATGTTTTCTAAAGAGTAAATAATTTATTGCATGAGATTAGATGTTTGTCAAGTTACCTATTAATATGATACTTTTACTTCAGGATGCTGAAACTGCTATTTCTGGTATGAATGGACAGTGGCTAGGAAGTCGGCCAATACGCACAAACTGGGCAACAAGGAAGCCACCAGCACCAGTTCCAAAAGAGAGTAAGTTTCAACTAATATTGACGTGGTAATAAAATATCATTAACCAATGAATATCACAGATTTATATAACACTAACCAATGAACATAACAAATTTAATATCAATAACCAATTTACATCACAAATTGAACATCAGTAGCCAACGAGCATAGACAAAGTCACTTCAATTAGATTGCAGCTTTCAGTCTTAGTTCTCTGACAGAAGTTGAGAAAAGACCGGTCATTCTTCAGAAGATCTGCTGAAATCTTTTTATTATCAAAATTTCTGCCTTATTTCTTCTTCTCTAAGATCCAAACAAGAGCTGAAAGTTTAACAGTCTAAACTGCTATTAAGGTAGATTTGTATATAATGTGATCCATAAGTGAATGAAGAGATGAACATTCAAAATTGCCGGAAATATGTGTACTGTATGTGGAAGTGAACAGCACTGGATAAGACACATACTTTCTAATGTGACGTGATAATTGTATGTTATACGACAGGTTTTGTTCATGGTTAAGTAGTCTAAATGTGGAAAAGCATATATTAAGTCTCAATTTTAGGTAATTGCACATGCAAAATTAAATCAGATTAGAATGATGAGCATTGGAAGCCTAAAGTCATTGATGTATTTATACAGAAACAATACCGTAGGTAGAAATTATTGGTCGCATCCTGGCAATTCAGTTCTTAGACATCCCATTGAATCAAGTCATTATGTAACATATCTGTAGTTGAATAAATACAAGGCATTGTCACTTACCACATTCTTGCGGCATCTCTTTTAAACTGAAAAAGGCAAGACAGTGCAGACAGTTTTAATATGTATATGTAAATCATAATCTGATTTACAGTGTAATCTTGAGAGACCACCTGACTTGTCAGACCACATTTTGAGAACCACTCGGTTAAATAATCATTTACAAAAGACCTCTTTGAAGGAACCACTTGTCCTGAAAGTCCACATTTGAGTGGCAGATGGGGTGGTCTCTCAAGGTAGGTTTACTGTATTGCAATTAAAATTCATTTATCAGATTTAATATTATACATTCTGTCCTACTTATTATTTTGTCTTGTTTTACAGCTGTCATACTTATTATTTTGTCTTGTTTCACAGCACAAGTTAAACAACTGTCATACGATGAGGTTTACAACCAGTCAAGTTCAACCAACTGCACTGTGTACTGTGGATGTCTAGGACAAGGGGTTGGAGGTACTGCATTATTGTTTATTTTGTATCTATATCACATGAGATATAATCTGGTCTTTACTTTGCATGAGGACAAATACCTCATTATCTGTAGAAACATGTTATTTTCTATACTGTATTTAATGTATAATCAATGGTACAAGTTTGTATATAGAATGTTTCATCAGTGGCTTGGGTTGACCTTCAGAGACGCGATCTGTCAGATACAGTCAAAGTTGTTTGTAAAGGCCACTCAAGAGTACAGACAAAATTGGCCATTATAGACAGGTGACCTTTGTAAAAAGGTTTATTCATCATAAAAAAAATGTTAACAAAGGTTATGTTTGATTGGCCTTTATAGGCAAGTGCCCTTTATTCACAGGTGGCATTTAATGCAAGTTTGACTATAGTTGTTTTTGTCCCATGTACAGTTGGTGTTTTACACCATATGTCCACATTCAATAATTTAATAGTGAAACTATGATGGCAATGAAGAGGAGGAGAAACCCAGACCAAAATTTGTCCAAGAAAACGCCATCGGCCTTCCCTAAAGTAAACTGGCAAAATATTGTTCATGATAAACTTAGGTTTTACCAAGTATCAAAACCCATGTTAATTAGAGGTAGGATAGTTTCCAGGTCACCTATCCTGTGAGTCTACTGTACTTATATTACAAATGTATTGATGTCATGTCAGTTATCACTATCAGAAGGTGGTCCCAGAGGCCATTGTTCAAAGTCATGATCATACCCTCTCCCCAAAAATGATGACCCTCCAGTTTCTGTTGCTTCAGGTTTCAGTCAAATATGATATATCAGTGCTTCTTTGAACATATTATAATTGATTTTATCTTTTTTGTTACAGAGGAAGCAATTAGGAAAGCCTTCAGTCAATATGGGTCAATACAAGAAGTTAGAGTTTTTAAAGATAAAGGTTATGCATTCATTAGGTAACTCTACCATTTTTATTACAATGAAACATCATTATTGGGTATCAGTCTTGAAGGACCACATCTCGGTGGCAGATGGGATGTTCTGTCAATACAGGTTCCACAGTATTACATTAGATTAATGATCAATATTCTGGTGAATTTCCTACAAATTTTGCATTTCACATTGATTTTATCAGGCTTCAGGCTTGTATGTTATTATAAGATTTATATCAATATCTAAATCTTCTTTGAAACCTTCAGAAGTTCCAAATAAATCAAAAGTTATATTAAAATTACATATAAATAAAATATATCATGTCTCCAAGTGTCATTGCAATATTTGGATTTGAATAGTAGGGTTTAAGGGTTTGAAAAGGATGAAGTCCAATGCTGTTAGTTACAATACTGTGTACCTGGAAAATTTTGTTCCCCTTTAATTTTTGTCATTTTCATCATGGATAAGAGGGTGAATAGAAAAATGAATGCAAAATTTTACAACCCAAATAACTGAAGCATGGACATTCATGCTATGCTAAAGATATGGTGATATATATATATATATATACACAGTTCATTATGGGTTTGAGAAAGTTTGCTACAAGCACCTGTTTATATGAAAGTATACAGATAAAAATATTTCAAAAAAGCTGTGATCAGCCCTTGTGTAAGTTTTTTTATTCACTTGGATGAGCATTACATAGACTATCCTCTCTATTGAGTTTGCATGTTGTATTTAGACTTGAGAAACACATATATATAGTTATGAGTTAATTTATTCACACACTCATAGCTGTACTGATAGATGTATCACTGTTATAAATACAATGATAATGATGTAAAAAATGAACATTCTTTCTTTTTCAGATTTTCTACTAAAGAGTCAGCAACCCAGGCTATTTGTGGTGTAAATGGGACAACGATTGGGGACCAAGTAGTGAAGTGTTCGTGGGGAAAAGAATCCAACGATCCTAGTCAGAGTTCAGGCAGTGGTGGTGGTGGTGCAGGATCTCCTTCACAGATGGTACATGACCTTATGGTGTCTCTCTCTCTCTCTGTCTGTCTCTCTCTCTCTGTCTGTCTGTCTGTCTCTCTCTGTCTCTCTCTCTCTCTCTCTCTCTCTCTCTCTCTCTCTCTCTCTCTCTCTCTCTCTCTCTCTCTCTCTCTCTCTCTCTCTGTCTGTCTCTCTCTCTCTCTCTCTCTCTCTCTCTCTCTCTCTCTCTCTCTCTCTCTCTCTCTCTCTCTCTCTCTCTCTCTCTCATATCATTTAATTATTCATGCAACTTGTAAAAGGACTCCATGGCTATTAACGCATCATACTTGCAATTGTTTATTCTTCTTACATTTGCAATGGTTTGAGCCACATTAGATTGTATACTTATCAAGTATTAATTAGTCAGATTACATGTGATATCTTCTGACCATAACATATGTTTGAGCCATGCTAGATCCTATACTTATCAAAAGTAAAGTAGTCAGATTACATGTAATGCCTTCTTACCAAGGTTTAAGCCATGTTAGATCCTTTACTAATTAAAATATAGTTTACATGTGGAGTTTGCTTACCTTAGCACAGGTTTGAGCCATACTACTTTCTTTATTAATTAGTTTACATGGGCTGTATTCCTCCCTTTATATAGGTTTGAGCCACATTAAATCTATACTTATTAAAAGTTAGTTAGTTTACATATGGCAAGGCAGTGACCTTTCTCAGGTTAAAGTTTAACCAGGATTTCCATTATCACTAAACGTGACATCCCTGGCACAAAACATTAAAACAAAACAAGCAAAGCATTGTGCAAACTTTGCTAAGCTGTTTGACAGCAGTATAACTGTCAGAGTTGATTTTACGTGTGGCATGACTACTCAAAGCCCTTGCCACACGCCGGTGCTACACCTGTAGCTCCGGAGAGGCTCCTTGTGTTTAATGTGCAACCATGATGGAAGTTGTTACACGTGTTCGCACCTACAGAGTAGGCTTAAGCGTTGGATCTGGTGGTGGCGTTGGCCGGTTTTGGGTCCTCTTCTCCCTGGGTTGGTCGGCCCTCTGCTCCCGGATGGGAGGGGCCTTCTTGCAGATCACCGGCCGGCTCCTCTGTATCTTGTGGCTCAGGTCTGATGTAAGTAGCATATAACTGTGTAAATAAGCTGTTTAAGTACTTTATAGTTTGATAGGAAAACAGTGAAATATATCTACCTATAATAAAGAATTTTGGTCTGTCCTAAATGCCCAGAGCTGTGATATTTATTGCTTTTGTGGCAATTTTTAGTGTCGTCATATCATAAACTAAATTGAATTAATAATGGGTGCCACAGAATAAATAAAAATGATTTGAACAAGCATTACGTGTATAGAATTTGTCACAAAACTTCTTAGCAATTAATTTTCAAGTTTCTGTTATACTGATCCATGAATGTCCATTATCTTTGAAATTCTAGCCTTTGTACAGTTGCAGGTGGATAAACTATTATAAAGCTGTGTCATGTGCATTCATCACATCAGTTTGTTTTCATCCCATCTGTCATTCTCTTCATGTGTTGCTGTCATACTCTCATTTCATTCATTATTCATACAATTGTGATGAAATCTCCCATATTGTTTTCCACATCAATATCTTGATCAAATTCGCAATGATATTGATGTAAACACACCTTAAAATTAATAATTAAAGTACATCCATATACAAAGTACATATTTTGATATATTGCTTGCTTGATATGATGTGACTGCCTATGATATGAATTTGTCCTGATGATATATTGTTTATACACACTGAATAATTCCCAGGAAATTTAAACTTGTGGCTGAGGTAGTCTGGTCAGAACTTTTAAAAAATTCAGAAAAGTTAAATCAGGATTTGGATACTCAAACCTTTCCCTACAGTATGAAATGTATTGCCACAGCAAGCTGTTTCCTCTCAGTTTTAACACAATAAAAGGGAAAAAAAAGTTTGGAATTGTTTCATGCTTGAGATATATAATTTTTTCAGAGACTACTAATGCCTAAGTGCTCATTCTTGGTCTGATTACTGACAGTATTTTTTAATGCATGACTAGTAAATTGATGGAGAAATGGGCATTAAAATTTGGTTTTGTCCAGGAAGAGCTTGGTTTTATGGTTTTATATTGTTGCTAAAATATTTCAATTCAAGCATAATAAATTCATTATTTTCTGATGCAGTCCCAGTCCCAGCAAGCTCCAGCACAGCAGCAAGCATCATACTCAACATCTCCATCATCGTTTGCTCAGTTTTACAACATGGGAGGGTATTACTATCCTCAGAGCTTTCCTGGAAATATGCCAGCACAGACAGCAGGCTTTGTACAGACAGGGGGCGTTAACCAGTGGCCTAGTGGATATAACTATGGATACAGGTTTGTATATAACACATCTGTTACACTCTTCTTAATGCTTTAGGTCTGTTAGATGAGGTATTTTTTCAATATCTTATCTTTTCATATGGATATTGTTTCAAACATGTATCACAAATCTCATAAGAATGTTTTTCCATTTTCTTTATCTAAACAAAAACAAAAGTTATGGTTAATACTCATGTAATGAATTTTGCAACCCAATTCTCTTTGGTGGGAGCATCAAGATAAAATGTTTGATTGTACAGAAATTGTCTGTATTGTTTCTCTCTTTGTCAATTCAGTATCATATAGCAAAAGAAGAGAATAAAACGTTGACATTTTTATATAACTGAAAAGTCTGTATTGCATTAGTCAAAAAAAAAATGTTTAACCTTACAGCATGCCGATGCAACAGTGGGGATCTATCCCCATGCAACCAGGTCAACAACAGCAGTTTAACGGTCAGCAGCCAGGAATGATGGGATACCCCATGCAGCAGGGTCAGCATTATATTTAAATAGCATTTGTAGTGTTTTGTAGCTTTGCATGAATTAATTTATTCTAGAATTCATACTTGTCTTGCATTGTACTCTGTACCAGACAAAACCACACATTCTAAAACTTGTTTCATTCTCCGACCTAGTTTACATTTTGTGTGAACAGTAGTTTTTGCTAATCTTCAACATTTTCTTAAAAAATTTTCTAATTTTTCTTTTTCATTTATTTATTTATCTAATAATAAGATATATTTTTATTTACATATATATATATATATTTTGGCATTTTGCCTTTTTAAATTTCAGTATATCTGATTTTTTATCACTACTGGTTTTTAGTTTAACCAAACTTTTTCCTTATCAGCTTTCACTTTCTTTGAATTATTTACCTTTTCTGATTACCAAATGAAATGGACCAGATAGTTAACATGTGATTTTTTTAAATCATATTTTCCTTATCCCCAGTCATATGAAGCAGCACTGCTCTCACAAAAAATCTGTTCAAACCATTATTTACGCTATTTTGTATTTGATCAATTAAATATGAATATGATTCTGTAATATCTAATATGTGTATGTTTAATACACTTGGATTTCTGAATATATCAATTAATACTGACATGGTGCATGTTTTGATACTAAATGATGGATTAAGTATTTGTGAGAGGCTAGCTAACTTTGTTTGACTTGTAAGTTAATTGTGTACTAACAGTGACTGTAAGTACTAGGACTTGCTGTTTTTTTTTTCTCTCAGCGTCACTTTCAATAATTTGTTGTGATATTCAAACTAATTAACAAATTATAGTTTTGATAATTTTGCTGTTTGCAGACAAAGTGTAATGGGACATGATAAGATTTCTGTTTGGCAGAACAATATTGGATAAAATGTCATTTATAGCACAATTGTTCATGATGGTGTTCAGATATTAATGTTGATCTGGTTTCTTTAATGAATACAATATGGCAATCAGTTTGATTAAAGTCTTATGACTTTTACTTAATTTTGATACTGATAGGTCTCTGTAGTCAATTTTACTTTGTACCTGCCAGTGCTCAATGTTAGACATCAGTTTCTTATGTAAACATTTATTCCTCAGTGTTGGGTAGAACAAAGGTCTTTAGATTAGGTATTGGCCAATTCTGTCATGATTTAAAACCAGAGAAGTCAATTGACTTTAAAGTTCTAGCATTTGGGCATTGTGCACAAAATTGATCACTCACTACATCAGTCTGCAGTTCATATATCAAGTCTAACTTTGTGGCATTTCATGTGTAACTATAGATGGTTTTGCTGCGAGGTCAGATTGTTCACAATTTAAAGATAGATATCATACCTAGTGGAGCTAACTCATATATGACATCTAACATATCTAGTGGTGCTAACTCCAGGCACCTGTTCTCACCTCTGGATTTTCCTGGGGTTGTTGTGTGTCCAACTTTGACCTATGAACTTTCTTATGGTTAGCACTTTGGTATCTGAATGATTTATATTGATAGTGTTAATCTTTAGGCAAACTTGTTTGGTTTCTGAAATTGGTAGTGTCTAGGTAGTATGGTGGTAGAGAATCCAGCTGGTACATAGACTGGTGAGGATTCCACTTATTACTGAAATTGGTACAGTCTAGTCAGTATATACTGGTAAAGAGTCCAGCTAGTACTTCGATTGGTAGAGAGTCCCGTTAATACTTAAATTGGTAGAGTCTCATTAGTACTTAAATTGGTAGTGTCTTGCTAGTATATAAGCTGGTAGAGAGACCAGCTAATACATGAATTGGTAGAGTGGCTAGTTCATAAATCAAGCTAGTACATCAATTTGTAGAGAGATTCTAGTTCGAACTTGGTAGAGTTTCTGGTGCATAAATTGGTAGAGTTTCTAGTACATAAATTGGTAGAAAGTTTCTATTACGTAAATTGGTAGATAGTTTCTAGTACATACAGTCATCATATTTACATAACCAGTAAGTGATTGTCTTTTTGCATTGTATTGACTATTCACATATTAATCATAAGCCTTTTAAAACATCACACAGTATGTTTGGTAATTGATGGACACTATATCAGCAAGCACCTGCCAGGTTGCAACTGTCTATATAATTAGTTCCAAGACAATTGCTTTGTGGAAATTGTGCTTAAATTTATGGATAAATTACAAATGATGAAATGATTAATGTGACTTTTCTTGATAAGAAACCAGAGAAGATGTACATTGATTTTCCTGCTTAGTAAACAAAGGACATTAATGAATTGTTAATAGATGGGAGAAAACGATTGTTAGATTGATTATTTTTGAGATGCCAAAAGAGAATTGTAAACAGTTTAAAAAATGATTTTTTTAAATTCTCTTTTAATTGCATTTAAGATATCAAACATAGGTCCAGGTGGACTTGAATTGTTTGAGTTACAAACAAGTAATTATATAGCAAAACATTAAAGTGCTGAAGATTTATAGGAGTCATAAAATTAAGATTAACTTGAAACCCAAGATACCATTATTAAAGATAGTCATAGACATATTAAAAAATGTCATTTTTCATGTTTTTATTACTAATTCTCATTGAAATATAAATAATGGACAATATTAAACACCCCCTGAGCTTTGGTGTCTAAAACTAAAGAAAAGTTGTTGTCTGAGCTCTGGGTGTGTAAAACAAACAATGGACAAAGATATAAGTAAATAAACAGAAAAATGTTAGACAGGGAGGATACAGGGAAAAAAATCAGGGTGGTGGCAAACACTGGAGACACTCAAACATATATGGCAAGCCAAATATAATGATATAGTGCTATCAATGATAAAGATGCAGGAGATACATAAAAGGGCATCATACCATTATTTTTGTTTTACAGTTGTAAAAAATCATTGACAATCTTAAAGTCACACTTTGACCTTTGGATTCCGAATCAATCAGATTTCTAAATTCTCAAAAATTGAGTAAATTGTCAGAGCTGATTTAAATTATCAGAAGTTGAGTTAAATTGTCACGGTTGAGTTAACCTCAAGTTTATAAGCATGGAGGTATAGACTAGAAAGAGGGGTGTGAAGGGAACGGAACAAGACAGTGAAAGTAATGTACTCTAGTTAAAACCAATGGTGCAGACCATTCTTAATATGTCTCTAGAGGTGTAGGGAATAAATAGAAAAACTAATAAAATAAAATATTACATTATAAAACATTACTGGACAGGTTTTAAAGCATGACCCATCAATACCAAAATAAACAAAAAGAAAATTCAAAGTAAAACTATAAACAAGATTGTTTTAGGGATATCTAATACTGTGTGGTGTTTAAGAGGTCCTGTATTTAACCAAGAGCAATAATCAATAATCTGCTGATTGAGGTGTTAAAATTTACTTGGGCCAGGTCTCGGTGGTATGGTGGCATTAGGCTTTATCAAGTCAGGACCATGACTCCACCATGCTCAAAGACCAAGGTGGGGTGAGTTGGTTTAATTTTTGGCCAACTTTTCCAATATTTTATATTTTTATCTTTTACATTTTTAATCAATTTTATGCATATAGTATTTTCTTTTTTTATGTGCTTTTATTTTAGATTTTTAGATAAAGAAATTAAAATAGATAATGGCATGATATACAAATTTTTACACATATTTCTTTTTTTATATCATTTTGCATGCTTTATTGATAATTCTTTTCATATTTAAGAAAGATTTGTATGTATTCAATGTTTATGAATCCATATATTCAGGAAACTTAACCATCAAAATTGTGATAAAACAATACGAAAATAATAAGTCATTATGTGCAGCAAATTTATTTGAAAAAAAAAACGAAAAAAAAAACACCAACTCATCCCATTATTTCCAACAAAATAAAGATGTATTCACATTCCTGTAGTACAAAACTATATAATCCTCATCTGTGTCTTGTTTATACATTCATCATATATCCAGATAATTAAAAACTATAGTTTCATATCTAATTCTGCCTGCAAAATAGAGTTATATAAACATGTATGTTGTTTTGTAATCTTTATATAAATGTTGTTTCAAATCTGCTGAACATTTTTGTGTTAATTTATACATGTAAAGTTGTTACTGTGATTATAGTAATTCAGCTAGATATTACACATAGTCTCAGTAACAAGATGACACCACAAACAGGTTATTATTATTTTTTTTCATTTCATTTCAACAAACTTCAATGTATATCATTTCTGAAAGCAAAAGTGTGATAAAAGAAGGGTAAAGAAAGGAACTTAATTGCTTGTGTACTGTGTAGTGTGGAAATATAAAGATAATACTGAAAAATAGTGTTTATGCAAAAAAAGGGGCCAAACAAATGCTTAAGACATTTGTTTCTGTCAATAAATTTTTTAATCAGTTGAGCTGGAATTTGAATTAGATGTAGAGTTCTGAAAAAAGACAGTGGTATTAGGCAAAGTGAAATAATAAAATAAAATGTATTGACAAATCAGTGGAAATGATACGATTGTACAGAAAAAAAGTATTATAGATTTGACCCATTGTCAATGAATTGGAACTTGTCCTAAGAGATCATCTCCCACTAAAATGTGATCACTCAAGACATGTGGTCTCTCAAAAGAGGCTTTATTAAAATGTGTACTTGACCATGTGGTTTTCAGAATTTGATCTCCGAGTTGGTCTTTCATGAGAGTGGTCTTTCAGGACAGCTTTTACTGTACTATAGTGTTTTAGATTAGTGCTTGCTTGCATATTTAGATAGTTATGAAGTTTACACTACATTTGTGAGACTTAAGTTCATGTAGAAATTAAAAAAAGGTTTGAAATAAGGACTTTTATTTTCAACTTTAGCAATTAATTTTTTTTATTTTGTATTACTTCTACTTTCCTTTCTCCTTTTTACATACAAAAGTTTCAGTAAAAATGTGTTGATATATATATATATGATATATGATATAAATATATATATATATATATATATATTTATATATATATATATAATCTTTAATGTGAGTAAAATGATATACAAAACGTTCTTGAAATGAAAAAAAGAAGAAAATATCTGTTCTGCAAAAATAGAAATATGACAAAATTACAATTTTTAGCATTTTATATTAATTAATTATTATTAATTGAAATCAATTAGCAAGATACATTTTGTACCATACCTTTATTGTCAAAATTATTGAAAATTATGATAATGATATAAAACTATAAATGTTTGAAGCTGCCTGTTTCAGGCATTTCCAAACATTCTTATTGTATCCAAATATCTATTTCAATCTTTTTCATTTGTTAATGATTTTTTTTTCTTAAGATGGAGAAGTTATTTTCATTAATGGATTATGTTGGAGTCATTTGGGATATTAACTTGGTGTCACTGGTTTTGGAACTACAAGTTTTTTGTATTTTCTTGTGTGATAACTACATCTATTATTGAAATTATATGTATTTTCCTCACTTTTTATTTCTGTATGTGACACACCAAGGGTTTTTGAGTCAATAACATGACATTTTCTATTTCATTCCAGAGTAAAGAAGTGGTACAGCGGTAGTGATGACTTCATTTAAGTAAGTGTTTACATGTTGAGCAATGATAAATATGAAGGCCATAAAGATATTTCTTTGGGGGGAGTGGGACTCCATGGTTGAGTAGTAGTTAGAACAACACACTTTAACCCATGAAGTCTCTCACCTCTTGTCAGCATAGGTTCAAGCACTGTTGGAACCTTAGCTGAATTTGTCAGGAGAATTGCCAGTTAACTTGTGGCTTGTCTCTTCCCAATTACATTGTAACCAGTTTCTTTCCTGCTCCATTAAAACTGGCTGCCACCATAGAACTGAGAGATTGTTGAGTACCAGTATGTCACAAAGCATCATTTAAACCAACAAACAAGAAATGTCTATAAAGTGTTACTTCGAAGTAGTCTCACAAAAGAATCTTATTAAAACCCATTCTCTCACCGCTCTTGTTTCCTGATATATGTCATGTACAGGATCTTGAGCAAACGGCTATGGGGGTCACGTGCGGATGACCTATTGTAGCTCTGTAATGTTCGACCAATGAAAATGCAACTTTCAAAATTGAATAGAAAAGAGAAGTAAGTTATGTTATAAAAAGGAAACAGGCAGTCGGCAAAATTTCTCCGTAATATCTTTCATGACTTGAACCTATCCAAGATTATGAAAATAATTCTGTACTTTCAGATTTTTTGTGTGCTCAGTGATGTTTATAATGTTAAAATTGTTTACATCTCTTTGCTATTTGGTCGCTTACAATATTCTGTATGAGGTCATCTGCACGTGACCCCATAGCAGATTGCGTTAGATCCTATATGCGACTGAAAAACGGGAGCGATTAGAGATTGGTTTTTAATTACATTGTCTTACAGGAACAAAACCTTAATAATTATGTAAATATGATTTTGGTAATACTTAAAAAGTTAAAAACTTTACACAAAATTCAAATTTTAGAATAAAATTATTGTATATCTTGTTGAGAAATGAAAGGATTCTTATTTCATTCTATAAAGTCCTAACTCTTTCAGTTTTTATTTCATATATTGAACATTGATCGCTATAAATATTAAACATGTGTACATCCCATTTGGCAAGAAATCAGTATTTCTCGTAGAATGCCTAGATAATTAGATGTTAATTTCTCAAGCACACTGTTAGATTTCTTTGTGTTATTTCTGATCCTCCACTAGTTTTTGCATTAGAATATCCAACAAACAATCCGATGAATGGTACCAAAATTTGAAAAAAGTGGAAATTCAAATGTCCATAAAATCCTCCATGATTTGTGCTCACATTCAGTATTGTTGTTTGTCATTTCTGTCAATCTCAAAATTCATTACACTGAAAACTGTGATATTTATTCCTAGTTGGCGTAATTGCAAGATGCATTTGAATATAGGGTCTTATACAGAAAACAAGAGAGGCATTGTTTCTCAACAATAAAAGTGGAAACTTCTATGTATTCTTTCATTTTGTGTCAAACACAGTACTATTCATAACTCGCCATATTTTTGTTTTTGCAGGATTCCAACAAGCTCAGTGAACATTAATTACATATGATACTTGAATTGGCTCAAAGTCAAAACATAATGTATTCCAGTGAATGACTGGCATACTTCCTAGAATCTAGGAGTGGACATTTTATATACGTAATTTAGAGCGGAGGGACTCCGATGATGAGAAGAGTTTAAAAACCTGTCATGTATATTTATTGTACATAATTGAATCGCTAGAAATGTAGCATTGTATGTGTTTGGGAAAAATAAAAAATGGGTTACTAAATGTATTGCATATTGTAGGTGTTATTACCATGGGGGAGGGGCATTGTGTTCATGTACATGTTATAGCTTCTGTTTTCATTTTTGTACTGACTCAGAACTAGATTAAAGTGTAGGAATCTAACATCACAAACATATGAACCAGGTTTGTGTTAAATTGTAGTACAGATTTGTCTCCCCAGATTTGGGGTAGTTTTATTTTGAAGATTTTATTTGCTGGAATAAGGGGGCGGTAGGTTTACATAATATCCTGAAAAAAAGAACTACAGCTAATTATACATTTGTACACAACATACACCCTGATTAAAAGCAGGTGTTTCTTTTTGATTTTGTAACATCTAAACCTTTGTTTATATCAAGAGACACAAAATCGGATTGTTACAGTTTTAAAGTTTCTGTATGTTTTTATTCATACACAAACAATTTTGATTCTGTATTGAGACATAACATTATACAATGGAACTCTTAAGGGGTGAAGAAATATTATAAGATGGAACATATGTTGATGTAACTTTAGAACATTTCTACCTAAATTAACTTGATAAGTGCCATTTTTCTTAGTCGGTGCATAACCAAGACACTTAAGCCGGTGTCATGATTGTGTCATAAAAACCTGACAAGTTTGCTCATTATAAACAATTGTTTGTTAAAATTCATATGAATATCACATATTTGCTAAGTTTCGACTTTGACACCAAAGAATAAGTGTCCGATTTTCTTGACCGTGTTATCTTAATTATCATTAATTTTTGTTCACATTCAAAAGTGCAAAAAAATAATTTGTCATGCTAACAGTTTAGGTACTTTTAAGTATTGGTTTATGAAAATATCAAACTGGAAAAATATGTGTTTAGTGTAAATCTATTCCTTTTGAAATCATGTGAAGCAGCTTACGAGGACATAACCCTTACATATGCAATCTAGCATCCATAGGCATTTGGACGTTGTTAAAAGTATCAAATCATATCTATTTTGTTTCAACAAAAATAAAGATTCTGTTTATTTAGGAGGAAAGGTGAACATTTATCCAAAACTTTTGGGCTTTTTTTTTTTTGTTGGAAAAATTATTGATTAATTACATTGCCACAAGAAAAGCAAATTTAAGTCATTAAAACTCATTGACCAAAGTTTGGGTGATGGAGCTCATCTCAAATTCTAAGTCTCATTTTTACTGTAATACAGACATCAATATTGGGAGTAAGATTGAGACTTCATTGTCAATGTTTCTATTCTGTTAGTGCCTTGTGAAGTAATAAATATACTCTTTATGTTTCACTGACAAATTTTCAAATTTTGTGGTATCCTCCAAATTTTGACTCTAACTTAATTACTTTTTCTCTTACTTACACCTATGAACTGATGGTTCACAGATCATTTCCTGGCAACTATTGATGTTCAATTTTCTTGAGTTTGAATATTCTTTATGATTATTCTTTGGATATTTTGAAATCACAAGGCACTCGTGTTCCATGCTATTTTGTCACAAGTGTTCTCCTCACACTAAAGTTTACAATTAGTTTTTAAAAATGCGAAGAGTATGTTAATGCTACCTAAATTTCTTGTCACTTGTATGAGTAATAAAAATAACTTCATTTGTTTGCGTGTATTGTATGTCTGAAAGATTTTAATGAGAAAAGAAAGATATATATTGGTTTTTCAGAATGAATGGAGAGTCGTATGTAAAAATATGATCGTAGCAAAAATTATAGGATAATATAATTATTACAATTTCTTTGTTATTATTTATTTAAGTCAACTCAAACTACATAAATTGTAAAATACTTGTGACACATAATTTTAGTTTCATCTGAAAGTTACCCTGTCTCGCTTGGTACAAAATTGTACCATTTTGGAGTGAATGTAATTTTTTTTATAAGTCAAAAATGGAAAATGATGTATAAATATTGAACATTTGATATATTTTGATAAATTTGTTAAGACTTTGTCAAGTATCACAGTTATGTACATATAACATGCCAGTCATGGTTCCTGGGATTTATCATTGTTTTATCATCATAGGTTTGGTCATCTTGTACACAAATGTTTATTCATCATTTTCATTTGTAAAATTCAGTGAGAATCTTCATTTCTGTGGCCATAGCAATTGACCTATTGCCAAATGTCCGACACGGCACCTTTTGGCAAACTGTTCCATTATGACGACACAGTTAGATGGCTTGTCATACACTTGTGTGATATGATTTCAAAATCAAATGACGTAAAAAAAAAAAAAAAAGCACATGGAGAGCCATGTGTCAGATACTTGGCAATAGGTCAGTTGATCTTCACTCGGTATATTATATTGTTTGGTTTTATATAGGTGATTAGCTCTTGTTTTGTCAAAGCTCAAGGTATGATAAATAAAACCTGTATGATAAGTGTTGCCATTGTTAGATACAGGTGTGCTATTTTATACAGGTATCTGTTTAGAATAGTCATTTTCAATAGTACATGGATCTTGGGCTTTTGAGAGAAAAAAAAATTGTTTCTAGGAATATTTCGGGTGTTAATGGTGATATGTTTCTATAGTAAATATGCTCTTTTAATCCATAAATAGAGAAGATTTGAATAATCTAGTACACACTAAAATAATCATTTTACATGGAAAAATTTTAAAGAAGAAATTAAAGTGATTAATGCAAATTACTTTTGTATCGTTCACAAAATGGGAACTCCATACAGCATAAATATATTAGTATATAACTGAAGGCTTAACAAATAAAAAAAAGAAAAAGAAAACAGGTAGGATTTAAACAAAATACTCCATTGAGACTCTTTTTTACATTTAATTTTAGCAAAGAAAGTGATGATAAACATTTAAATATCATTATTAACAAAATATACAGTTTAATGTTTTCACTGATGCTGAAATTCACTCTGTGTAAGTTTGGTTTTAAATTATCATCTGTGTTGACCTGTATATATTTTGCGATATTGTTTGTTTTGTAAATAAATGACAAAAATATATATCAAGTTCCAAGTTAATAATAAAGTCATTTTTATTCGTGTTGGGGAAAAATGCATTATTTGCAGTATTGAATGAAAAAAATATTTATTGTTTTGCACATGGCTACTTCTAAGAAGAAGTGCGCAACTGCAAACAAACAAGTGTTAAAAAGATATTCTGACGTTTTCTTGTTATAGACAAAAATGGTAGATTCTATTGAAAGCATCAATTTTTATGTATTCAACCATTATGATTTGTCATTTTTTTGTAGTTTTAAAAGTATCATCTTGAAGATCACAAGAGTATATACAGATATGCATCATATTATTGTCTTTAGAATCAAGTAGGCCAAACTGAGTTTTTTCTGTGTTTACTGTGTTTGTGGATTTTAGGTTTTTATCAAACTAAGGAATACATCATATGATCCCAGTGATTTTACTATTTAATTCTCACACAGTCATTGATTATTACTTACAGATGTATTTAACTCATACACCCCTAAAAACAAAATTGGACTGCTTTTCAGTAGAATCCATTATTTTCCGGGGTAGATGGATTAAACTATTTGGCTTTACTTTTACAGAATATATACACATTAATTTGCCGTCCTACCTAATTTATTGAAGGTTTTAAGCTTGCTGTGGTTCCTATTGAGGTATATTTGACGGTTTTGTGTCTTTGTAAGAGGCATTTTGATACAAATTTTCACAATTAATATCTGTTCATCCATTTGGACATGAGCGGTCAATTTACCCATCTCCTGTTAGTCAACAGTTTTGATGGGGAGTCGATTTTTAACATAGATAAAACTTAGTTTGGTCTCGAACATAGATCTTATGTTTTTAAACAGTGCTTGTACATAGAATATGTGTGTGTTGGTAAACTCATTACTATAAGTGACATCAGTTGTAGTGTTGACATGTCATTGTTTTATGTATGATGTGGGGTTTATTTTTCATCAGTTGTCTTAAGAGACAAAATACATGTAATTTAAGAATTGTTAATTCACAACTGTAGAAATCTGAAGACTGCACATTGAAATGTAATGTTGTAATGTAGACAAGATAGAAATTATGTTGTAGTCCATTATCACCAGTTTGTGTACCATGTCATTTCCTGTATGTACAATGTCATCAATTATGTGTAAAATGTCATCAATTTGTATGTACTTTTAGGTAAATGTTTAAACAGCTTAATGTTACGAGTTAGTGAAGTCGCCATATCTGATAGAAAAATCCTTTCAGAAAAATTTGAGGAAGGTATAGAAATTAGAACAGAAATTTTAACAGGATAATGTTGATTTTTGTAGGTGTAAATTTTATCAGCAGATGTTTTTGTTTGTGTTTCATTTGTCCTTTGTTCAGCCAGTTCATGTATCATTTGATTTTTAACCAATAGAAACTGATTTTGGAAGGGAAGACATGTTAGTCTGATAAAGTGAATGAGTGGGTATGTAAGTTAAGTCAAGAAATAAATATAACGACAAAAATTAAAAAAAAAAAAAATTCTATTCCGAATGTCTTGCATTGCCAATCATGTTGTCAGTCGCTGGCTTCCATATTTAAACAACCATTTAAAGAAAGGGACATAAGTGCACTTTTTTCCCCACAAAAATGCAATATCTATGGATTTAATATAAAAATTTTGTGTATTTTGATTGTATTTTTTTCTCTCTCCCATTCTAGTGAAATTTAAAGGATCATGACCTAAGTTGAGTTTTCAAACATTCTTCAGTAGCACCATGCCATGTGACTGTTTTTAAAAATCCTGAATCGTTATAAGGTCTGGTGATTTAGACCTATGCTTTCTTAGCTCATATATTTTGATTTTATTCTGAGACCCAGGGAAAGTGCTCAATTGTGAAGTTTTTTAAAGATTAAACTTATCTGAATTATGTTAAATATTTTGATACAATGGACAGAACTGTGAGAAGCTGAAGCCAGTTGATTAATGTCCCATGTTTTTATATCAACTGTTAACACTATCCTCATGTAGCTCATTTGACAGGTAAATAAAGGAACTATCATTTGTACTTTGTCTTTTTGTTATGTTATTTTATAAGTGTATAAGGCCCACAAAGATAAACTGGCACATGTTTACAAACACAACAGGGCCTTGATGGCCAAGCGGTTTGAGTATCGCAAGTTAGACCATAAAGTCTTTCACTTCATGTCGGCGCATATTGGAGCCTGCTTGAACCTCGGCTGATTTTGTAAGAAAATCCTGTTTACTGCAAAAACCCAATGTTCTCTTTTCCGGGGTACATTGTTGCACTGTCTGCCAATATATATCTGAAAAGTTGTCGAGAACACTGTTCAAAATCAAACAAACACAAAAAGTTTAAATTAGATCATAAAAAGGATTCTTGTCAGTACAAGATATTATAGCTACAGTAATGTGTGAAATCATGCAAGACAAAACTAGTTGACCTATACATCACTGTTTTTGGAAATTAATACAGTGTTGTTATGGTTTTTGACATAAAAAAAACATTTGCCACTTCATCTTGGTAGACCTGTTTGCATGAGTTATTTAGACGACCATTAAAATGATGTTAACATTCAAACGAAAAAGAGAGAGTCGTGTCTTCAGCAAATTAGACATCCAAATTATGAAATCTAAATTCAAAACTAATTCAGAATCTGCAGAAATTCGTATTTCTGCACCCAAATCAGGAAAAATATTTAAAATGAACAGAGTCACCGACATCTGTATTCTTTTGTATATATATATATATACACACACACGCACACACACACTGGAACCTGTCTTGAGAGACCATTCTCATGAAAGACACTTGTCTTGTGATACCACATTCTGTAAATCACTTTCTTAAATAATCCTTTAAAGAAAACCTCTTTTGAGATACCACCTGTTTTGAAAACCAGGGCCCAAATTCACCAAATTTACTCAGTACTCAAGCTCAACTAACTTTTCACGATTTTAAGGTCAAAACATGCAATCTTCATTCTGTAACTGGACATGTTTGTATATTGATGGCATACAATTGTAAATAAGGATAAAAATTATTGCTCATTTGAAGAAAATTTCAGAAATATTGAAAAAATGTTTGAGTATGTACTTAAATCTTGAGTACCGTATTCAACATATTTATTCGTTTTTTTACAGAAAAATCATAAGTGTGACGTAAAAATATATATGTGACTGGTGTAAAATAATATGTTTCTTAATTATTCAAACCCAAATATGTACAAGCGATTTATAACAGCCAAAATAACGAAATAACAGTTGAGCTTGAGTATTGAGTAAATTTGGTGACTTCCGGCCCGGATTTCAGTGGCAGATGGGGTGGTCTCTCAAGAAAGGTTCCACTGTATATATATATATATATATATATATATATATATATATATATATATATATATATATATATGTATATATATATATATATATCAACGTTTCGCAAATTTTAGGGTCCGTATAACAGCCTTGTTTGCGATTACTCTGTTTCACCAGGTGAAATGTTGAGTTGTCTTTTCGTTGCCGGTTGTTAAGACGTCTGTACCAATAGTGACGAGGATTCACACCTCACGTGTTTCACTGGACTTGACTGTGGACGCACGGCGGTTGTGACCGGTCGACAGGGGATGTTTACTCCTCCAGACCACCTGATCCCACCACTTGGTTTCCAAAAAGTCTGTGTTTGTCCATTTTTACCGGATTTGTATCTATGTCCTGGACATCTATTGATTTATACTTTGGTATCTGAGATTTTTTATATTGAGCTCCAATTTCAAATAGATGTATATTTTCTAAAGAGAAACTGGTATCATACAAGGCCAAATAATAAATCTAAATGTATAGCCAAATCCATCTAAGAGTAACCGCTGTGAAAAGATGACTGTATTAGATTTTGAAGAATTAAGAAATTTAAATGGTGTTACCAGTGCGAATTATTACTTTAGTATAATATTACCAGGTGGTACAGAAAAACCAGGTACTAGGTTTATGTATACCTTCGGTGTCTCAAACGGTCCACCAGCAGTGACGACGTAGTGACAGCGCTGGTAGTGATTATAAATACTATAAACATAACACCCAAGTTATGAATGATTCAACGTTCTCGATTGAGTTTACTCAATATTTTATAAAGTGAAACATGAAAATGCAAAAAGGTTCATTATATTGAGTAAATTATTCAAAATGATGACCTTAAGCCACATAAGATGTCTTCGACGGTAATTTTGCATGCAGATTTTATGCAAAATTTAGGGTATACATCCGAAAGATATTTCCAGGTGGTTAAAAGAACAAATGCAAGCTTACATGTGTAGTATAAGAATAAACCAAACCTAACCCGTTGTAGATCTAATCGTTAGTTTGAATTCACCATCACTTCCGGCATTTTTTACGACGATAACTGAGTGTCAAGGTAACACGTGTAATTCGAAGGCAGGATCTGACGTAAGTGCTTGCATTTATGGAAAAAATAATATGTCGATGATAATGACAGCCTTTTCCGTCATTGAATCAGTTTCTATAAATTAGCTGTTTTTCAATGTTTCTCCCCCTTTTTTACTGAGCCGACAGCTCATATTGTTTTAAATGTCGACATAAAGATTATCATGTAGAAGTTTGCCTCCGTGTATGGAATGATCATAGGATCCGATCATTGTGGTAAACATAAAACCCTGTTTGTAAGTGATAAGAGAATGTTTTACTGAACTGCTTCAGACTTTTTAAAAATTTGAATGGTGATCTACGTCACATTCAACAATTTTTCAGTTATATGGCGGTGGCCAGTTTTTAATGGCGGACGAGAGAACCCGGTTACAATGTAACCATGAAGAAACCATCGGTCTTCCGCAAGTAAACTGGCAAACTTCCTCCCAAAAATCAGCTCAGGTTCCAGCGGGGCTTGTGGTGCTGGAAATAGGCAGTAGGAGAGTATGCTTCTTATTTTCAAAGGAACAAATCGGTTAATAAGGGGTACAGTTGATGTCCATGGAAATGTCGTTCGTTTGCTTTTTGTTTGTTTGATTTTGATTGAATAGTGTTTTACTAAAGTAAAATTGTAAGGGGTGTAAGGTCTTTTAAGAGTAGATGATATAACTTCCGAACTGCATCAAAAAGACACCGAGACATCTGTCAAACTTATGTATGGGCTATTTCAAACAATAAAAAAATCTCAGATACCAAAGCACAAACTCCAAGGATGTCCAGGATATAGATACAAATCTGGTAATGGAAAAAAGTCGTGTCAGTGGAGTGGAAAAGTGGTCCATGATTATCAAGTTTTCAAAGAATGGAAACACTTCTACTGTTCGTAAGTTAAATATTGACCAGATTTGTGTTGAAACGAGTGAAATGACAGATGGAATAACAACTACGAAAAAAAGATGTTGGCTTCAGACCAGGAATGGAAACTAGTTTAAGTACATGGACTTCCAGCAAAGATATTTGTCAGGACACCACATGAGGGATTTCAATGTAATGTAATAGCTAAATATGAAAAGTCTCAGATACCATGGCATAAATGATTAGGATGTCCAGGATATAAGTACAAATCTGGTAAATAAATGGACAAACACGGACCTCTTGAAATCAACAGGTGGGATCAGAGGCCATGGAGGAGTAAGCATCGCCTGTCGACCGTTCACACCCGCTGTCAGTCCACAGTCAAATTAAAATGAAATATGTGAGGAACGAATCCTCGTCATAAATGGTACAGACGTCTCAACAACCACCATCGATCAGGTAAATCGATCAACATTTCACTTAGTGAAGCAGAGTAATCGAAAACAAGACTATTACACTGACCGTAAAATTTGCGGAATGTTGACATCAAACGCGGTTTTCGATATCCCTGTGTCAATAATTTGTCAGTAAGTAGTTTACCTCTGCATATGAAATGTTCCTATGTTGAACACGCCCTGGCATAACTGATCATTTGTGAAATATGAACTCCATATGCGAGTGAATGTGGGATATTACGACTTAATTGTGGAAAATTAACGATGGGAAAGCCGAAATCGTCGTCATTATCAATTGACAAAACGTCATGTCAAATTAAAGGACACCGCTAACTTTTTCTTCTTTGATTCAGCATTTTATGAATGAAGTCTGCTCCATACGAATAAACGAACAGGTCATCCAATAAAGGAGCACAATTGGTTCCGGTAGGAATGCCGACATATTTTTGAACACCACAAGGAACAAACCCTGTGAACAGTACTAATGGTCTGGTATTTCCGGAGAAGTGAATGGATTTGTTAGAGAATGTGAACTTGAAAATGTTTTGGAAAATACTGCAGCACCACACTATCATATCAGTAAGCAAAATGAAGCCTTTGTTATGTCGGAATGGACCAAGTGGGAACCCTGTCAGTGAATGCAAATGGCAATAAGTGTTTTGTTGCCACGGCAGATTATCGTTTTAAATGACCATAGGTTAAAGTCATTGGAACAAAAGAGACCACACACATCGAGGATTTTATCATTGAAATAATCTGTCGATATTGTGCACACAAGAAGAAAATAACTGACCAAGGCAGATAATTCTGCAATTCCCTCAAAGACGAATTGTGCAGATGATCAGATATCAACCACAAAGTTATCCCCCTTACCACCCACAAACAAATGGCCTAACAGAGAGATACAACCAAACTAACTGTAATGCGATTGCAAAATGTGTGAATGAGCAACAAAATGACTGGGACGAGTACCTTCATCCAAAACAGCCTTTGTTACAAGAACATGTGAGCAAACATCGACAAAGCAAACGCAAAACGACAGAATGACCTCGTCTATACAGTTAATGAAGATAAGGAGAATGGAAACAGTTATATCAAAGAAGCACTGGATATGCAAAATAACGTACTATGAAAATAAGAAACAACATTCATGACTGTTCAGGAAGTCCTAAAATCCAAGAAGACGAAACAGACAATGGGAAAAGTTAGGAAAGCGCTTCTTGGGACCACATACCATTTCAGAGTGTGCGAGAATACAAAAGTCCACACGAAATTCCAAAAGCCATACAGAGATGTCTTGGTGTAAGCAATGCCCATTTATCCAGTGGAGATTACCATTCTTTAGAACAAAGTAAGGGAGTGAATGATTAGGTATATAGCATATCTGTATTGATTCTATTACTGAATTGTTTCTTTGTCATAAAAAAAGGAAATTTGTCTTTATTTTCTCATTTCGTTAATTTATTTTCTTTTGTCCACTAATCTAGATAATTTATCTTTCAAAGTCATTGTGTTAGCTACAGGTACAATTGCAAAATATAATAATTATGAATTGAATAATTAGAACACAAACAATTATGACTTTAAACAGTGACAGAATATAACTTGTTATCATCATTTAACCAGAAACTTTTAATACAATGTTTCTCGACTTTGTTACAGGTGATCTGGAGAACTGGAGATTCTCATTTGGGAGTTTAGTTCTTCCAAGCTTCATAGCTACAAAATGGAACCATCAGAATTTCGGAACCTATAAGGCTATTTCCTAAGTTATCACTTTTCTGTTAAAAGTTAATCTGTATTTGACAATAATCTGGGTAAAGAGATATTATTTGACTTAGCATAATGCATCACCAACCGTTAACTTATTATAAACAAATTGTAAAACTTATTGTACCATTATAAATCAATAAACATACCATTATTGCATTAGCATTTAATTAAAATGTAAGAAGTTGTACTGAAAAAATTCGTATATGACTGTAAATGCTGTAAATATTTAAAATACAGTAAATTAAATGATTAAAACATATATGGTTGATAAACTTCAGAACACAGCAAAAGCATTGTAACAAAAATTAGACATATTTGTACCAGTGGATTTTATTTAAATCTTCCAGATATCCTTCCAAAGTTATCAAACCTATGATATTGTCCATATGTCATGATGACTACTTGTTTCAGTTAGTCGCAAAGCCACAGCAAAGAAGGATGAAGCAAGAGCAGAGAAAACTTATTTTCTATTCACTGGAGGTATGCCATTTTCATAATAAGAGATTAATTACATTTGTAGAAAATTCAGAATAACTCTAAATATTTTAACTAAATTCATTCATTTTTGTAGGTGCCATAGTTTATATTTGTAAACGTAGCAAGTAAAAATACTCATAAACTATCAAGATTTCATTTGAAAATATGCAAAATTACCTTAGGACTTGAGTTAGGGTAGTGTGATAAAACGGCCCTAAGTTTTGTCTTAAGATAAAAAAGCTGAAGACTTAGGATTTAGGACTTACGACTTCCTGATAAAACGGACCCCAGGTCTGATAAAAGAGTCATTAATTTGGGGTTATAGATTTTAACTCTATACTTTAATCTAAAACAGCAAAATGTGATTTAAACAGAATCCATTGTACTTGTATTTCTTCGTATGCCATTGTATGACAAATACAATTGAGTGATGTCTGTATAATAAGTATTGTTATGTATTGAATACAAAATATCAAGATCATATTATAGTGTTGGTGATTTCTTTGAAATGTTTGTTTGTCGGAGTATTCGTTGAATATAATTACAAAATGTTTATCCTACATGTTATATGTTACATATAATGAATATGATTCACCAGGGCCCCAAGTCACCAAATTTAGTCAATTCTCAAGCTCAACATTTATTTCATTATTTTGACTATACAATCATTTGTAAAACTTTTTGGATTTTAGTGATCAGGAAACTTATTATGATTTTTAATCATTTACATATAACTTTTTGCATCACACTTATGATTTTCCTGTAAAAAATGAATAAATATGTTGAGTAGGGTACTAAAAATTTTAGTACGTACTCAACCAATTTTTTTTAATATTTCTGAAGTTTTCTTTCAAATGAGCAACTTTTTTATCATTATTTACAGTTGTATGCCGTCATTATATATAAACATGTCCAGTTACAGAATAAAGTTTGTTTTTACCTTAAAATTGTGAAAAGTTAGTTGAGCTTGAGTACTGAGTAAATTTTGTGACTTCGGGTCAAGGTCCTTTGTATGATTAGTTTTGTGCATAGCAAATAATTGAACAATTCTCAACCGAGATTAAAGGCATACAACCTGTGAAAATGGTTTTTTATTTGTATAAAAAGTTTCAAATATTCGACTTTTTATACAAATAGAATGTTTTTTAAGATAAAAAATGTTATTTAAACTTGTTATAATGTCGTTTTTGTACAAATTCGAATGCGAGAAATGGACGAGTACACATTTGTATTATTTACGTGGATGGTAGGAATATCAATAGCTGGCATATACTAGGCATTTATGATATGTTAAAATTGTCTACGGCCTTTTAGTGGAAGTTTTGGTTTAATTGTGATATATTTTTTTAAAATCAGAATGACGACCTTGATTATGCCTTCAAAATGCTGAGAATCTTTTTATATAGATGTGCAAGTATTTTATATTATAAGAAGTGCAGCAAGCAAAGAAAAATCTACTGACATGGAAACTTGACAATACTTCTGGATCAAAACAGGAGGATTCCTGTGGAGTATTTATTTTGATGGTAATTATTTCAATGACAAACTTTTTGTTCTATGAATATAAAAAGAAAAACAAAAATTATCACTGTAACTGAAATAAAGTTATCCTATTTCTTCTCACTTTGATGTGAAAGTAGCATAAATTATCACGAATGTATACAGAAATGGCAAATTGAAATAAAGAATTTGTGCGACATTTTTTCTGTTAATAATTTCTTAGTGGATCCAAATATTTACTAAATTTTTCACAAAATAATTTGTCATTTCAGAATACAGCAGCAGTGATGCACAGAAAACCCCCTCTTTAATGCGACAATGTCATGTTCAACGTTACAGAATGTAACTATGCGACGAAAAAAGTTCTCAATACAAAGCTATAGAACGTATCCTTTTATTGTAACTACAACTACTGAAATAAATAAATTTTGAAACACCAAGTATTTTGAAGCTGTGTGAATTACACCATGTACATCACTTGTGTTCTTTGACGTATGTACATATATCGCCTGTTAATACTTGTTTGTAAGGATAAAACGTTGAAACGAATGCATATATTTATGTTGTTAATTAAGAAATATCAGTTAAACTTATGCCAGTGTTATATGTAGCAACAGATATTGATTCATGCGTTAATAGAAAAGTTAAATTTTAATTTTGTTTGTTGAAATGAAGAAGCAACAAGAAAATGGGTTAATGGGTGGGGATCTCAAAAGTTTTCAAGATATCTTTTCAAGTGGTGAAAGGGCGGTGTCCAGAATGACCCTCCTCCCCAGTTTGATGACTTAGCACCAATTAACTTGTCTTGATAGCTGAGACACGGAAGAAGAACATATATGATTTATGATTAATTATGGATGGGATATCAATAATTTTCAAGATATTTTACCATTCTTGAAAGGGCAGTGCCCAGAATGACCTATGGGGATTTAAACTATGCATCAGTGGATTTGTCTTGATATCAGAACAAAACATATATAAAGATTTGTGTGGTGATCACTAGTGAAAAGATGGTGTCTGGGCATTTACGCCAAGCACCGATTTACTTGTCTCGATCTAAGAAACAAGAACAAATTCTGTGTTTATCGGGATTTGTATAGATTTTATCCTGGTATGCTGGACAAAGAAAATTTTAGGTGAAATCAGAGGAGAGGTGACTTAAATATTAGAAACATAATACTTAAGTTATAATACCCACGACGATCGTTTCTGTCAATTAGACTTTATCAGCTGATCTCAACTCAATCTAAAATAGATGTTTATTTTTTAAAACACAAAGTGATATTATAACAAAATAGGTGAGAGTATACCAAAAACCACTCCTCTGATTTCTCAAGGCTAGGCCTAAGATATTCATTTTACAGTTGGTACTATTAGACGGATTTAGCAACACATTTAAATTTATTATTTCGATATTTGCCGGTTGAGTAATTTGTGTTAAATATAAAAGTTACAAGGATAACTCGCACCCAAAACAAATCGTGCCAAGAAAAAAACCAGGCCGACTGAGCAACAAAGCCATCCCAACAATTCCCAGAAGCATGCATTTGAACACAGATTTTAATTTCTGGCACTTCAGATCGACTGATCTCTTTTCTTTTATCAGTACTGTAAAATTATTATCCGGAATTGCTGATCCAAAACACTCTGTATCCCTACACACGTCGTCTGCATTGTTTGTAAAGGGTGTGATATGGCAACTAAAATAGGTTAAAGTGATAAATACATGTAAATAAACAAACAGGATCTCAAGTTATCAATGTGCGAGAAAAAGAATTAAGCACCACACTTAAGTTCCAGATAGAAATATATCAGTCTCGGTTGGGATGAATCAATACCCCAACCTCGGCTAAGACCTCGGTTGGGTCTTATTGATCCATTCTTATTTATCGGTCACACCCGCCGTTAGTCCACAGTCAAATTAAAATGAAATACGTGAGGAACCAATCCTCGTCATAATTGGTACAGACGTCTCAACAACCGCCAATCACTTAGTGAAACAGAGTAGTCGCAAACAAGACTATCATACCGACCGTACAATTTGCGAAACGTTGACAAACGCAGTTTATCCCTGTGTCAACACTTTGTCAGTGAGTAGTTTACCTCTACATATGAATTGTTTATATGTTGAACACGCCCTGACATATCGGATCATTTGTGAAATATAAACTCCATATGCGGGTGATTGTGGGATATTACAACCTAAATGTGGAAAATTAACGATGGGATAGCCGAAATCGTACAAAATAATACTGGTGCGTTACCTATTCTCGGACAGTGCCTATTGTCGGACACTTCTCTTTGCACGTAAATGAGCAAGATTTTTCCAGATATTTTTAATACAGCGTCGGATTTTAAATTTTTACTTAGATGAAACATTGTACAAATAAGTAAGTGTATTGTTGCCACGATAGATTATCGTACTAAATGATTTGAGTTTTTGAAATTAGCGAAATTCACGTTTTAAAGTGGTTAAAGCCATTAGACAAACGAGACCACACACATCGAGGATTTTATCATTGAAATTATCTGTCGACATTATGCACCCAAGAAGATAATAACTGACCAAGGCAGAGAATTCAATTAAGAATTGTGCAGAAGATTAGATATCAACCACAAAGTTATCTCCCTTACCACCCACAAACAAATGGCCTAACAGAGAGGTACAACCAAACTATCTGTGATGCGGTTGCAAAATGTGTGAATGAGCAACAAAATGACTGGGACACGTACTGGCATCTACTAAATAGCCTTTGCTACAAGAACATGTGAACATAAATCGACGTAGCAAACACCTTTTAGTGTATGTTTTTGGACGATTCACATAAGATGGCGGGGCGGTGTAACCTTTTGATTCCACTCACTTTTCGGTTATGATAAGCTGCACGGGAAAATAGGTTTATTCCCCACTGGATACGCTCTCATGTATAGTAACAAGTAGAAACGATTACTCTAGGTTGTAATTTTAATGGTATGCTTTATTACCTAAATGTTTTAACTTCGCCAGGTAAAGAAAGGGCTCACGAGACTCCAATCCGCCGTGGTATATGGATTATATTATAGGAAACTAGATTTACCCATTAAATTGGATATATCAACATTCAATTTGGATTCAAACCAACAAGATGACGAAGACGTGCTAGAAATATTAAATGACAGTATAACCTCGTTTGTATAGTTAATGAAGATAAGGAGACTGCAAATAGTTATATAAAAAAAGCCTAGGTAAAGCAAAAACGTACAATGAAAACAAGACAACATTCCAAAACATTCAGGGAGTCCTCCTAAAATCCAAGAAGACAAAACAGACAGTGGTACAATGGACCATATATCAGTGAAGATCTGGGTAAGGGCGTATATATAGATCAAAGGGAAGAGAGGATCTCCGGACGAGTCCAACTTGACGTTATACCTTCGACCAAACATAAATAAAATCTCATCATCCGCTCCTGTAAAAGAGAGCAAGTCCATCTTGGGATGATACTTTCGACGAAATACAAATAAGATATCACCAACTGCTCGTGTATAAGAGAACAAACACATCAAGATACAGACCATTTGCTCAGGAATGTCAATCAAAGAGAAGGAAAAAACATTGCTACATTAAAGTGAAAAGTGCAGAAAAGCAAAAGCCAAGGTCAACATTGAATCAAAATGACTGCTTTTGGAGAATTTCTGACGAGGACAATCGATGTAAATATTCTTTCTCTGTGTACTAAATTCAACCACACCTAGAGGACCGTTTGAGTCCCAGAGGGTATATATAAACACAGCACCTGGTATTGTTTGCCTTGTATGATACCACTTCAGAAATATACATTAATATTAAATTTGTAAAACTATAACTTTGGTGTTGTTAATAATATTTCTAACAAATGTTACAATAAGTCAACTATAAAATATGTTCGAAATTCATATGTAGTGTTATTCTGGAAATCAAAATTAATACATAATTAAGCACATACGCTTTCTACTTGAATGGTTTAATTGATATAGACACGGATGAGAAATTGATTACAAAACTACAATATATTATGCGACTATTAAATAACGCTAGACCACACATCAATATATCAATTTCCTATGCGACAGTATCGTATCCTCACTTCACCTCTGTGTCAGGATTACCGCTCAAACAATGTAGTCACAAGTTGGGTGGCCGATCATATGTGTGTGTGTGTGTGTGTGTTTGTGTGTGACTTTTTCCAGAAATTGTCAAACTTCAAAGACTGCCGCGCGATTCTTAGTCAATGTCACGTGGAATAATACAACTTCTAGAATGTCCAACTTCACAACGGGTGCCAATTTTAGGGACTGTTAGAAATATTTGCATATTTACGAAAATTATTAGTTATCACTAGAAGATGTACACAGTGCTTGAGTTCACACATGAGGTTGCATTTTAGATCAGCCTGGGGTTTTATCAGGTCCAAAGAAAACAAATGAACAACAGCGCAACATGCTTCAGAGATAGCTTTTACTACACTTTATTTGTATATTTAATATTTAACTCATTTGAACATTATACTAGCACAAGAAATGTAAAATAATATCAATTTATCACGACTAGACAAAGATAAAACTAATTGATAAGTAACATTTTAAAACAAGTTAGAAATATTTCACAACTCATAAAGACATTATACTAACATTTTTATACTTTTACCTTTAAGTCTTCTAGACCTATTACTTATGTGTATTGATATTTTTCTTGAATTCAAAACGCAAATATTTACACATTCAAGTGTGAATTTTGTCTTTTTAAATCTTGATGTTGAATTGTTTCATTACGTTCACATGTATATGCATTTTCCCGTCATTGTGGTGTGTAGGTGACTCGTACTGGTGCTTCGACTTTGTGATCAGAGAGTCTGTACAATGGCACAACCAAGTTGATGCACCATGTTTAGCTAATGTAATAGAAGACCAATGAAATATGGCTATGTTGGCGCAAACTATTTACATTATATAGGCCTACGTACAAAAATGTCAATCATAAAACGTAAACTCTCATAAGAAATCTTGCTTGTCAATAACAATACTTAAGGATTGTTTTTCATTTGTTTGACTTCATTCGAATATAATGGTAATGCATTATGGAAAAAAATTCTGTGCAGCACTTTTTCCATAATGCATTGCCATTATATTCGAATGAAGTAAAAAAAAAAGAAAAACAATCCTTATATTTATATATATTACAATTTTTCAGTGAAAATGTTGTCTACTGGATACTAAATTCATTCCGGTATACTGAATTTGCGGGGGGGGGGGTGTTTACGTATGACGTATAGCTCAACAGCTGTTTTGACATGAGAAGTAGTTCCCCTTTTCTGTCCAGAAAACTAAATGGAATTAAGGTTTATTTTCTTCTTTTTTATATCATTTTGAAAGAAATATTGATATGGAAAATTTTGAATAAGTTTCAGATTGTTTTTAAGTTATTTTAGAATATTCGTCTGCTTGGTAACCGGAATTTTAAATGTGTCAGAAAAGAATTGAAATTGCAAATGGCTGCGCCCATGAGTATGCTGAATGATGTATTTACAACGAATTTGCGTTTGAATTCTGATATTATAAATGGGATATACTATAGAAAGATTTAGTGTGACTTACAAGAAGTGAGTCAGCTAATATTAATTTATGACAACTGAAAGAAGCCATTTTATTTGACATTTTTACCAAGCAGCTGGGAACCACGATGACTGATTGGTACGTAACCTACATAAGTAAGCCCATTTCACACGACCTAATTTCACACGATGCGGGTGACGAATTGTTTCTTATATGAATATCCATTGAAGGCAAACAAATCGACTTGTTTATCAAGAGATGCTTGACAAAGTTTCACTAGGCCTTACTTTCTTTTTTCTGTTGTAACTGTGAAGCCAGACGGTGGTCTGTGGTTCTGGTCATAACATGACCTATATAGATATATCGCGATATGGGCCCGTAGGCTGTACAATGTGCTACAGATGTAGTCTCGTGTTTCCGATTTCTTTCTGTGTTTTTTATTTGTTGTGTGATAGGCCTTATGTATGGCTTTTAAGATTAAATATATAAGAAATAAAACATGTGATATTCTATTCTTTATTGATTCGTTCATGTATTCCTACGCTGAAAAGTAAAGTGGTTAATACTCGGGGCACGTGACTGCGTTTACCAGAATATGAAACATTCCACTCTATATACTTGCAATGAAGGGAATTGCAATCGGTATGTAAATATTATGCTTTACTGTCTGTGCTCAGACCGTCGTTGTCGCCTGTACTGATTCTGACCTCGGGCACTCCGTATTTAGATTTCCGGATGACTACGGATTCGTGATAGGTGTTTGTACAGTATTTTAATGTGATTTGGCCTATACAGATTTCTGTATTGTGACGACTTTGACACATATGTATATGCTTTAGACCTATTGAGGTTGTCACAGACGCGGTTAGATCGACCGTCTGAAAGGTATTTATAAAATTTTGTTGTTAATACCAACCCTTCAGATACTATGTGTATAAATGGTATGACATTCCTATTGTTGTATTGGGATAAAGCAATTGTCCTTGACAATATCATTCATCCCTTCTACGCTATCGGTTAATATTTATTTCTGATACCCCGAGACGGTCATAAATGAGTCCGTACATTGTTATTACAGACATTTTAACATAACCTACAATAAGACGGTCACACATTTTCAAATGGAATATAACACACGTGACGTCGTTTATTTATTCAATTTTAAGCTCCCATATGGTTTTAGCCAACACATGAAGTGCTTATGAATGTCTACTGTGTTGTTGTACTGATTTTGGAGTCTCGTCCATCGAATTCGTCTGAAACAACCATTGCTGATAACCAAAGTAATCATCTAATGTGTCACATGAAATGTTTCAATATTTGAGGGATTAAAGGGGCATTATCTGTGTTTACCAAAGAAAAGTTTTTACTTTTAACTTCAGGTACTTGCACTTGATACAATAACAAATAAGAGCTACTAACAGGTATAAACATCTTATATTCCTATATATTTTGTGAAAAATAAGGTCAGGTTCTGTATGGTGTTCATATACAAATAGCATGGTTGAGTTAATCACAGTGAAACAGTGCCAAACCTAGGTTTCTCAAGCAATTTTTACAAAAGATATAGAAATTTAAGAATCTGTATGCCTGTGTATATCTTCCTTTGTTATTGTATATCAATTTATGTAGTAAATAAGAAAGACATTTAAAAAGCCAGAGCTAATATACCTTTAATATTAATTTACGTAGACCTATTGAAATTGATTCATGCAAATTATCTCACGAAAGGTATTGAAAAAATATAAACAGTGCATGTACATGTACTTTGAGAGAAATGTCCAATAATTGTATCTGTGTTGTAACAACGTGTTTTATGGGAGGTAAAAATATTTAGAAAATATTGAATAAAATTGGCTGGGAAAGACGTGTAATGAAGTTTATAATTGGCAGACAAATCTACTATGAATGCGATTTCATCTCAAAGACTTAGTGTTTAGCGTTAGATAGTCTCGAAAGTAAAATATAAAATAGAATTAAAAAGATATTACATGCTTGTTATCAGCAAGCAAATTTCACTCTGAGGACGAGGGCTAACACTCGCAGACGTAATACAGTCATATTAGATTTATTGTTCATTGAAATCAGTTGTTACAATTTTTACCCAGCGTGGAAATTAAATTGAACCTATTTCCTCTTATGTTACATGTGTAACCACACACATTCCGAAGGCTGGGTGTCAAAATTTTTTCGCTGATCGGTTCCCACTCCAGGAGACACTAAGAGACTTGGTTTGCCAAAAGTAGACGGACACAATTCCTGTGCGCATCACCTTCCCCTGGGGGTCGGAGTATAATAGCCTGTGGCATGAGGTCAAAATCATCATACCCAATGTGATCGATCGTGTCTCGCTGAGTCCCAGTATTTGTATTTTGTACCTTGGCTCCCCATCTTGCCTCATATAAGGTTTGCACGTTCCAAAATCTATCTGTGTGAGAAAGTAGACTCTCCTCTTGGTCGATACCGTAAATAAAGCATCTAGTTTTCGTGTGGTTTTGGTTTCTGTAGCTGGAGGAAGGGAAGCTGGCCCTACGCACAACCTTCCATCCGGGCTTGGGACCGGCCATGGCGGAGTTAGGGCCCGGGTATGCGCGCTAGATAATGTTAAGTTCTACAAACCTGGTTTGCCATTAAGCATCTTTCCGACATTTAATTGGGCTTTGTTTTCTTGATCTCGATCTCATTAAATTGACAGCCTGATACATAGCCGAAACTTTCGCTCCTGTTTATTTTCGCCCTTCCATGACTGTAAACTTATTCATCCCGTCTTAAATTCGCCGTAATTCACCATAGTCTCATTGGTAGCATATAAGTCCATGCTTATTTTTCAGCTTGAAAAATGGCGCTTTCATTTTAAATTCGCCCTCTCATCTAAGGATGAAAATTAAACGGGGACGAAATTGGCCATGTTTACGGTATTTCCTGACAGTAAACTGAGTTGCAGCTAAACTGACTCACAAGAGCAATGTATGAGTGATGTCATCTGAATTTTGTTGTTGTTGTAATTTTAAAAATTCCGATGATCCATTTTCTGATACCCAGACATTCGAACTGAATTCAGAAATTTTATCATCCTCACAAGGCTACGTCGCTGAAATAATAACATGTTAAAAGAAATCCCAACAGCTTGTAGATGTTCGACCCATAAAAATGAGAATTGCAAAAATTAATGGTAAAGAGATGTGTAGAAAACCGTCGGTCCGTAAAATTCCATCAGTATATTTTTTGTGATTCGAACTCATCCTGGGTCATGGATATAATTCTGTACTACCGTATTGTGTGTGCTCAGTGTTGCTTATAATGTTAAAAATGTTTACATCTCTTTGCTATTTGATAGCTTACAAGATTGTGTAAGTCGCTGTTTCATTGGTGGAAAATGACACACCTATTAGGTCATCCACAGGTGACCTCATAGTGGATTGCGTTAGATCGCCACCTATCAGAAAACGGGAGCGATCATTAGAAATAGGTTTTTTAGATTTAAACATATTTTATTGTTTGTAAACAAATGGATTGGACACAAGTTATAACAACTTATTAAAGTCCTTTCCGTTACATACAACATAATACATTTTAACATGTCACGTAACGATGATTTAAAACAACAGGATTTATATTTGTTTCAAAATTAAACAAGAAAAGAACAGAAATTAATTTACAAAAGAAAGAACGAATATGCGGAAATGGAGAACTATTTTTTTATATAAAGCTAACTTATTAAACTAACATCAAACTAACATATCAGGCCTGTATACACTAGACTGCATTCGAAAAACGTTCTTCTTATCAAAAAGTCTTGAAAGTACACAAACCGGAAAATCTTTCTTCTGGTTAACAATCCTATGCATTCTTGAAATCCAATCCTGAAAAAACTCGCAATCATTACAGGCCCGATATTACTTATCATTTAAAAAAAAAAAAAAAAAATAAAAAAAATAAGACCATCAAATGAAATGCAAAAACCAAAAATTACAGATAACTTTTTTTTTTTTAAAAAGGTATACAAATAGGCCATTGAATCCTCAAGAAAATCGTTTAGTGGAATTAATATATTTCTGAACGCTTGTACAAAGTTTTTTATTTAAATGTTCATTAAGGCTGGGGTCACCATATTTTATTGTTTCAATAGATATATTACTGTACCAATACAATTCGGTTAACAATGTAATACGCTTATCATAATATATTAGGGCAATGAAAGAAAAAATGGTTTATGTCTTCAGACGCGAAGCCACAATCACAAGATGGATCATCAATCAAATGGGCACAGAATAGATCGTAATTTAGGGGACTTGCGCGGTTTCGGAGTTTACAATGTAAAATGTTTGCTTTTCGGGGCCCATAACTTAAATAGTATTTGGTTTGTATAGTTGAAGAAGAAAAAATACTGTTCCGCAGTGATTTCTTAAAATTGTTTTTCATTTCAATGTTTTTTTGTTGATTGCGGTAAATTGTTCCAAAGGTTTGTTGTATGTGGGTAAATGACTGATTTGTTAGTTGAAGGCGAAATAAAGGCAGTCGATAATCGTTATAGTTTCTAAGATTATAATTGGGGTCGACATTGATTGGTAAAAGATCATTTAAATAAGATGGTGCCCTATGGTTGTGAATATCGAAAAAAGTTTTCGGAATTTCCTTCTTTCTTTTAGCATGCTCCATCCTAACTCCCTATATAAAAATTCTGTTTTAGTAAAAATTGGCAAACCAGTAATTATTCGAGCTGCTTCTAGTTGAATGTTTTCTAATTTTGATTGACAAGTCACACCACAGTTATCCCAAACTTCAAATGCATATTCCAGTAAAAGTCTTAAGTAAATCAAATAGATTTTTTCCAAATTTTTTCTTGATAACAGAAATTTCAATTTCCTAAATGTAGAAATGTATTTAGAAACATTTTTTAATAAGTAATTTATATGTAAAGTCCATTTAGCATCGTTGTTAAATATTAAACCTAAATGTTTGTGACTATCGACAATAGGTATCAATACATTATTGAAAACAAAGTTAGGTATAAATGGTATTTGTCTATTAGTGACTAACATTATATCGGTTTTTTTCTGGGTTGAAAGACATTAACCATTTGCTCGACCATTGAAATAAATTCTCCAGATCATGATTTACTGCAAGTTCGATGTCCCTAATGTTTGGAGATGAAAATATCAAAGATGTATCGTCAGCATAAAGGTTACATACAGAATTTACAGATGACGCAATATAATTTATGTATACTAGAAACAAAAGAGGACCAAGTATAGAACCCTGGGGGACTCCCGATTTGATCAAACGTTCTCTTGATATACTGTTTGATAATTTAACACACTGTTTTCTATTTATCAAATAGTTTTCGATCCACGAAAAGAGTTTGCCGTTGATTCCATAGCCTCTAAGTTTAGTTAAAAGTCCCTTGTGCCAAACACGGTCAAAAGCTTTTGAAAAATCACAAAAAACAAGGGCCGTGTATGATTTCTCTTCTAACGCTAAAAGAATTCTGTGGTATATATCGATGAGTTGGTGGGCTGTGGAAAATTTTGGTAAAAAACTTGATTGTAGTTTGTATATCAAATTATTTGATGAAAGGTAATTGTATATATATTTATAAACAACTCTCTCAAATATTTTTCCCACACAGCTTAGTAAAGATATTGGACGATAGTTCGAAACGGAAGAGCAATCCCCCTTTTTAAATAGTGGTATTACGTGTGCAAGTTTCCAAATATCAGGGAAAATACCTAAATGCAATGATTCGTTAAACAAAATTGAAAGTGGTAAAGCAATTTCGTTTGCTACTAATTTTAGCATTCTGTGACTGATTTCGTCTGGGCTTGTGGCTTTGTTTTCTTTTAAATTTTTAATAACATCAATTATATCTTGTAAATTGAAGTTTATTTCACTTAACGATTCGTTAGTTTTATTTTTCAAAATAGGGAACTGTTTTGTTAGAATCATCAACATCGGAAATGGATACAAAATAATCGTTTAATAGTTCGCTTTTGACAGATTCATCATCAGTGATAGTACCATCTTCAGTGTTTATTAAGGGTGGTATTGAAGTAGATAACTTTTCTTTTATCAACATTTTCATTATCTTCCAGTACGTTCGGGGATTTGCTGTATTTTTGTCAATGTAATTATCAATGTTTTCATAAAAAACTGTTGTCTGGCATATATTTTCATGTTATTTATCTTATTTCTAATTTGCTTATATTTTTCAAATGAATTGGGATTTTTATTTTTCAAGTATTTTTTTCCTATATGGGTTTCGTTTTCTTATTTGTCTTTTAAGTTCTTTATTTATCCAGGGTTTGTCTCTAGATTTTACTGTGAGTTGTTTGGAAGGAATGTGTTTCTCAAAAATTTCATAGATCTTTTGTTGAAACTTTACACACTTGAGATTAAAGTTATCGAAAAGATTTAAATAGTTTTCCCAGTTTATATTTCTAAAGTCATTACGCAATGAATCAATATTTGCTTCCTTGTAAATCCAAACATTACGTTTATAATTTTTCTTTAAACAATTAAAATACTTTAAAAGAACATGGACTGCTTCGTGATCACTAACATCAGTTTGAACCGGAATGACTTCACTTAATACAATATCTATACAATCACTTATAATAAATGGGTTCCAACAATTTTTGAGAAGTCTCAGTCACTCTTGTAGGTGAAGTAATAACATTTTTCAGGTTAAAATCTAACAAAATATCAGTAAAATCATTTCTGTTTGTTGCTAACATATCTATGTTGACATCGCCTGTAATTAAAATGTTATTAGTCAAGTCTAAAGCCTTTTCAAGTGAATGTCTAAATCTGGTCCAAATACCAGTTGAATTTATATGCCACTGAGGTCTATATATTAGGCATAAAATACATTTTACATTGTTTATTTGAATCTGAAAACCACATTATTTCATCTTCGTCGAACTCTAGTTGGGTAATACGTGAAATATTAATCTTATTTGTTGAATATACCAACAAACCACCACCAAACATATTACGATCTTTCCTAAAGATGTTTTCGAAATTTTCCAATTTTATATGAATGTCGGGTATAGATGGATCAAGATGTGTTTCGGTTAGACAAAGAATATCTACTTCATCAGTGAAAGATTCTAGAAAAGATAATTTATTTCTTACACTTTTTATATTTAAATGCATAATACTGAGACAATTTTGTGTAACACAGGAGCTATTTGAACTAAAGGAAGAGTTAGTGGATACTGGACCTGGATTTGGATGAATATCACCACATATCAGTAACATTAGCATCAAAATAATTAAAATATTACTATTAGCATTCAATGACTGCAATATCAGGAGGTACTGTAAACAGATATAAGTCATTAATGTCAAGGAAAATATATCAAAAACAGTAGATTTTTCATTTTTACACGAGTATACATATTTAGCTTTGCCCGTTATTGAACCATGAATCTTTCCATAAAAGTAACCGATAGCACATCTCCAAGTTACAATATCACAAAACATTAAACTTATGGTATTTTGAATGGAAAATATCTGCAATATGACTATCGGTTACCTCATGGAATGTGACTTCAGTCAATAATAAATTGACCGACTTTTGTTGGTCGATTGAGCCGCAAATTGGTATTAGATTCCGCACAAAAAAGAAAAGAAGATAAAAGGGTTGTGAAAGTCTCAAGTGAGAATAACAATATGAAAAACAAGAACATAAAGTTTCCATGGCTATATACACTATAAACAAGACATTTATCAAATTGATGAAAGCTATGTTAGTGACCGTATGATTGTTGATCGAGGAGTTACTGTAGAAAATATGATACACTTTAAAACATGTCAAGCATCTATTTAACGATTAAAGTTACATATTACTTTTATATCTAAAAATAGGTTTTTAAATTAGATTTGGGGTTTCATAATATCGATTATTATTAACAAAAATGTTTGTAAAAAAAATTGCACTTACTTTCTTTTGAAACTCGAGAGAAATCATTGTTCTCTCTTGATGACAATATTGGAACTAATACTAGGAATATTACCTAATTATAATTCATCACAATTTGAAATTTGTAAAAACCTGCAACTTTTGACGCAAAAAAACTTAATTGTACAACTTTATATGTGATTTTTAAGAATTATCTTATTGTTATTACCCCTGGGGTTAACCAACAATATTAATATAGTTACATGATATTTAAAATACAGTCATTGATTCAAGGCCAAATAAGTTTCGAATCTAATAAACCTAATAAACCGAACAGTGCCAAGAACATCCCGATTTGATTCGAATTTTGAATAGTGTTTAATGCCACACAACTTTTTCCATTTATATGGTGACAGCCAGTTTTAATGGTGGGGGAAAGTACCCAGTTACAATGTACTCGGGAAGAGACCATGGACAACTTGCAAACTTGGTCACGAAGTTAGCATAGGTTCCAGCAAATGATTTGAATAGAACTGTAATCAAAGCATTGAAAGTACTGAAACAAGAGTTGAATATGTGTATACATGTGTATTAAAATCCATATAACCTGGCGGAGTGGAGTCTTGTGAATCCACTTTTGACCTGGACAAGTTTAAATCTTAGGTAATAAAGGATAACATTAAAATTACACTGACTAAAGTAATCTATCCTAATTGATTGACTGTTGATTTTTTTTGTTTTACGCCATACTCAACAATCTTTCAGTCATATGATGGCGTCCAGTTTTTATTGGTGGAGGAGAAACCCCGGTTACCCGGGTAAAGACCACCGACCTTCCGCAAGAAAACTGGCAAACTTTCCCACTTACTTCGAAATTACCCTAGCGGGATTCGAACCAGAGGTGAGAGGCCTCGTGTTTTAAAGCGCAATGCTCTAACCACTCGGCCGCGGAAGCCCCTTCTATCAATATTGTCACCATACACAGGAGAGTATCCAATGAGGAATAAAACGTTTTCCCGTGCAACTTGCCATAATCGAAAGGTGAGTAGAATCATCCGTTTGATAATCCAAAATGTTACTTCGCCCCGCCATATTATTTTCACCGGACAATATTACAGTGTGGGATGTTTTCATCCGATTTCTGTTCGAATTGAATTTTCAAGATATTATTTTGAAATTTCTGGTTCCTAACTCCAGTTTTCAAATCATTATCTTGAAATTTCATAGGTTCATGGAAATTCAAGATAATTAGGCCTGCTTGGAAATTAACGATAGTATCTTGAAATTTCAAGCTAAGTAAATAAAAATTAAAGCAATATGAGCTGTCGTAGGTGAAACATTTTACATGCCCATTTTATGTAATATTTTATCTCATATATATCCCAAAGAGACCATCTGGTTGTTAGGATAACAATTGCAACAACCTTGCCAAACGTAACCCGTAATATCAGTTATTGTTTGTCCGCCATTACTTTGAGCATTGCAAATTAACTTTCGGTAAATTTTTACGAAGATTACCGAATGTCCAATAAACACGTGTTATTTGTAGTTAGTATACATCTATTCTTATTACCCTTTGCATTTATTTTCGTACATCACCATTTTATACCTAAAGCAGGTAAAGTTTTGTAAAACATGAGGTACGCATACTTTTCACTATTATATTGTTTTGATTTTGTCAATGTCAGCATTCAGGGTAACATTAAAAATCGGAAAAATTTCTTTTGGTGACCTGATATATTTATTTATATATGTATATATTCCGATTTTCTTCAGGTATAAAAAATAGCGTTGAAAAGCATATATTTTACATAATACATGCATTTCCAATAAAAATCATGTCCTGTACATAAAAAGTAAACATAAACCCATTAAAATCGGTCGACTTTAACATAGTCCGAGCGCGTAAGGGACGGAGACCCCCTGCCGAATTACGAAGTACATTTGATATGGCGAAAGAGTTATCTAAAAGGTCATTGCATACAGAAATACAGCTGGATTTTTAAGGTACGGGAAAACTTAAATTCTAATACAACAAATAACTTTGAAAAGGAGATCTTTTACAACGTTTTACGTCTTTGATAATGTATTTGAACACACATTTTATCATATTCTCGACTATATGTCAGGGGACAAAAATAATCATTGTGACAACTTATATCGCTTTAAAGTGGAGATATTGGGCCAGCGTATGTTTTAGTTAAAAGCTGTCACGTGTCTGTATATATAGATAGATGACCATTGGGTACAGACATTAGGTCAAGTCAATCCCCCATTCGTTTGCTTTAACGAGCGGTGTGGCTACTTAAAGCCCTTTATATTGCCACTCGTCCCTCTGAGGCAGGGAGAGGGATGTCGAATGTGAGTGCTTCGTTTTTGAGTTGTCCATATTTCCATTTGGCTTATTAATTGCTACTTCATTTGTACAATCTGACAACGTTATTAAACTTTACATCTTGGATCACTCACCCCATTTACCGCACATCTAGGTATAGAACTGTGCGGAGATGAAAACCCGCTTCTGAAAATATAGGAACCTTCGTGTTAAGGTTTTCCCCAATTTCTGCGATGCACTTGTTTTATACTACATGGATATTTGACGTAACCAAATGGAAGATTTCAGAACTAAGGTAGCAACCATTTGATTTTTAGAGCGAGACAACGATAAAATCTTGTCCTACCTAAGAAAAGGCCTTATTACTATGACAGGCTCAAACTCCTCGGGTTTGCTATGTAATCAATTAAGCATCTTCGTACTATATCGTACAAAAATGAAAATGCCGTAGGATTGGCCTAACTACTTCTACTTCCGCTGTAGAAATTCAACCGTTAAAACACTTATTTGTGATTTGAATCCTATTTCATTTGCATACTATCACATGATTATTCCTGAACTAGGATGCCGTTTATTTTAATTTGAAAACAAATCGTAACTTATTGAACAACGAAAATTGACGAAAATATATATAGTCACATGACATAGGACAAACTCTTCGAAAAAGGGAAGTCACTCATTTTCGCTTTACCGATTTTGAAATTGATACGCATTTTAATTCGCTGTCTTTCAGAAACTAGAATCGTTATCGTTTCGTGATTTTTTTCTTTAGTTAAACACATAACTGATAAATTATTTGAAGTTTTTTAAAGCTTAGTCACCTAAGTGATCATTGACAATCTCAAGATTAAACCAGAGACAATTTGCTATATATGTCTCTGATGAAAGCTTTCATGACGACGAGAAAGATGTATTCCTGGTGGCCTATAAATTCTGTTCGGTCGCAAGAGAACAAAAGTTAAGTTTACTCGATCGTGGTTCTGGTTGGATATGTGCTGTTGTAAATTTTGAATTTACTGGGGTGGGTGTAAATACAAAATTTACAACATATCAGATAGTATAGACGTCAATGCTGCTAGCGATTGCATGATCCCTACCAGACATTCAAACCAACCCTGGCCCAGAGTCAGTTTATCCGTGTGGATATTGTGAACGACCCGTGACATGGCAGCAGTCTGTTGTGATAAGTTCTCTATTTGGTATCATTCAAAATGCACTGAGCTCAGTGCAAATAAAATGAATCTACTTTGTCACACATCTACATCGTGGATATGCTGTAAATGTGAAACCCAAAACATCGACAACTTCACATACCATTCATATGAAATTTTAGATGTATCAAATCCTTTCCATGTTTTAAGTAACATGTCATCGATACCATCTATTGACCGATCATTTAGTCCATCAACTTTTAGCTCGTCAAAACTACGTATACACATACCATCATTAGATTCTACGCTACAGAAAAACGAAACACGACCCAACAACAAAAGTAAACAAAACCCAAGAGAGCTCATTGTGAACTGTCAGAGCATCCGAAATAAAACGGCATTGTTTTGGGAAAGCATTGATTACAAAAACATGATCTCGATAAAATGCAAACAAAACCAACTAGATTGTCAAATAGCTTAGACATGTATTTCACAAATCACCCGAATCTAGTAAAATCATGTGACACAACACCTGGAATATCCGATCACCACATGGTGATAGTTGACTCAAAATTGAAACCGAAATATAACCAACCAAAGCGTAGGAATGTATACAAATATAAGAAGGTTAACTGGGACAGTATAAGAACACTGGTCAAAACACCAGGAGATGACGTCATACATCACCTTGACGACAGCATAGAGACAAAGTGGACAGACCTTAAGGAAGGTGTTATAACAATTATGAACGAGAATATCCCATCAAAACTAACATCTAAAAGGCAAAACCTACCGTGGATGAACGACCGACTACGAACGAAAGTGAAACAGAAACATAAACTAATGCTTGGGACATCTAAAATGAACAAAACGCATAGAACAAAAGAACAGCAGACGAACACACTGGTCTTACGTAAATGAAACTATGGAAAAATCATTAGAGGGAGGGAATAACAAAACTTTCAGGAAATACATCAAAGCAAGAATTCATGACAACATCGGAGATGCAGGTATAAAGCGTGATGGAATTCTACTTTAGGACAGTAAAACTAAAGCAGAATTACTAAACAATCAGTTTAAATCCGTATTCACAGTGGAACTCCCTACCATTTCTCAGTGAAACGCAGTATCCAAGATTTCCAGACATTAAAGTTACATGTAACTCAGACGGGGTAAATAAGCTACTTGGGAAATTAGGCACACATAAGGCTAGTGGACAAATAATATTCCAAACATGATGTTAAAAACTGTGCTACAGAACTAGCACCAGTTATTACACATATTTTTCAACAGAGTTGAGATACAGGGACCCTACCTAAGGACTGGAGAAACGCTAACATCAGCCCAAAGTTTAAGAAGTGAAATAAACATGTACACATAGCTAGTAAGTATCGCAATGTATATTGCAAAACATTGGAACACATCATAAGTAGTCAATATACTAAAACATCTAGAACGCACCACTCATACCTGGATTAGGTCATTCCTTACCCAGAAAGCAGAGAGTCGTTATTGACGGAGAAGCCTCATCATCATGCTGTGTTGCCTCCGGGGTCCCCCAGGGCACTGTACTGGGGCCCCTGTTATTTCTCTTCCACATAAATTGTGTCACCTCACAAGTACGACTCTTCGCGGGTGACTGCCTGTTATATAGATGTATAAAGTGTAAAGACGACCAAATCTGACTCTAGCAAGATATTAAGTCACTTGAAAGGACTGGGGCATGAGGTTTAAGTTCACTAAGTGCTACCTCGTGTCCATCTCCAGGAGTAAAACACCTCACCTATTCCTCTACACTTAAATGACCATATCCTTCCATCAGGTACAGGATAAAGCATACCTCGGTCTCGCAATTAGTGATAACTTAAAGTGGTCCACACATATTAACAAAATTTCAGAATGATCTAATTCCGTCCTTGGACTTATCCGTCGAAATCTAAAATATTGTTCTAAATCTCTTAAAGAAACACCTTATATCTCACTTGTCAGATCCATTCTTGACTACGGGTCTGTGGTTTGGGACCCATACCAGAAAAAAAAACGACATGGACAATCTAGAAGGGATTCAACGACGTGCTGTCCGCTTTGTTTGCAATAATTATGTAGCAGTGGTTAAATGGT